>CM056573.1:185385421-185772921 GCA_029721435.1 Gymnothorax reevesii | reverse complement strand
TATCCAGGATCCAGGAAGCCTGACTAATCTTCTGAGGGTAAAGAACCCGCCTGCAGCATCCTGTGCCGCTGATGGAGTCTGCGTTAGATTTGTGTTTATCTTCGGCTCTCTGGGTCAGAGAACGGATAATCAGCGCTGTGACTCAGGCTTCCTGTGGCGAGTAATGGAATTTAGAAAGCCTCCATTAATACAAAATATTCTGCCGTATTATTTTATTTCAAAAACAACACATAAATATGAGAAACAGCACACATTTCTCTCAGTGTCCATGGTGTGGGACACCACTTGAAGAGAAAGAGTGGGAGAGTGACCCACTTGAACAATTGGCCATCAAAAAACATTTTTATGACAAAAAAGAGAACTATCCACCTATAACATTCAAAACATTTGAAAAGATCAATAAAAATCAATACGATACCAATTGGCAAGATGAAATTAAATAATAAATTAGACATCTATTGTACTCTAGAACGAGATTACTCCCTGTCAGAGCACTTAACTAGAGTCAAAAACCCCAAACAAAGAGGACATTAACACTGTACAGACTCAGTGAGCACAGCCTCCCTGTAGAAACGGCGACGCAGAAAGACCTGGCGGCCGAGAGAGCAGAGGCTGTGTGCGCACTGCGACCGAGAGAGCAGAGGCTGTGTGCTCACTGCGGCCGAGAGAGCAGCGGCTGTGTGCTCACTGCGACCGAGAGAGCAGAGGCTGTGTGCTCACTGCGGCCGAGAGAGCAGCGGCTGTGTGCTCACTGCGACCTAGAGAGCAGAGGTTGTGTGCTCACTGTGACCGAGAGAGCAGCGACTGGGTGCTCACTGTGACCGAGAGAGCAGAGGCTGTGTACTTCACTGCGGCCGAGAGAGCAGAGGTTGTGTACTCACTGCGGCCGAGAGAGCAGAGGTTGTGTGCTCACTGCGACCGAGAGAGCAGAGGTTGTGTGCTCACTGTGACCGAGAGAGCAGAAGTTGTGTGCTCACTGTGACCGAGAGAGCAGAGGCTGTGTGCTCACTGCAACCGAGAGAGCAGAGGCTGTGTGCTCACTGCGGCCGAGAGAGCAGAGGCTGTGTGCTCACTGCGGCCGAGAGAGCAGAGGCTGTGTGCTCACTGCGACCGAGAGAGCAGAGGCTGTGTGCTCACTGCGGCCGAGAGAGCAGAGGCTGTGAGCTCACTGCGACCGAGAGAACAGAGGCTGTGCGCTCACTGGGGCCGAGAGAGCAGAGGCTGTGCGCTCACTGCGGCCGAGAGAGCAGAGGCTGTGTGCTCACTGCGACCGAGAGAGCAGAGGCTGTGTGCTCACTGCGACCGAGAGAGCAGAGGCTGTGTGCTCACTGCGACCGAGAGAGCAGAGGCTGTGTGCTCACTGCGACCGAGAGAGCAGAGGCTGTGTGGTCACTGCAACCGAGAGAGCAGAGGCTGTGTGGTCACTGCGACCGAGAGAGCAGAGGCTGTGTGGTCACTGCGACCGAGAGAGCAGAGGCTGTGTGGTCACTGCGACCGAGAGAGCAGAGGCTGTGTGCTCACTGCAAACGAGAGAGCAGAGGCTGTGTGCTCACTGCGGCCGAGAGAGCAGAGGCTGTGTGCTCACTGCGACCGAGAGAGCAGAGGCTGTGTGCTCACTGCGACCGAGAGAGCAGAGGCTGTGTGCTCACTGTGACCGAGAGAGCAGAGGCTGTGTGCTCACTGCGACCGAGAGAGCAGAGGCTGTGCGCTCACTGCGACCGAGAGAGCAGAGGCTGTGCGCTCACTGCGACCGAGAGAGCAGAGGCTGTGTGCTCACTGTGACCGAGAGAGCAGAGGCTGTGTGCTCACTGCGACCGAAAGAGCAATATTATCGCTATTTTTATGATCATACATTGATTTAAATGTTCATGCGTATATCCGTCAATTAGTATGTTATTGTGAGTTTTGGTTGTCATTTATGTTTACCAATGCTTTTGCAACACAGGTTTACTTGTCATGCAAATAAAGCTCACTTGAATTTGAATTTGGGGGGGTAGGCAAAGAATGAGACAAAGAGATAAAAGCCCAGAGTTATATCAGCCAGCTGCGCAGCGGTCAAAATCCTCTGTTTTAGTCTTTTTTTCTTGTGCCTAGAAAAGCCCTTGAGGGTGAACTGTGAAGATTTACAGTTTTCTAGTTTGAGTAAAAAACAACTCTCTCTCTCTCTCTCTCTCTCTCTCTCAGTGTGAAGCAGCATCAGTTCATCTCCTCACATCCAGCTTATCGGTGGCGAAGGACATTGTGACGACACAAGAGTAAACAGCTTTTTCTCACATCAGTTAATGTTTGGGCTGAGCCTTTGAGCTCAGGCGAAGGCAGGGCCGTCTTTATATCATAATGAGCGTAGATTTCACTGAATCCTTCATCAGGTCAGCAGGTTTTCATAATTCTGTAAACAGCGCTAGTAGGGACGTTCTTTCATGCAAAGACGCAGCTAGATTTCAGTCCAAACTGCACAGATTTTTTATTTTTTTTTGGTGTTCACTCTCACTCCCAATAATCTGAAGCATTCATCTGATCACTTGGATCCCCACCTCCTCAGAAGACATGACTATCAGCGGATGAGCACTCTTCCCATTTCCTCAGACCCTATACAGTAATCAAGCACCGGTACATGAGCTGAGTCCTGGGCAGGGGACTGTCACTGCCCTCTGATCCCTGTGCTGTCTGCTGCACTGCGGGGGATTGCTTCAAAAGGAGTGTAAATACTATTTTCTAAATTTTACATGTCAGTCAAAGCAAAAGTTTGAGTTATTCTATTTATCGGCTTTTTTTTTGTTTGTTTAGTCAGCTTTCATGCAACACCCATAATGCATTGCTAGATACACAGAAGCCTTGTGTAAATTTAAACCCTATTAGCATCAAAATAAACAAAGATTTTGGGAGTCTGTTGCTTTTTTAAGTTTATTTCAATGCAGTAAAGGATGGCATCTGTGCCCTTTTACCAAACAGAGAAAAACACTTATCTCTGTCCAACACACATACACACAGGTTAAAACACACACATATACACATGCTCAGTCACATACACACACACACACACACACACACACACATGCACAGGCACTCACACAGACACATACACAGAGAAACGCACAAACACACTCTCACACTCACACAAACACACAAAAAACACACACACACACACATGCACACACACACACACACACACACACACAAATACACACGCTCAGTCACACAGACATACACGCACACACACAGGCACTCACACAGACAGATACACACACACACACACACACACGCACACACACACACACACACACACACACACACACACACACTCTCTGCCTCTTCCCTGTTCCTCTTCAGTTCAGACCCTATCCCCCCCCCGAACATATTAAATATTAATACAAATTAAGCTCAGGAGAGAGGAAGATCAATCCCTCATCTTTCTATTTTTCAGAATCGTGTCTCAAGATAGCAGTTCTCTCCAGATGATATTAGCGCAGGCACTATTTCGATTAGTTTTTTTAAAACGCATTTACATACCTCTATTTGTAGATATATTGCAGAATACATCCTGCAGACACATTTGGAGACAGAATGAACTGTAGATTCCCGGTGTAGCAGCTCTAAACTCTCACTTTTTTTGTCCTTCTCTTGATTTTGTGTGAACTGCCCCCTTGGGAAGTTTAATTAGCCGTCATATGAATCTGCAAACGGTCCGATTGGACCTTTTATATTTACATCGTTTTGCAAAAGCAGAGCAACATCATTGAAAGCAGCTGTTTTAGAGAAATGCTGTGAGTCAAAGTCCAGTCGAGGGTGTATTTAATTAGTCTGTGGAATAAATCTCAGAGAAGCAGTGGTGTTATCTGGACTCTGCAGGTAGGCAGTCGACAAGCACACAACAGTGCTGCAGATTGCTGTTTTTTTTTTCTAGGTAAGTATACTAATGGACTCGGCTGTCGTGTCCACTTATAAATTCCCCTATTTTGCCGAGGCAATTAGAGTCTCAAGTTGAACTGATGCAATGGGGAAATAACTCAAGCACAGTCATTTTATGCAGTATGTTTTTGTGTGAACAGGTGTTACCAGTGTATAAAGTGGTGGAGTGTCTGTATGCGTTAATATCTGGGGTTTGAGAGTCATGCAGTGGGGATTATAGGTGATGGGGCTGGAGTGTGCAGGTGATGTTGTTGTGTTTGTGTGTATAGGGGTGGAGTTTGGGGATAAATGGGGTTGGATCTGAATTGAAAAAAGTGGGGAATAAATGGTATTTTTATTGTCTACTTGTTCTCACTCAGCCTAATGAGAACACAGAGTAATTCAGAGATCTTCCCAGAGATCCCTGCACACACTCATGAGCACTCCAGTGAGACCAGCTGCACTTCTGCAGCCTGCGTTTATTATTGCCCTAAAGTGCCTCACTGCACTTCCTGGAGAGGAGCAGATCCATCTTCTCATGAGTGGCCTGCTGGGGAGCAGGAAGCAGGAAGCCGGAAACAGGAAGCAGGAAGTATAGAATGGCTGGGGCTTTTAGACCTAATTTGGGGAACCCTCGACAGATTCACTGTGCTGCAGGGAGTGTACGTCATCAGTTTCGAGCCTTCAAGATCTCAGAGGAGACGGAGACCCCTGTTGAATTCGGTAGAGGAACAGATTTTGCAGGCATATGCATGCCAATATGGTGTGTGTGTATTTATGAGTGTCCTTGTGCGTGTTTGTGAGTAGTGTGGTAGGTGTATTGCTACACTGGTAGGAAAAAAGTGTCCCCGCAATACCGGACTTCTTTATCCTAATGGGGATATTTTCAGGTTCCCATAAATTAATTGAGCAATTTCAGGGTTAGGGGATTAGGTTAAGGTTGGGGTTAGGATGAGGCATGTGCTGTTTATGGTCAAGGCCAAGAAAAGGGGTTAGGGAATGAATGTGAGTCTACGGAATATCCCTACAAAATATGAAAACACTTGTTACTTTGTGCTTGTGTGTGTTTGTGTGGTTAAAATAGAGTTCTGATCAGAACCAGCAATAGTAGAAGCTCCTTCCCTCCATTCTCCTGTGGTATTACACACAGCGTCTGTATTACCTGAGACATGAGGCTGCATGAAGCCAAAATAATTTTCCATAATGTCAAAGTGGGAGCTAAAAAATTGCTGCTCCATTTCCTTCTGTTTGCATTTGTCGATGGATTAAAGCTCCTCTTGACTGAATATATCCACAGTGTCAGTGAGGAGTGCTGGTTTATCGTTGATTGAATTTTCAAGTCATTTGTTATTGGACGGGAATTCGCTGAAGTGCAACAGGGCACTCTGACTGTATTGAGTAGCTGCTCAGCGGCTTTCAAGAAGGTCAAAGCTGGAGAGAAGATCTTCCATGGAAAGACCAGCCTTTAGTATGCAGGTCAATGCACTGAGTGCTTGTTATAATGCTTTATATTACTTGATAGAGGTCAGGAAAGATAGAATATCATACTATTCCAATACACGCCCAAAAGTATGTCGGTCTGGGATGGATTTTTCATTGTGAAGGATAGCCCTCTTTGTAGCACGAATGGACAATCTGAACCCTATTGCATACAGAGGATTCTGTGCTCTAATGGTTGGGGAAAATCCTTTGCTGTTTTACCATAATGGTGCCCCCAGGCTCAGTGTTAGGTCCTGGCATGATTTGTTGAGATTGCTTTTGAAGAACCTCACTGACTTTCACGTAGCCATGACTCTTGACCTCAAACCCATGAGATATTGTTGCTATTAACTGGAAAATAAACTTCAAGCCAGGCTAAATCACCCAGCTTCACTACCGCTGTAATTCTTATTTGGCTGGGATGGAGGAAAACTCCTGTAACAGTCCTCTAACATTTACGGGAAAGCCTTCTCAAAAGAGTGAAGGCCATTATATCTACCGAGGAGGAACAAACTCTGTAATAATGCCCATGAGATCGGAATGAGATGCAGTATGAGCTGAAGTACACATGCCTTTAACAGCAGGGTGGAGGCTAGATAGAAGAGAGCTTGTTTGAGCATCTCCTGCGGGGATTCCAAACACACTCTAAAGGGCGAAGCGCATCTTCAAGTCTGGGAGCTTTTAATAACACGGAGCATAACTCTGGGACGTTGTCGTCAAGGGGGAGTTAAATAAAAGCCTGTAAGTGAAAGCTTGTGGGGAAATATGCTTTAAGTATTTATGTTGTGACCATTCTGAGTTTATCTAAGTACAGAGGAGTATTTACCTGCTATTTACTTATTTAGTGTTTATCTTTATGTCAGGGTTGAGTGGGTCTGTGTATTGTATCAAACAGGGAGTTGTGCAAAACTGAAGTTTGCATTCACTGAAAAAGTCAGCTGCGGGAAGATCACAGGAGATTCATGGGTATGGGGCAGTAAGGCTTTACTTTGGGGCTTTGGTCTGGCCTGCTCTCCCCCTGCTATTGATGATTGAAACTCACAATGAATTAAAGACCGTTAAGCCCCCATTCAATAGGCTGAGTGAGATCTTATTCACCTGTTTCCATACTCCTGAGATAAAAGATTTTTGATCAGAGTCTTACAAGTAACTAAGAATCAGATCCAACTGACTAAATATATTCAAACTAGATAAATGCTGCCAGATGACAGTGGGGTATACTGCTAAAATGGAAGCATTCTTTGCATTTGCTAAATATATAGTTTGGCCTCATGATGGTGCTACAGAAGGATGTATAGGGTCCAGAAATCAACAGGGGAACTTGTCTGGGATTGAGGAACATGCACAAAAATGTTACCAGATTCCTATAAAAATTGTTTGATAGTGCATTTTTGAAAAAGTGCAATTAGGCCTAAAGGTGGTGTTTCAGAATCAGTGATAATGTCACCAGACCAATGTGATTGCTCTTGAATGCACAAAGACTATGTTATGGCCCCAATTTGTTATGACATTAACGACAGCAAAGGATGACAGACAAAAATTTTAAAACTAAAACACATTCAATTCATCAAATGCAACTAACAACAAACTACTCTACAGACCAAGATTGATTATATACAAAAACAGAAATATTTATAGTCCCTTTGGTGGGTTGCTTGGTGATGTCCTGGGTGAGGAAAATGCTCTAACACAGGCCAAAATCCACAAAAGAAACTTCACAGGTCTTGAACAGAATGACAGGTCTGGTCACATGTATCCTTCTCCTTGCAATTTCTCCTACTTTACTGTCTCAATTTTCCTCCTTATATACTGTTTTACAGACCCCACCCACCTTTTAGGCTTTCTTTCATTTTTCTCTGGGACTTGTCCCAGACATGCCTAAAACATGCCCAAACCTATCTCCAGTCTGGGCTTAACAAAAAAAAGGTAAATACTGCCAGTTAGTGGCTTCTATTCGCATTACAACGGTCACAGCAAAGTTAATCTTATTCCCAATCGAACAGTTTTCCTTACTGCATTTGAAAATGTGGCTTCATCTAGTGGTGCTACTACAGTAAAACTGACAGAGATATAAAAAAAATCTACATGGTTTGCACATGTGTGCACCCAAAAGGCAACAGATTTGACAGGATTACCATGAAAATTGTTAAAGTTATTGCATTTTTTAAAAATATAAAGTTTGGCCTGGTTTTGATGTTGCAGTTGCGTTAAGCTTTAACACGTATAGCATGATAACAGTGTATAACAACTGGCCCAAGTTACCGCAACGTCAGCCATTGACTTTTCTCAGGATTCCAGATGAAGCATTTAATGGATAGAACATCAGTTCTCAGGCATCACTGTGTACAATTTAGAACCTGAGTCTGCTATGTACGGTCAACAAATCTAAGTCTTCCTTATGCTTTAGATACAGTGACGTATCCTGCTTTAGATTTTTCCATAATGTATTTCTCCATCGTCCACATAGAGAATTACAATTGCACACTTCATTTTGCCCCAAATTACTACAGATCACCAAAGAAGCTCCATCCCAGAGTCAGGCTGATGGTCCATGGCAGAAGGTCCATCCCAGAGTCAAGCTGATGAATAATGGCAGAAGGTCTATCCCAGAGTCAAGCTGATGATTAATGGCAAAAGCTCCATCCCAGAATCAGGCAGATGGCTAATGGCAGAAGGTCCATCCCAGAGTCAGGCTGATGATTAATGGCAGAAGCTCCATCCCAGAGTCAGGCTGATGATTAATGGCAGAAGCGCCATCCCAGAATCAGGCTGATGGTTAATGGCAGAAGGTCCATCCTAGAGTCAAGCTGATGGCTAATGGCAGAAGGTCCATCCGAGAATCAGGTTGATGGTTAATGGCAGAAGGTCCATCCCAGAGTCAAGCTGATGAATAATGGCAGAAGGTCCATCCCAGAGTCAAGCTGATGGTTAATGGCAGAAGGTCCATCCCAGAGTCAAGCTGACGGTTAATGGCAGAAGGTCCATCCCAGAGTCAGGCTGATGATAAATGGCAGAAGGTCCATCCTAGAGTCAGGCTGATGGCTAATGGCAGAAGGTCCATCCGAGAATCAGGTTGATGGTTAATGGCAGAAGGTCCATCCCAGAGTCAAGCTGATGAATAATGGCAGAAAGTCCATCCCAGAGTCAAGCTGACGGTTAATGGCAGAAGGTTCATCCCAGAGTCAGGCTGATGATTAATGGCAGAAGCTCCATCCCAGAGTCAGGCTGATAGTCAATGGCAGAAGGTCCATCCCAGAGTCAGGCTGATTATTAATGGCAGAATGTCAATCCCAGAGTCAAGCTGACGATTAATGGCAGAAGCTCCATCCCAGAGTCAGGCTGATGATTAATGGCAGAAGCTCCATCCCAGAATCAGGCTGATGGTTAATGGCAGAAGGTCCATCCCAGAGTCAAGCTGATGAATAATGGCAGAAAGTCCATCCCAGAGTCAAGCTGACGGTTAATGGCAGAAGGTCCATCCCAGAGTCAGGCTGATCATTAATGGCAGAAGCTCCAACCCAGAGTCAGGCTGATGGTCCATGGCAGAAGAGCTTCACCTGCTTGCGCTGCTGTGACCATCCTCAGCCTGCTGAAGTTGCTTTTTCTGCAAATTCATAAATCACAAAAAGTACATCTCTCTGTCTACCAAATCTTTTTCAACGTTTTATCTTGAAAATGTCTGAATGATGCTTCGGGAGGTAATAGTCATGTGTCCTCTCTGTAGCAGAGATGGAACAGTGGAAGAACAGAAGGAAACAGTAATAACACAAATGTAGATGAAACTCAGATTCACACCCTGGCACAACGAGCGACACACGGCTGTCCCTCAGTTTATTTGCCAGAATTTGATTGATGTATGAAGCTTTTTTTACACGCAGATGATATGAAGATGACATTATGACCTTTACAAAAAACTATATTCACACAGTGTTCCAGATAGTGATGGGACTCATTAACATTTTAACAACTGAAATTACAACTGCCAAATGTCAGAAGAGGAGCTGTCCTGACCATAACCCTTTATAAACAGACTCTGGTGAGTAAAGGATTCAGCAGTATTTAATCATAGGTGTAATGAACACAAACAGACTGCCCACCATATTATGAATGCACACCATATCTATTCCCTTACAAACAACCACACGTCCTGCATGCACTCACTTCCGCACTTCTACCACGAAACAATACCAACATACCAACACCACAATATCCAACAATCCTACACACAAACACCAAGATACAAATGAAGTTTCATGAAAAAAAGTTCAAAGACTTTACTTTCGTTGGGCTGAATAATGCTCAGTGAAAGGTTTTAATACACACACACTTTTAAAGTTGTCAGACAAGGAAAAAAAATGTTTTTACAAAAGAAAAGCAGACAACTTGAGGCATGCCCTCGTCCTCATAAAACATCCCACACATTTATGATATTTCTTTGCCCATCAGTAAGGCAGGATATTTTAGCTCCTCTTTTTGCTACAAAGGCAGCATAAAACACCCTTCTGCCTGCTGCTCTGCTGCATCACACTATGATGCTGCTAGTTTACAGTTCCAATCAAAATTATTCAACCCCCGTTGCAAATTCAGCTTACTGGCAAAATTTACAAACTCTTAACTGTTTGCAATGAACAAATCAAAAAAAAAACAATTTAAATGGCTCAACGCAACAAATATTCCAAGCGTCTTCTCCAAATTCTACAAAAAATATCACTTTTAATGACTATTGCTGGCTCCAAATTTTTCAACCCCTTCATGACAAGCATCGTTAGTACTTAGTAGAAGTACTTAGTGACCTTCTGGAGCTGTGATGCATAGGCAGATGTCAGCTTCAGGCAGTTCACTAATATTCTAGGGTTTGCATGCTGCAGCTGTCTTCTTCAAATCCTACCAGAGATTTCTTCATGGGGTTGAAGTGAGGCGACTGTGATGGGCACTCTAGAATCTTCCTAGACTTCTTCTGAAACCAAGCCTTGGTGGATGTTGAGGTATGCTTAGGATCATTGTGCTTTTGGAGGGTTCAATGATGCCCAAGCGTCAGCTTCCCTACATACAGAATGACATTTTCTCCTTGGATATCCTGGTACTTGACTGAATCCATCTTGCCCTTCACACTTTACAGATTTACAGTGGCAGAGGAAGCAAGGCAGCCGCAGAGCATCAAACAGCCCCCACAATTCTCCACTGTAGGCTGGGTGTACTTTTCAGCATATGCTTCTTTATTCCACCTGCAGACATACCACTGATTCATAAGCCCAAAATATTCCGGTTTTGTTTCATCACTCCTCAGAACAGTGTCGTGAAACTTCTGAGACTTATTTATATGGTTTTGAGCTTATTGGAGCTTGTGCTTTTGGATCAGTTGTGGTGTGTGTCTCGGACACCTTCAGCGTTTAGTATGCGCCCTACTGAGCAAACTGAAACCTCAGTGCCTCCTGCCTCCAAGTCTTGCTGTGGGTCTCCTGCAGTCACTCGAAGGTTTTTGACCAGCCGACTCCTCAGGAATCTGGTGACGGCCATTGCTTCCTCTTTCTGCCACTAGGTTAAGGTTGGGGTTAGGATGAGGCATGTGCTGTTTATGGTCAAGGCCAAGAAAAGGGGTTAGGGAATGAATGTGAGTCTACGGAATATCCCTACAAAATATGAAAACACATGTTACTTTGTGCTTGTGTGTGTTTGTGTGGTTAAAATAGAGTTCTGATCAGAACCAGCAATAGTAGAAGCTCCTTCCCTCCATTCTCCTGTGGTATTACACACAGCGTCTGTATTACCTGAGACATGAGGCTGCATGAAGCCAAAATAATTTTCCATAATGTCAAAGTGGGAGCTAAAAGATTGCTGCTCCATTTCCTTCTGTTTGCATTTGTCGATGGATTAAAGCTCCTCTTGACTGAATATATCCACAGTGTCAGTGAGGAGTGCTGGTTTATCGTTGATTGAATTTTCAAGTCATTTGTTATTGGACGGGAATTCGCTGAAGTGCAACAGGGCACTCTGACTGTATTGAGTAGCTGCTCAGCGGCTTTCAAGAAGGTCAAAGCTGGAGAGAAGATCTTCCATGGAAAGACCAGCCTTTAGTATGCAGGTCAATGCACTGAGTGCTTGTTATAATGCTTTATATTACTTGATAGAGGTCAGGAAAGATAGAATATCATACTATTCCAATACACGCCCAAAAGTATGTCGGTCTGGGATGGATTTTTCATTGTGAAGGATAGCCCTCTTTGTAGCACGAATGGACAATCTGAACCCTATTGCATACAGAGGATTCTGTGCTCTAATGGTTGGGGAAAATCCTTTGCTGTTTTACCATAATGGTGCCCCCAGGCTCAGTGTTAGGTCCTGGCATGATTTGTTGAGATTGCTTTTGAAGAACCTCACTGACTTTCACGTAGCCATGACTCTTGACCTCAAACCCATGAGATATTGTTGCTATTAACTGGAAAATAAACTTCAAGCCAGGCTAAATCACCCAGCTTCACTACCGCTGTAATTCTTATTTGGCTGGGATGGAGGAAAACTCCTGTAACAGTCCTCTAACATTTACGGGAAAGCCTTCTCAAAAGAGTGAAGGCCATTATATCTACCGAGGAGGAACAAACTCTGTAATAATGCCCATGAGATCGGAATGAGATGCAGTATGAGCTGAAGTACACATGCCTTTAACAGCAGGGTGGAGGCTAGATAGAAGAGAGCTTGTTTGAGCATCTCCTGCGGGGATTCCAAACACACTCTAAAGGGCGAAGCGCATCTTCAAGTCTGGGAGCTTTTAATAACACGGAGCATAACTCTGGGACGTTGTCGTCAAGGGGGAGTTAAATAAAAGCCTGTAAGTGAAAGCTTGTGGGGAAATATGCTTTAAGTATTTATGTTGTGACCATTCTGAGTTTATCTAAGTACAGAGGAGTATTTACCTGCTATTTACTTATTTAGTGTTTATCTTTATGTCAGGGTTGAGTGGGTCTGTGTATTGTATCAAACAGGGAGTTGTGCAAAACTGAAGTTTGCATTCACTGAAAAAGTCAGCTGCGGGAAGATCACAGGAGATTCATGGGTATGGGGCAGTAAGGCTTTACTTTGGGGCTTTGGTCTGGCCTGCTCTCCCCCTGCTATTGATGATTGAAACTCACAATGAATTAAAGACCGTTAAGCCCCCATTCAATAGGCTGAGTGAGATCTTATTCACCTGTTTCCATACTCCTGAGATAAAAGATTTTTGATCAGAGTCTTACAAGTAACTAAGAATCAGATCCAACTGACTAAATATATTCAAACTAGATAAATGCTGCCAGATGACAGTGGGGTATACTGCTAAAATGGAAGCATTCTTTGCATTTGCTAAATATATAGTTTGGCCTCATGATGGTGCTACAGAAGGATGTATAGGGTCCAGAAATCAACAGGGGAACTTGTCTGGGATTGAGGAACATGCACAAAAATGTTACCAGATTCCTATAAAAATTGTTTGATAGTGCATTTTTGAAAAAGTGCAATTAGGCCTAAAGGTGGTGTTTCAGAATCAGTGATAATGTCACCAGACCAATGTGATTGCTCTTGAATGCACGAAGACTATGTTATGGCCCCAATTTGTTATGACATTAACGACAGCAAAGGATGACAGACAAAAATTTTAAAACTAAAACACATTCAATTCATCAAATGCAACTAACAACAAACTACTCTACAGACCAAGATTGATTATATACAAAAACAGAAATATTTATAGTCCCTTTGGTGGGTTGCTTGGTGATGTCCTGGGTGAGGAAAATGCTCTAACACAGGCAAAAATCCACAAAAGAAACTTCACAGGTCTTGAACAGAATGACAGGTCTGGTCACATGTATCCTTCTCCTTGCAATTTCTCCTACTTTACTGTCTCAATTTTCCTCCTTATATACTGTTTTACAGACCCCACCCACCTTTTAGGCTTTCTTTCATTTTTCTCTGGGACTTGTCCCAGACATGCCTAAAACATGCCCAAACCTATCTCCAGTCTGGGCTTAACAAAAAAAAGGTAAATACTGCCAGTTAGTGGCTTCTATTCGCATTACAACGGTCACAGCAAAGTTAATCTTATTCCCAATCGAACAGTTTTCCTTACTGCATTTGAAAATGTGGCTTCATCTAGTGGTGCTACTACAGTAAAACTGACAGAGATATAAAAAAAATCTACATGGTTTGCACATGTGTGCACCCAAAAGGCAACAGATTTGACAGGATTACCATGAAAATTGTTAAAGTTATTGCATTTTTTAAAAATATAAAGTTTGGCCTGGTTTTGATGTTGCAGTTGCGTTAAGCTTTAACACGTATAGCATGATAACAGTGTATAACAACTGGCCCAAGTTACCGCAACGTCAGCCATTGACTTTCCTCAGGATTCCAGATGAAGCATTTAATGGATAGAACATCAGTTCTCAGGCATCACTGTGTGCAATTTAGAACCTGAGTCTGCTATGTACGGTCAACAAATCTAAGTCTTCCTTATGCTTTAGATACAGTGACGTATCCTGCTTTAAATTTTTCCATAATGTATTTCTCCATCGTCCACATACAGAATTACAATTGCACACTTCATTTTGCCCCAAATTACTACAGATCACCAAAGAAGCTCCATCCCAGAGTCAGGCTGATGGTCCATGGCAGAAGGTCCATCCCAGAGTCAAGCTGATGAATAATGGCAGAAGGTCTATCCCAGAGTCAAGCTGATGATTAATGGCAAAAGCTCCATCCCAGAATCAGGCAGATGATTAATGGCAGAAGCTCCATCCCAGAGTCAGGCTGATGATTAATGGCAGAAGCGCCATCCCAGAATCAGGCTGATGGTTAATGGCAGAAAGTCCATCCTAGAGTCAAGCTGATGGCTAATGGCAGAAGGTCCATCCGAGAATCAGGTTGATGGTTAATGGCAGAAGGTCCATCCCAGAGTCAAGCTGATGGCTAATGGCAGAAGGTCCATCCGAGAATCAGGTTGATGGTTAATGGCAGAAGGTCCATCCCAGAGTCAAGCTGATGGCTAATGGCAGAAGGTCCATCCGAGAATCAGGTTGATGGTTAATGGCAGAAGGTCCATCCCAGAGTCAAGCTGATGAATAATGGCAGAAGGTCCATCCCAGAGTCAAGCTGATGGTTAATGGCAGAAGGTCCATCCCAGAGTCAAGCTGACGGTTAATGGCAGAAGGTCCATCCCAGAGTCAGGCTGATGATTAATGGCAGAAGGTCCATCCTAGAGTCAGGCTGATAGTCAATGGCAGAAGGTCCATCCCAGAGTCAAGCTGATGATTAATGGCAGAAGGTCCATCCTAGAGTCAGGCTGATAGTCAATGGCAGAAGGTCCATCCCAGAGTCAGGCTGATGATTAATGGCAGAAGCTCCATCCCAGAGTCAAGCTGACGGTTAATGGCAGAAGGTCCATCCCAGAGTCAGGCTGATGATTAATGGCAGAAGGTCCATCCTAGAGTCAGGCTGATAGTCAATGGCAGAAGGTCCATCCCAGAGTCAGGCTGATGATTAATGGCAGAAGCTCCATCCCAGAGTCAAGCTGACGGTTAATGGCAGAAGGTCCATCCCAGAGTCAGGCTGATGATTAATGGCAGAAGCTCCATCCCAGAGTCAGGCTGATGATTAATGGCAGAAGCGCCATCCCAGAATCAGGCTGATGATTAATGGCAGAAGCTCCATCCCAGAGTCAGGCTGATGGTCAATGACAGAAGGTCCATCCCAGAGTCAGGCTGATGATTAATGGCAGAAGCTCCATCCCAGAGTCAGGCTGATGATTAATGGCAGAAGCGCCATCCCAGAATCAGGCTGATGGTTAATGGCAGAAGGTCCATCCCAGAGTCAAGCTGATGGCTAATGGCAGAAGGTCCATTCGAGAATCAGGTTGATGATTAATGGCAGAAGGTCCATCCCAGAGTCAAGCTGATGGCTAATGGCAGAAGGTCCATCCGAGAATCAGGTTGATGGTTAATGGCAGAAGGTCCATCCCAGAGTCAAGCTGATGGCTAATGGCAGAAGGTCCATCCGAGAATCAGGTTGATGGTTAATGGCAGAAGGTCCATCCCAGAGTCAAGCTGATGAATAATGGCAGAAGGTCCATCCCAGAGTCAGGCTGATGGTTAATGGCAGAATGTCCATCCCAGAGTCAAGCTGACGATTAATGGCAGAAGCTCCATCCCAGAGTCAGGCTGATGATTAATGGCAGAAGCTCCATCCCAGAATCAGGCTGATGGTTAATGGCAGAAGGTCCATCCCAGAGTCAAGCTGATGAATAATGGCAGAAAGTCCATCCCAGAGTCAAGCTGACGGTTAATGGCAGAAGGTCCATCCCAGAGTCAGGCTGATGATTAATGGCAGAAGCTCCAACCCAGAGTCAGGCTGATGGTCCATGGCAGAAGAGCTTCACCTGCTTGCGCTGCTGTGACCATCCTCAGCCTGCTGAAGTTGCTTTTTCTGCAAATTCATAAATCACAAAAAGTACATCTCTCTGTCTACCAAATCTTTATCAACGTTTTATCTTGAAAATGTCTGAATGATGCTTTGGGAGGTTATAGTCATGTGTCTTCTCCGTAGCAGAGATGGAACAGTGGAAGAACAGAAGGAAACAGTAATAACACAAACGTAGATGAAACTCAGATTCACACCCTGGCACAACGAGCGACACACGGCTGTCCCTCAGTTTATTTGCCAGAATTTGATTGATGTATGAAGCTTTTTTTACACGCAGATGATATGAAGATGACATTATGACCTTGACAAAAAGCTATATTCACACACTGTTCCAGATAGTGATGGGACTCATTAACATTTTAACAACTGAAATTACAACTGCCAAATGTCAGAAGAGGAGCTGTCCTGACCATAACCCTTTATAAACAGACTCTGGTGAGTAAAGGATTCAGCAGTATTTAATCATAGGTGTAATGAACACAAACAGACTGCCCACAATATTATGAATGCACACCATATCTATTCCCTTACAAACAACCACACGTCCTGCATGCACTCACTTCCGCACTTCTACCACGAAACAATACCAACATACCAACACCACAATATCCAACAATCCTACACACAAACACCAAGATACAAATGAAGTTTCATGAAAAAAAGTTCAAAGACTTTACTTTCGTTGTGCTGAATAATGCTCAGTGAAAGGTTTTAATACACACACACTTTTCAAGTTGTCAGACAAGGAAAAAAAATGTTTTCACAAAAGAAAAGCAGACAACTTGAGGCATGCCCTCGTCCTCATAAAACATCCCACACATTTATGATATTTCTTTGCCCATCAGTAAGGCAGGATATTTTAGCTCCTCTTTTTGCTACAAAGGCAGCATAAAACACCCCTCTGCCTGCTGCTCTGCTGCATCACACTATGATGCTGCTAGTTTACAGTTCCAATCAAAATTATTCAACCCCCGTTGCAAATTCAGCTTACTGGCAAAATTTACAAACTCTTAACTGTTTGCAATGAACAAATCAAACAAAAACAATTTAAATGGCTCAACGCAACAAATATCCCAAGCGTCTTCTCCAAATTCTACAAAAAATATCACTTTTAATGACTATTGCTGGCTCCAAATTTTTCAGCCCTTTCATGACAAGCATCGTTAGTACTTAGTAGAAAACCTTTTCACTGCTTTGACCTTCTGGAGCTGTGATGCATAGGCAGATGTCAGCTTCAGGCAGTTCACTAATATTCTAGGGTTTGCATGCTGCAGCTGTCTTCTTCAAATCCTACCAGAGATTTCTTCATGGGGTTGAAGTGAGGCGACTGTGATGGGCGCTCTAGAATCTTCCTAGACTTCTTCTGAAACCAAGCCTTGGTGGATGTTGAGGTATGCTTAGGATCATTGTGCTTTTGGAGGGTTCAATGATGCCCAAGCGTCAGCTTCCCTACATACAGAATGACATTTTCTCCTTGGATATCCTGGTACTTGACTGAATCCATCTTGCCCTTCACACTTTGCAGATTTACAGTGGCAGAGGAAGCAAGGCAGCCGCAGAGCATCAAACAGCCCCCACAATTCTCCACTGTAGGCAGGGTGTACTTTTCAGCATATGCTTCTTTATTCCTCCTGCAGACATACTACTGATTCATAAGCCCAAAATATTCCGGTTTTGTTTCATCACTCCTCAGAACAGTGTCGTGAAACTTCTAAGACTTATTTATATGGTTTTGAGCTTATTGGAGCTTGTGCTTTTGGATCAGTTTTGGTGTGTGTCTCGGACACCTTCAGCGTTTAGTATGCGCCCTACTGAGCAAACTGAAACCTCAGTGCCTCCTGCCTCCAAGTCTTGCTGTGGGTCTCCTGCAGTCACTCAAAGGTTTTTGACCAGCCGACTCCTCAGGAATCTGGTGACGGCCATTGCTTCCTCTTTCTGCCACATCCTGGTACTGTAGCCACTCTTCCTTTAACTCTGAGCGTGTGAACTATGGTTCTGACTGTATCTCTGTGAACATTCAGTGCCTGTGCTGCCTGTTTGTATCCTTTTCCCTGTTTGTGACAGGCAGTGATCTCCTCTATTAGCTTTTTGGACAATTCTTTTGACAGCCATATTTCAAATATGTAATCAAATGTCACTGTAATCAAACCCCTGGTGAGTGCAAGTATTTGATGTGTTCTGTCTCAAGCAAACCTGATGCAACTAATTAAGCCCTTAAGTCGCTGCATTAGGTGTGCTTGAGACAACACCTGATTTGCAAATATGCTGTTAAGATGGATTCTATTTGTGGGGTTGAATAATTTTAAGACTGCAGGAGTCATAAAAAAAAGGCATTTTGTGTAACATTTGGAGAAATCACTTGCAGTACTAGTTGTGTTGAGCTATTTAAAATGTTCTTGTTTGATCTGTTTATCAAAAACAGCTGAAAGTTTGTAAATTTTGATATTGAACCCAATTTGCAATGGGTGATGAATAACTTTGATTGCAACTATATGCACACACATCCTCCTTGATCATACATTGTATTGTATTGTATAAATGTATATTTTCTGCAACTCCATCACTTACTACTGCCGCTAGTTTACATCCTGCCTCCACCCCAACATTCTCCTGTGGGCTCTGAGTTTTTTCTGGAGAAGGTCGAGGAGGGGTGTGGGGGGCTATGGGGCCGTTGCTTGTGCTTCATGATCATTTAAGTTGTTTAAAGGAAAAAAGATCATTGGAAGCAATGGAATTGCATATGCAATTGAAAATGCGTGAGAGTTGACAGGTATGCATTATTAATGAAAACTAACCACACCTGTTAATGTTGAGAGTTTTCAGAGTTTCCGTAATGGTAAAGACTGAAAACAGGTCATGACATATCATTATTTTTAAGGGATGGTTTGAGCTTCTCCTATCGCCAATTCATCAGCCGCCACTGATGGGGACATAATACCTTGAAACTCTTTGCTTTCTGCTCCTCAAGCTCAGGGGGCTACAGGGTGAGTCGCCAGGCTATCATTTTTATTGCTATTTACACGTGAGTATGTTGACTGGACTGAAAAAAAAAACAAGTGTTGCCACTAAAGGTGGCCATGTCCCCCGCCAGGTCACGGAAATCGACTGAAGTCAGCGTATCACACAAATACACATTGAAGCCAAAGATGAATGAAATCGGTCAAACCGATCTTGAGATATCACATTCACAACAAAGGGGATGTGATGGACGGACAGAAAAATCTGAATATTATGTCCCCCGCTCCGCTCGCTACCATGGCGGCGGGGGATAAGAACTTAATGATAAACTCATGAAAATAGCCACTGAGCAGGATTCCTTTTCAACAAGGATGGTCATTTGGTTCCGAAGGTTGGTGTTACTGTGAAAGTCCCGATTGGTGTGCTACACTTGCAAATAATGGCCCATAGATGGTTAGTAGTCATGGTCATTCCTTACTTTCTAACACTTATTATAAAACAACTGATTGTAAAAATGTAAGCATCCACATATAAATGATCGAGTGTGCATTCCCTCTTAGTTCTCCAGTAATTAGAGAGCTTAGTGTAAAATCTTGCCATTCTTGTCACCACAGCGGAATTCTCGCCATGTTATGTATATTAAATGAACTCATTCACAATCTCGTCGGAGACAGTAGTCATAATTTCACTCAGCAAACCGATGGCATTTCTTCTGAGTGGCAAGTTTGCAGCTGTTCAATCAGGGACTTTGCCAAGACTGCGATTGTAGTGCACTTCCCTGATTGTCTCTTGTGAACTCATGCATGGGGAATGATCCAGTGATTGATGCTCATTTATCTGTTGTTCATAATTCTTCATAAACAAAATTTGAAATATGTGCTCTCTGAAGATCTCGGCAGCAGTCCAAGCATAGCCAGGTATCCATGGCTACCGAGGGATGCTTTATCATCCCTGCAAATCAGAATTGTTTAACAGATGATTACCAGCAAATTAGGCCACCTGACTACCTACAGATCTGCAGTGTTTTAAACAAGCTGATTGGTGATGGAAGCTTCCAAGAACACGTTCACAGAGTGTGTCACCATAGCAGGCAAAATAATAAAAATATGAGAGTGGATAAAATAGAAAATAGTAAAGATAAACATAGATTTTCAATGGCTGAAATCCCACAAAATAAAGAATCGTTCTGGTGTGAGATTTTCCTGAAGCAGTATGGTCTGATGCCAGGAATCCCAGCAGACCTTGAGGTCCAACATTTAGCTAATTTTCAGTTTGTGTTTTTCTGTAATCTTTTGCAAAAATATGTCATTATAATAAGAGGCCTTTTCTTATCAGGAGCAATGAATTTGTGTCCTCGTAACAGTCTCTCATAGATGTTTTTACGGGCGGGCTTACTTCATTATTATTTCATATCTCAGGTTATTAGAGTCATGAAGTTTTCTTCTATTGACCTTCTCTGGTAAAGATGCAGGAATTATTGAGCTGTACAACCCTCTGACATTGGCATTTCAGGACATATTGCCATTCTATTGCGGTGTGAGTTCAGTCAGCATTATCAGGTCACTTTCTTCACCTGTGTCCATCGTTGCGGCCTTCTGTAAAAATCCAGCCAAGTTCTCTTATTCGGTCTCTCTCCTTAAGACATTTCTCCCTCTGTGTTAAATGCTTTCTGACAACTGAGACCCATTTCAGATAAATGAGGATGGTTTTCATATTCCAGTCTGAAACGGTGAGAATCGGAGGATTGTGGTGACTGCAGTGTGAGACAGGAAGGGCCGAGCTGGTGTCGTCTCTCGAAGTTTAGGATTTAACAGATCCTGGCAGGCAGCCTTCATCACGCTAATGGCTTTTAGGGCTGACATCGACGTACGTTATATTTAAAATGAAGATTTTGGGCTGGCTGTCAGGGGTTAAGAACTCATAAATAGCAGCAAATCTAAGCTTGAAAACAGTACAAAGCAGAAGTACATCCATCTGAAGAGACCCGCCGGGGAAAACATGAAATCTGTCTGAGCGAGCCAGGCTCATTCAGAGATTAAACTCTCTGCTGATATTGTTGGTTTGAAAGTGAAACGAGAGAAAAGGCCTTATAAAGGCTGTCATTAACTGTGTATCTCAGTCGGGAAGATAATTAACCTGCCAGACAGAGTCATTAGAGCAGCAGAACGGAGAGAAAACTGAAAAACACTCAAATTATGGGGCGGTTTCAAACAAAAAGCCTAAATCTTTCCTTGCTGAAATGACTTCCGCAAGGATGCTAATGCCAAAATATTTTACCTATCTGAGAATATTTCATTTCACAGCAGGTAATAAAAAGTACCAACATCTGTCTGACATGTTAATTCATGCAACTGCACTTCTAGCCTCCTGCAATGAGACCGCAAAAAGGGCAAGTTCAGCTGAAAAGCACTCGTCCTATTGGATAACAAGGCTGTCTGTCATTCTGACACATGAACAGGGCCTCCCTAAGGCCGTTATCACTCACTGATGACAGTTTCCTTCAGAGACTTTCCATGATCTTTCCTGGGTTTCCCATGATATCATGGGAAAATATTTTACCATCTACATCTTCTTGATGATCATTAATCAGCTACCCACCCCGTTCACCTACCCAACACCTGCCCAATAGCCATTGATATCAAATGCTTCTAAACCCCTTTGTGCTGAAGCCAAATCTGGTTATTTATGTGTAACCTTATTTAAGGCTTTATAATTCAAGATTACAGTTTCACAGAGAGGAAGGAAATGGATCGACTGAGTAAAGACACTTGAAGCATTTAAAATGAAACCCTACGTCAGTTTATTTTTTATGATTTCGTAGAAAAAAGGGCTGCAAACATAAAAAATCTTCAGGAAAATTCAGTATGGAAAAATCTGAGAATTGAACAATGACTGGGGGTTAAAACTATACATTTCTGCGATCATAAACTCCTTGCCCACAAGTATAATTCATTTGAGCATTACATTCTAAATTCCTATATATTATACAGTATGTATAAACACTTTCCAAACCTTACAAGGAACAAGTATACTGTCACTCACTAAATCAGTAATATCTGAAATATACCTTATTATAACTGAACAGACATTCCACTACCAGAGCAATCTGGCAATATTCTACCCTAAATTGAATGGAATGGTGCAATGAACATACCAGGGGGTCTACCAAAGCCCTTGAGCTGTTGGCATAATAAACAAGCCAAAACACCGGCTTACGATTTCCTTGAATATGGTGTAAATTCCAAAGAAAAAAGGGCACATTGTGAAAAATGCAACCGCAGTAGCAGGATTTCTTCTTTGAATCTCTCCTCCAGAGACAAATGTGTCTGGTAGAAGGAACCCTCCAGTCCTGTTTCATTTGGAATAATTCCCATTGATTAAGTCTGCACCTCATTTAAATCCCGAAAATGTAACTGAATACTTCAGACCGGTTTTGGAAGTTTTTTTTATTATCAGCTGCACAACTGTGCCAAATTTAAGAGAATACGACCTACCTTGCTCTCACGCAAATACTTATATATTCTTCTGATTTTCCAATCAGCATCAGCATTTATTGTGGAAAGTGTATACACTCTGGCATTGGATAAGAAAGGAGTCAATCAAGATATCATGACTGGGGAAGCTTCGAGTGGGCGTGAACTATAAGTGTGCAGTAATGCAAATGAACCCAAATAATTGAGTGATTGGCTATGAAAATGAGTACTGAGGAGGATACGAAGGATTGCGGAATTTGTCAATGGAGGAATATGCATAATTACACAATAGGTAACGCATTTTTGATATGTGATGATTATAATTAAAAGTAGAATGACAGTGTCAATACCATGTTGAATTTTTGCTTCAGAAAACTTATTTTTTTAACTATGAATTGGGAAGCCATTAGCTCACTGTAGCTGAAGTGCTTGCAAAGGACAACAATTTTTCCTGTCGCAAGAGATTAATTCATATATCTCCTGAAAAATAGGGATGGGACTGATCTCGTCCATATTCTAAACTGTGTTCAATCTTGGCTTGCTTGTGAATATTCAAGAACTGATCTGGTTGCAATCTAGTGATAGAATATTGCAACTGCGTACACAAATTAGTAGCTCCATATGCGCTGGCGGACACATCCGCACAAGTAAGTTAATCCTCTCTAAACGTTATGTGACATCAGCCAGCACAGGTGCGTGTGTGAAAAAGAATAGGGGAAAATTAATTCTCTGGGCTTGCAAAATCAAAACTTAAAGGAGCAGTGTGCAGAAATTAGATTGATAGTTTGGCAGAAATGGAATATAACATTCATAACTACTTTTTTAGTAGTATATAATCACGTGAAAACAATAATCTTTGAGTTTCATTTCGCTTAAAATAAGCCCTTTAAATCCACATGGGAGCGGGTCCACCTCCATGGAGAACGCCATGTTGCGCCGCCATTTTTTCTACAGTAGCCCAGAACAGGAAAAAAGTAAATGAATAAAGCGCTGACACAAGAAAGCACCTTTCGCAAGTTTTTGCGGCCAACGTAGGTTTTCTGAGAAAAGGAATGGTCAGTTGGTTGCAATCTATAATCTGACCACTAGATGGCTCTAAATCTTACACACTGGTCCTTTAAAGTGCGTATCCTTGCTGATTTAAAACGTAAAATGCACCCAATTTTGAGATACTATGTAGGATTTTCAGTCACTTTACACGTTTTAACCGATAAAACACATCGATCAGGGTCAGATATACCTGGTCTGAAATCAGTATTTTCGTGTGTGTTGTGGGAGGGTGCAGTAACACCAATAAGTACAGTAACTGTTGTTCAGCTGCAGTCGGTAAATGTTGGTGACCGCGCACTGATCCAAGCTGGCACTGGGTCTCTAAGCGCCCTGGATATGGGGGAACTGCTGGTGACATTACAAATCTAGACCAATATGGCTCAGGACTCCCTGGGAATTTTGCCAGACGCTCCTGATTATTTTCAAATATTGTTCTATTCACGGACCACCATTGGCAAAATAACCCTTAGGATTCGGTGTATAGAGGCACAATCTTTAAGACTAAAAAAGACAAATTTGGTCCAGGCACTTTAATGTTCAAATTCAGCCCCACCGCCCTCATTTTAACAAGATCAGGTGTGGGTGGGACTTCTGTAGCAGTGACTGCACATGTGCAGACTTCATCAGTACTCTCCAGTGTCCTGCATGTGGCTGTTTTTGTGACCACAGTGTATTTTATTATTCTCCAAATCTAAGTGTCCCCATCGCACATTATTTTACACTGGTCAGAGTGAATTCAGCAAAGTTCGGTTCGGACTCAGTGTGAGTGTTGAATTATGTGTCAGTGCATGTGTCTGTCTCTCCATGGGTTGGATCTTTCACACTGAGGCAGTCCGTAAATAGAGCCATTTGTGTTTCATAGGTTTTGTGATTACGGTCCTTGTCATTGTTTTTCCCCAGTTGCCTCATGTCTTCCCCTCTTATTTAAGGCTCAGATTATCCCTCACATCTGTTGCTCTGCCCAGCTCCTTACCTCCCTGTTCTACATACAGGCCAACTCTAGAGTTCCCTGTCAGAGTGTTAATCTCTTCACCTGTGCTGGGAGACCTGTGTGCCAGGTGTTGTGTTTAATCAGAGACACCCTTTGTTAGACCACAATTTCTGCCTGTGCCCGTTTGGATCTGTTTCCCTGTGTCTTTCTGGTTTTTGACTTCCCTTTGTTTCATGGCTTCCATTTTGTCTTTGCTGCCCTGGTTTTTGACTTCTGGATTTCGGACATTGGACCCCGTCTTTCCCTACTGTTATTGTACCTCTGCCCATCTGACTACCTGGTTCATGAACTCTGCCTGGTTTTTGACTCTGTTTTTGTATTTCGTTTTTGGCTGTGTCTCTGGTGATTTTCTGGCCTGACCTCAGATTAAATAAAGGATTACGATTTTTGGAAGAGACATCCGTGCGAGTTGTTCCTGCCCACGAGCCTAACAACTCTGCTATAAAACATTAGGAATGGGAATTTAAGAAAATAGAGGCTACGTCAACATTGGTGTCACTGCAGCTTTGATCTGAAAGGAAATGGACCAGATACGACTTTTGCGCAACACAGAAATGTGCTCTTTTTGAATGGGGAATCTTTATACGCACGCACACACATGCACGTGCACACACTCACATGCTTGCGTGCACACACCCACACACACGCACACACACACACACACACACACACACACACACACACACACACACGCACACGCACACACACACACACACACACACACACACACACACTCATGCTTCCATACTGAATTAAGCAGGTGCAGTGTGTGTAAGGCTGATAAATCAATACATTTCCATTCCATTCCATAACGGACTGAATTAAAATATCATTTACTTGCAGGGTATATTAATTTCATTATGCATATGATGAGGATAATACCTCAAATGTAACGATGCAAATAAAGATCTATATCATTTCACATTAATGGCATAATGGAATATATTATGGAAACCACTGAGTTCTGAAAGAGATCTTGAGGGCATGTGATTGGATAATAAGGGGTAATTACTTTAGCTAAGTTATTCCAGTATTACGAAAAATCATACTGATGCTGCCCTCTCAATGAAACGGAATGGCATAGTTCATGAGAGAGAGAGGGAGAGAGAGATGCTCTTTCCTCAGAGCTGTAACTCGATATGAGTATTTATCGCTGTAATAATGCTGCTCGGAAGGAAAACTCTAATGCCTTTAGCTCAGAGATGCAAACTGAAGGGCCTCTGCTCTCCTGAAACTCACATCTGATTTATTTAAATGAGAGACTTCGATCAGAGGCATTTAGCTCCTGCCTTCCAAATCAAGCCTCGATTTATCATACCGTAAAAAGCATAATGGAGTTTGTTTGTTTATTTATTTATTTTGTACGGGGGAAATTGATGGATATTTGTTAACCCTCTACAAGGGTGTCGGCCGGAGGGAGTTATTGATGGTGAGAGGAGGGAGATTCTCATTAGGGGTGATGTGTTCCTCACTGGAGCCAGTCTGAGATGAGAAAGCACTTCCTCACCAACTAACATCCTTCCTGTGAAGCACCATAGTGCTCACTGACCCTGTCAGCCAGAATATTATCAATGCATTTTTATTATTGATAGGAACTCATACCAGGTTTATTTCGTAAGTATGTAAGTATTGAGAGAGAACACACTCCATTCTGTTATGATTCTGATCTGCCTTGCCATGTTCATTCTCTGCTTTTGATAATATGTCTTATTTGGTTTTGGATCTTTGCTATGACTGACCATTCTTTGATATGTGTATTGGATATTGGTAACATCGATTCGCTTATGTATTGTCTTAGTTTTTACTTTTCCATATTTAGCATTTTGCCATAGTCTTACTCCGGTCCATGTTTTGCTTTCCACCATGCATTGCACTTTGTCTCCCCCTGTCTGGTCTCTTGTCTTGTCATTGCTCACAGCCCCAGTACTGCATGTTACTCTTCGGGTGCACTGAGGGATTGTATAGCTGCACTTACTAATTGATTAACAAGCTCTCAGCACTCGCCCTGTTCTAGTCTCCGCCTCTTGTCTCTCCATAATCTTCTCTGCTGCGTTACTGTGGAATCTCCACATCTGCTCACGCCGTCCTTTCTCTGATTACCTATGCACGTTAGAACTCCTGTTGGGATTCTGTGATTCAGTTCTGCCTTGTGCCTTGTTTAAGTTCTGTGCCTGGCTTTGCCATGATTATTGATTTTCTTGTTTAGTGACCACTGCCTGTCTTTAGACCATTCTTGGATTGTGTATTGTGTTTAGGTATTTTAGATTATCCTGTTTTATTACAGTATTTTTCTTATCCGTTTTATTCTTAGTCTTTGCTTTAGTTCTCTAGATTCCTGATCATGTTTATTTTTCTGCCTTGCCATGCTTTGCACTTCGTCTACCCAGTCTTGTCATGTGTGTATCTTTGCTAACAGTCCCTTGTCTTGCGTGCCACTCATTCGGGTGATTTATTGGTTTCTGGGTTTCAACATTCTTTCTTTATCTCGTGTTCTTCCTTCCTCTCTCTTTTGCTATCTACTAACACATACTAACAGTTTGTTGTTTTTGATCATTACTAACCAATATTAACATTGTATATTTTTACTAACTTACTAACATGCACTCGGGATTGTATAGCTGCACATACTATTTGACTAACGATCTCTCAGCAGTCGCCCAATTCTAGTCTCCGCCTCCTTGCTTATCCCTAATTATCTCTGCTGCTATTTTCTGTGGATTTCCACTTATACGTTGTGCTTTCCTTTCTTTTATCTTTGCACTTTAGTACTCCTTAACCAGAGCTGTTGTTTGTATAGGCTTGTCTCGTGAACCCTGTCTGCGTTTTGGCTTTTGCCTTATTCAAGTAATTAGATAATTCCTAATGTGTCACTCCCGATGATTTTACCATTGATTGCACCCGTTTCTCCCTGGTCATGTGTTTCACCCGGATGTGTATATAAGATGTCAGTTTAGTCACTTCCAGTGTCAGATCGTTCTTCCTAGTTTCCTGTGCCACGTTTGTTTTCCGCCTCGATTCTTAGTGATTTATCTTTCTGACTGGACCACCTGACAACCGAGCTTTGCCTATTCCCTGTATTGTACCGCATTCTTGTGTATCTACCTCTTTTGCCTGACTACGGATTTTGTGATTGGTGCCCTGGTTACGATTCTGGATTACGCCCTTTGGAATTTGATTTTGGATTGCGGACATTGTACTGTTGCCAGCTCTGTTGGGGGGTTTCTCCCTTCAGAAATAAAGCCTCCTTTTTGCATTTATCTGGTTTTCGCTATTGGTTCATTTCGTAAATCACAACAACTCCGTGACTGGAGCCGTATGTTCGTACACTATATAGGACAGGTGATCCCTGTCCGCGTTTTGGCTTCTGCAAAATTTCATGTGATTAGATTCTCCCTCATGTGTTGCTCCCTTGTAATCAGTCTGACTGTTTGCACCTGTGTCTCTTACCATGTGATCTTCCCTGGAGTGTATATCAGGTGTCTCTTCACAGCTCTTCTCTCTCAGATCGTGTCTCGTGTTTACCTGTGCTGCTCTTTATCCCGCCTTGTACTCATTGCGTTTCTCCTCTGACTGGACCGTCTGACTTTTGATTTTTGACTTGCCCTTCATTGATTACTGTTGCATCTGTGTGTTTGAACCCTTTTTTGCCCGACAACGATTTTGTGGATTGCTGCCCTCTTAATGATTCGGATTGCCCTTTGGTTTTTGATTTTTGCTTCTCGCTTCTCCGACAAACCACTGCCTGTGTACCAAATCTGTGTTGCCTGACTACGATTTTTGTGTTTGCTGCCCTGGTTACGACTCTATTTCTGCCCCACTGGATTTTGACTTTTGGATTGCGGACTCTGTACTTTTGCCTTCTCTCCTTCGGAGGTTACCCCCCTCGCTCAATAAAAGTCTCTTTTTTGCAATCCTGTGTTCTCGTTTGGTTCCAGATCGATACCTCACACATTCTTACTGTATGTTTGTTACTGAGGGTGGACACATGCCAGGTTGATAATTATGTGCGGGATAATAACACATCTATATTACATCTGTTGTCAGTGCATCCCTGGGGTAATAAAGTAAGACTATCAAATGAAGGATTAGCTCTCTGCGTGCTTCAGACAGAGGCTTTCCGAGAAACAAAGATGCGCATTTAATTGGATTTGTCACATCAGACAGATCGAAGGCAGGCACCCACGGAGAATAATTTCGATAAATGCTTGGAGAGCAACTTTGAGCGCAGATCAATCTGCAAGCTTACACATAAATACAGGGCATTAATGTTGCGAGCCGCATGATGTAACGGAATGATTGACATCTTCAGATAGATGTGTTTTTAGTGGACCGTGTGCACAGAGATTCACCGTTGAAGCCCTGTCATTTAGGCCTGGTTAGCGAGGTGCAGCTCACTGACCTCTGTTACTGAAGCTTTCATATCTGGAATATCCTGCACATCCTGACTGTGGCACAGTACACAGTTATGTACAGTACGAGTGATGTTATAAAGCTGGACTGTCCCATCAGCTGAATTACATGTAGGCGTGTGTGTGTGTGTGTGTGTGTGTGTGTGTGTGTGTGTGTCTGTTGGTGTGCTTGTATATTTCTGTTTGTGTGTGAGAGTTTATGTGTATATATGTGTGCCTTTGTATTTCTGTGTTGTTGTGTGTGAGTATACGTGTGTGTGTGTGTTTTGTGTGCATGTATATATGTGTACGTATCTTTGTGTGTGTGCGTGAGTGTGTGAGAGTGCGGAAGTGTGTGTGTGTGTGTGTGTGTGGGCAGTATTTTCTGTGTCATGACTGTCATGTTCAGAGGGGCCGTAGGCGCATACTGGCAGCCACACACAGGGCAGCTGTGGCTACAGAAACATAGTTTACCTCCATCAGAGCGTGAATGTGTGAGTAAATTACTAATGTACCTCTGATGATTGGGCAGAACGGCCTGTTCTCACCACTCATGTGATGTCATGTCATGTCATGTCATGTTATGTTATGTTATGTTATTCTGTCGTGGTGTTCAGGCTGTTTCACCTGTGTCAAAGAGCAGCTGTATTCAGGCCCCTTCACACAAGATCTTTCTGGCACTTAGGCATTGTACTGGATTATCTTGCCTGGGGTTATCTTTAGGTTTTTTTAATATTCTGATTTTGCGGAAGTGGGCCATCATCTGCATTTCCTGTAGTTCGGCCATCCCCGCTGAAGAGCTGGGTCAGCATCGTAATAGTGGAGCCAAAACTTCGGGTTTTAAAGGAAATATCTCAGCTCTGTGCATGTGAGACCTAGACTAACATAAAACTGGTGTGAGAAGGCTTTTTAATAGAAGCGGTATTGAATAGAACCTGTATTGAATAGACATTGTAAACCAATAGTAGGTGTTTTCCACAATCTGATTGGTTAATTACCCTAGTCGAATAGTGTTCGACATCCCTGAAATGACAGGACCTTTTCACCTGCTCATGAATACATTAGCATGCAGAGGTGTATAATCCTCGGGTCGGAAAGTAAAAATCCTACCATGTTTTCATTCCACCGGTAAACTCCTGCCAGCAGATTTCACTTGTTAGTTTTACCTCCCAGCTGAAGAATAGGGCCAACTGACAGGTCTTTTGTGGCTGGAACAATATCCTGGGATGGACTTTTACTTTCTGAACCTGAATTATACACCTCTGTTGGCATGAAAACGGACCTCATTCAGCCCATCAGTTCAACTTGACAGGTTGCGGAATTCTAGCGCGTGACTCGATGACCTAATTGTGACGGATCACGTCGCCATACGAAAGAGTCCGTGCAAAAAACGTTTCTTTCTCGCTTATGGTTTACAATATCGATAAATAGTTACATGAAACTCGGATAACAGCGGCACAGAGAAGCTGTATTTAATGTAACTGTTGGGCAACTGAAGTTCCGATACTGACGACCACTGGAGATTGTTCATTATGAACTGGACAGAGGAACGTTCCGGAAAAGGATTAACAGGAGCTCGGTTCCGTTCCGGAAGAACACGAGAAAGGCTTTGTGGCTTGTTCTGATGAATGAGGCTCGAAATGAAAGAGCGTAAATTACTTTCATTAAAAATCACTGTAACTGGTTCAAAGCCTTTATAAGCAAATTTCTATTCAAAAACTGGCAACTCAAAAGAAGAGGTAAAAATAGGTCTCACACACAAGAAATAGGTAACTATGAAACAAGAGACAGTCGGGAACTGGGGAGCGCGACAGACTCAAACCAATCAAACAAACTTCCAATAGACAGACATGCTGCTGAAAGGGACGGGACGCAGAAGGCACTCAGATGCGGGTTGTGTCAGTAACTGTCTGTGACACTGGCCCCATCTCACCTGTACATTTCTTACACACCTGAACACTCATACACACCTATTCGCTCATATACACCTGTACACTCTTACACTCCTCTACACTCATACACAACTGTGCACTCGTACCCATCTGTACAATCTGAACCCCTATGGAATCCAATCGCTGTGATTGGACAAAAACAGCCTGTGGTAAAAGGATAAAAACCATGTGCTATATCCATTGCTCTCACACCTGCATCTGATGCACATTTCACAGACTCTGGACAGATGCACACTTATGACTGCAGAACACATTGTGCATAATTTTCCTGGGTTGTTATATTTTCAGCTCCCCATGCTGTGATATAATTTGAAGTTTGCAAGCAGGGTTTTTCATAATTGTACATCTGACTGGCAATTCATGCACATTGTTACAAGCACATTTTCAAAGACACATTTTCATATCATTGTTTACTTTGCAAGGAGTCTGTTCAAATGTCACCCGTAATGTGACAGCTGTTTCACTGCCGATTCTAACATTTTGAACGCCCTAGAATTACCACTGTGATGGAACGTGTTGTGTAATTTGATATTGATTTGGTTTAAACAATCTTCTCCGTCATGAAGTGCAGTTTTTCATTTTGCCAACACACTATTTCAATGGCAAGAAATGCAAAAGTTATAATTGGTGAAGCAAAAATGTCTCTGAGACATACTGAGAGAAAAAGACAAAAGTTTAGACTCAAGAGATGTGTTAGAATCATGGGTTCTTAGCTACTATGTCAAACTTTCAGACCTGAACCCACATTTGGTGTTAGGAAATTTTTTCATACCTCTTCTGGCGACTTGATTTTTTTCAGGATGAAACTTTGGTTAATCTTAAAGGCTAAACTTTTGTGAGCACGATGGGCCAAATAACTTTAGCCGACTAAGGTTGCTGACAATCGATTCAAGATAAAGCTCGCAGCAAGGGGTCCCCTAGTGGCCAAGGCCTGGGGCTGCAGCTTCTCAGCCCCATTGGGATGTGTGACCTTAGAGAGAAGAAGCTCGTTGTATCCCTGCTTCGCACCTCTTTCGGCAAATCGTATTTTTTAATGATCATTTGTGACAAAAGTAGAGCTTCTCTCTGCATCTCATTTTCTAAAAAGGACTGTTTGTACTTTTCAAGGGTCGTTGTTTGCAAGGATTAATTTTAACTTTGAAAAACATTTCTGGCGGCTGGATCAATCCGGCTTTAAAAATGAGTTTACTTTTTTGTCTTTTTATGCAGAGACTTGTTAAGAAGCATTTGGCTTCCTATTGTTTTATTCAGACATTTTTAAATATGTGCAGTAGTTAATTAGCACAATGAGGGTTACAGACAGTAAAGCAGTATCCTACACAGTAAGGACATTCTGTCCAGAACGCAGGACCTGAATGATATTTATTGATGGCAAAACCTAATTTGCAAGTCTTTTCTTTCCTTCTTTCATCTTCCTCTCATCTCGTGGACACGTCTCTCATGACTGATCCAGCCGAACTGTGCATGAAACTTCCGTACACATTGAGAGCACTGGACGGATGGAGACGGTTGTTGCTGTGGTTGATGAGTCTTTCATATCTGCCATTTCTCCTCTTTAGCTCGCCAGCTCTCCTGCTCAGAATGGGCTGAGGCAGTCTGACGGTCTTTTGCTTGTTCCCTCCAGGTTTTCCTGCTCTTCAGCTTTGTCTTATTGAGTTAGTCTTTGTAGCACCTCAGAGAGCAGCCACAAGGTTTTCCTGCCAGTGCTGAGTTTGCAGTGGAGGATCTGGAATGGAAGTCTTAAATCATTCATATGGAGCATGTGGCCTGTCCATCGGAATCGGTGTTTGATAATGATGTCTTCGATGCTGGCGGTTTGAGCTTGTCGTCTGGACCAAGTGGCTTCTATGGCTTCATTCTCTTCAGTACCTCACTGAGTTTGCAGATTGTGGGATAGGCTGACATCTAGGGTTGGGGGGCATCCTGGGGAACATTTTTGAGAGAATCCTCAGCAGCAGTGGAGTCTCTGCTCAGAAATTGCTATAGATGGTGACCCGCTGGGTGTAGTTTCCCAGCCAGGCTCAAGAGTGACTGCTGATGTTTAGCTCACCTTTTCTAAAGCCTTCCCAGTTCATGATGGGCAGTGGTGCTCTTGAATAGGCCTGCCGAGCCGCAGCAGAGAATCCTGGAGCAATCACGAGTCTCAGAAAAGCAGCCATCCCACAGCTGCCGCTATCTTGCAGGTCTGGACTAGAAGCTCCCAGTTTCACCAAAATCTGCTGCCGTCACCCTTATCTCATCACCGTTGCACTAGTTGGAGAGCTGATTCAAGATTTGAAAGATCGGCAAGAAGAAATGCTGATGACTTGGAATTGTTAAGGATGGGTCTTAAATTACTGCTGAATTTCTGAACCGTCAACACAATAAAAACGTATTTGTCTTTTAGATTATTTAACTATTTAGCCTTGTCATGGTTAGTCACACATTTAGCAGCAACCTCACCTGCAGTTGTCAACCTGCTTTTAAACTAATTTGCAGTTTTGAAAGGAAATCCGTTATTTTGCAGGTATTTAATTTATCAGGCGATCTACAGTTAGACAGTACCTAACTCAGAGTACACTGATGAGAACTTTACACTGCTAAGTTAGGTAGCTTGCTAATTCGTTGCTGGGTAAAGTAAAATGAATTATATTCTTAATTTACTTGCCGTCTAAATTTAGGAGGAAAATTATGCCTGTATATAACGTATAATGAATAGTAACCTGACTGTCGCACTTTGCCATCACTTGAAATAAGCTTGATAGGTAGGTCCCCCTAAATATTTTGAGATTGACACTCATGGCCTCTCGGTCGAATTGACAGCTGTCAATGTTGACGCGGCTGACGCTTTCAGTGGGCGTTTAAAAGCGTCAAGGCAACGTTCAAAGTTTGATGCACCGCGTCGCTTCACAGCCAGTGGGCGTCGGCCTTTAGGGTGGATCCTCACTTGCCAGGGAAAGACCCACACACTTGGTCTCTATCTTTCTAACTATCTGGCACTCGGGGGAAGTGACGTGCAGATTTGGGTGGTGAGATTGCAGCCTACTTCATCGTTGGGGACATAAAGGCAGATCGTTCTTGGTCTGGATCCTCTGTTTTGACTGTTCCAGCATGAGACCCTTAAGCAGTTGCATCTTCTTCTGGTTTTGCTCAAAAATGTCCTTGGAACTTGCAACCCAACCGACCACGACAAGGTGAGGATTCATATTTATGTTTGGCCTTCATTTAACCAGTTTGCCCAGCTGAAAATTCTCATCTGTGGTGATGACCCATGAAAATAAAAGAGGGTGGGGAATAGAAGGCATTAAGTCAATCAAACATGGGAGGAGTCTAGATTTCCAGACATGAAGAGATATTTTCATGGTGATTTCCCAAGGTCATGGAAGTTAACAATCATAATCACTTTCTGGGGGGAGGGATCCGTCATGACCTTAGTGACTCAGGCCTTCTTTTGAGGATCTCGTCAGAAGAATCCCTACTAGTACAGTTGACCATGTGAGGGGTACAGGGTGGTAAGGCTGCTTAGCTTCAACCGTTAGCCATGGAGAGGATGCTAGGTGATACTGTTGTTTACCCTCAGCAGTTAGTCATAAGAAAGGTACAGGGTGAAGCTGCTTTGCTTTAACTGTCAGCCTTGAGAAGATTGCAGGGTGGTATCGCTACTTAGCTTGTATAGCTAGCCATGAGTGCATAGAATGGTATAGCTATATTCCCAAAGCTGTGACTGACACAACTATCAGCCTTACAATTAAAATTGCATGTTTATGTGAGAAAACATAAAGTCTACAAAATTTTCCTCACACTTATATTCTCATGGAACCTCTTCTAATTAGGAGTTGCCACCAGAGGGATCCTGGAACCACTGTCACCTCGCCTAAAAGTGCATTACCTTTTATAACCTCGTTCCCATTTTAGCTTCCTAATAAGAGTGAATTTATTCAGTTGTGAGGATTCATCTATATCCATTTCCCATCAGCTTGCATTATTGTTCATTGTGATAATTATCGAACATTTTCCTATCCACATTAAAAGTAGACCTGACATAAAACTTCAATGTCTTATAAAGCTTCTGAATTCCTGCAGCTCACAAAGTGTTTTTTTTTCTGTGTTCTGTGCTTTTTCTGTGTTCTGTCTAAGATGTTGCTTAATTAGATAATTGCCTTTTCAGAAACTAGACTGCAAAGATCTCATGAATGACTTTGCTACCTTAAAAGTTTGACACATGGAATGCATGTAAAAAAATAACATTTTAAATGCATGCCATGAATGAAACTTTCACAATTTACTGATAACCAATTCACTCAATTATTCAATTACTAAAGCATCGATGTAAGAAGCATTGGTGATTTAATAAATGAATTATAATTGCTTGGTGCAACAACCAGTGTGTAGCTATGCTTCCCTGCAAATGCGACCTATTTCTGGAATGCCGAAAACATTAGGATTAAGTGCAATCTTAAAATGAATTAGGGTGCACTGCTGAGGGATATGGAATTCATAGAATGCACTGGATAAATGGATTAATACTTAATTATTATTTATTCTTATTTTTTGCATCCATACAAGATTACTATTAAGTACATCACCAATGTACCCCTTTAGTAACCTGTCATTTCTTAATACTTTCTACACAATCACAGATATATTGGTATATATCTGATATATATATATATATATGATATACATGTATATATATATATATATTGGTCTTGATTATTGAGAAAATAAATTGAGTGATTATTAATTAAGCAATCGTGAATACGGCTAGTCATCTGAATATCCTGTGACACCGGTTCAGGGGCAGTTCACTTAGGAAGTTAAAACTGGTTTATCGCGGCTGGAAACTCCAGATAAACACGAATGATACCCAATGCACAACAACAAACAGTAAGATAGACCTTTAGACATCTGATCATCTTCTGAGGTACTTCTGAGGGAGGTCGCCGTAGCTGCCCACTGAACTAGCACCTGGGGTTCAAATTTTAAGTGTGTTGTGATGATTAGTCTGTGAAAGGCGGTGAAAAGTGGAAGGATAGCAGCTGGGTGAAAATTGGGTTGATCGTACACCGGAGATGGAGCAGAGTTTTGCAGGGATAAGATTTTAAGGTGCCATTTTGCACTTGTTTCCTTGTAAGAATTGTCCAGGATAAAGGCCGAGCTCAGCTGCCTGATGATTGCTGAATTGGTCCATCTCAAAATGTGGAAAGCCTATGAATTAATGTCAGAAGTTTCTTTTGATCTTTTGACGAAACGAGCTTTTAAAATTTTTTCTAAAAGTTGTTCTGATCAATGTTTTGAATTTCTTCTTCCTTGGAAATGAGGGACCTCGAATTAGAAACTTGCTGAACAACATTTTGTGGGTCCACAACTGACCAAAAATACTTGCACATATTTTGAAATAAATCCAACCTTTTGATTTTGAAAACTCAGCTAAACATCTTTGGAACTGGGTATTTACCTCAATCAACTTCCCTTCTAATTATTTTTGACAAGGCTGTCTCAACTTTTGAAAGCAATTTCCGTGAATACCAACTGTTCCGCGAACTCAATTTGACAGGGGACGAAGACGAATGCGTTTGAGAGTAAAGGAAGTGGGTGTGTTTGGTAACGGAAGGAGGTGGGCAGGGGGTTTTTTTTTGGGGGGGGGCGGGGGGGGCTAGCAGTTTCCAGATAACAGAAGCAAAGGAAGAGAAATAAAGAAGGAATGATGGAGAAAGAGGGTGGGTGAGAAAGAGCGAGAGAAACAGTGAAAAATGATGGTGAGAGGAGGCAGGGAGGAAGACCTCGGCACCCGTCTTTTAACGATGCAAATTTTTTTGCTGCCATGGTGACCTGATCGTTAGAAGCATGAGGAGGTGCCATCTGCTCTCAGTATTCTGAGTGCCCCCCCCCCCACCCCCCAACAAACACTCTCAGCCAAACACGGGCCGCAATTTTTGGTTTCTCATTTTAGCTCTATCCTCGACACACATGCACATGCATACACATAAACTCAAACACACACTCACACACACACATACACATAAACTCAAACACACACTGCACCAGCATCACCACATAATAGTGTTTGCCGGATAACGGCCCTCTGACTGTTTCAAATATGATAAATATGTACAATATTTCCCACTGCTTACGTGCCTCATGATCTGTCGATTCCTCAGTGCAAAATGATTCATGTCTCGGTCTTACAGGGAAAGTATCGTGATTGTGTTTGAAATCATCCTGACTGGCAAGTCTGAAGTCTGGGCTTAACTCACATGAGAATTTGTGTGAAATATTTCATTATTTTATGTTTCTGAAATGGACCAAAAAGTGGCCTGCTAAACACTGCTGCTCTGATCACTGCTCCACACTGCAACTCTGATCACTGCCCCACACTGCAGCTCTGAGCACTGCTCCACACTGCTGCTCTGATCACTGCTCCACACTGCTGCTCTGATTACTGCTCCACACTGCAGCTCTGATCACTGCTCCACACTGCTGCTCTGATTACTGCTCCACACTGCTGCTCTGATCACTGCTCCACACTGCTGCTCTGATCACTGTTCCACACTGCTGCTCTGATAACTGCTCCACACTGCTGCTCTGATCACTGCTCCACACTGCAGCTCTGATCACTGCTCCACACTGCAGCTCTGATCACTGATCCACACTGCTGCTCTGATTACTGCTCCACACTGCTGCTCTGATAACTGCTCCACACTGCTGCTCTGATCACTGTTCCACACTGCTGCTCTGATAACTGCTCCACACTGCTGCTCTGATCACTGCTCCACACTGCTGCTCTGATTACTGCTCGACACTGCTGCTCTGATCACTGCTCCACACTGCTGCTCTGATCACTGTTCCACACTGCTGCTCTGATAACTGCTCCACACTGCTGCTCTGATCACTGTTCCACACTGCTGCTCTGATAACTGCTCCACACTGCTGCTCTGATCACTGCTCCACACTGCAGCTCTGATCACTGCTCCACACTGCTGCTCTGATTACTGCTCCACACTGCTGCTCTGATCACTGCTCCACACTGCTGCTCTGATCACTGCTCCACACCGCTGCTCTGATCACTGATCCACACTGCTGCCTGGATCACTGCTCCACACTGCTGCTCTGATCACTGCTCCGCACTGCTGCTCTGATCACAGCTCCACAGTGCAGCTCTAATCACTGCTCCACACTGCAGCTCTGATCACTGCTCCACACTGCTGCTCTAATCACTGTTCCACACTACAGCCCTGATCACTGCTCCCCACTGGTGCTCTGATCACTGCTCCACACTGGTGCTCTGATCACTGCTCCACACTGCTACTCTGATCATTGCTCCACACTGCTGCTCTGATCACTGTTCCACACTGCTGATCTGATCACTGCTCCACACTGCTGCTCTGATCACTGTTCCACACTGCTGCTCTGATCAATGCTCGGCACTACTGCGCTAATCACTGCTCTACACTGCTGCTCTAATAAATGCTCCACACTGCTACTCTGATCATTCCTCCACACTGCTGCTCTGATCACTGCTCCACACTGCTGCTCTAATCACTGTTCCACACTACAGCCCTGATCACTGCTCCCCACAGGTGCTCTGATCACTGCTCCACACTGGTGCTCTGATCACTGCTCCACACTGCAGCTCTGATCACTTCTCCGCACTGCTGCTCTGATCAATGTTCCACACTGCTGCTCTGAACACTGCTCTACACTGCTGCTCTGATAAATGCTCCACACTGCAGATCTGATCACTGTTCCACACTGCTGCTCTGATCACTGCCCCACACTGCTGCTCTGATCCCTGCTCCACACTGCTGCTCTGATCCCTGCTCCACACTGCAGCTCTGATCACTGCTCCACACTACAGCTGTGATCACTGCACCACACTGCTGCTCTGATCACTGTTCCACACTGCTGCTCTGATCACTGCTCGGCACTACTGCTCTAATCACTGCTCTACACTGCTGCTCTGATAAATGCTCCACACTGCAGATCTGATCACTGCTCCACACTGCAGCTCTGATCACTGCTCCGCACTGCTGCTCTGATCACTGTTCCACACTGCTGCTCTGATCACTGCTCTACACTGCTGCTCTGATAAATGCTCCACAGTGCAGATCTGATCACTGCTCCACACTGCAGCTCTGTTCACTGCTCCACACTGCTGCTCTGATCACTGTTCCACACTGCTGCTCTGATCACTGCCCCACACTGCTGCTCTGATCACTGCCCCACACTGCTGCTCTGATCACTGCTCCACCCTGCTGCTCTGATCACTGCTATACATTGCTCCTCTGATCACTACTCCACTCTGCTGATCTGATCAATACTCCACACTGCTGCTCTGATCACTGCTCCACACTGCTGCTCTGATCACTGTTCCACACTGCTGCTCTGATGACTGCTCCAGACTGCTGCTCTGATCACTGCTCCACACTGCTGCGCAGATCACTGCTATACAATGCCGCTCTGATCACTGCTCCACACTGCTGATCTGATCAATACTCCACACTGCTGCTCGGATTACTGCTCCACACTGGAGCTCTGATCACTGCTCTACACTGCTGCTCTGATGACTTTTCCACACTGCCGATCTGATCACTGCTCCACACTGCTGATCTGATAACTGCTCCAAACTGCTGCTCTGATCACTGCTCCACACTGCTGCTCTGATCACTGCTCCACACTGCTGCTCTGATCACTGCTCCACAATTCTGCTCTGATCACTGCTCCACACTGCAGCTCTGATCACTGCTCCACACTGCTGCTCTGATCACTGCTATACACTGCTGCTCTGATAACTGCTCCACACTGCTGCTCTGATAACTGCTCCACACTGCTGCTCTGATCACTGCTATACACTGCTGCTCTGATCACTGCTCCACACTGCTGCTCTGATCACTGCTTCACACTGCTGCTCTGATTACTGCTCCACACTGCTGCTCTGATCATTGCCCCACACTGCAGCTCTGATCTTTGCTCCACACTGCTGCTCTGATGACTGCTCCAGACTGCTGCTCTGATCACTGCTCCACACTGCTGCTCTGATCACTGCTCTACACTGCTGCTCTGATAACTGCTCCACACTGCTGCTCTGATCACTGCTCCAGAATGCAGCTCTGATCACTGCTCCACACTGCTGCTCTGATCACTGCTTTACACTGCTGCTCTGATCACTGCTCCACACTGCAGCTCTGATCACTGCTCCACACTGCTGCACTGATCACTGCTCCACACTGCTCCTGTGATCACTGCTCCACACTGCTGCTCTGATCACTGTTCCACACTACAGCTCTGATCACTGCACCACACTGGTGCTCTGATCCACTGTTCCACACTGCTGCTCTGATGACTGCTCTACACTGCTGCTCTGATCACTGCTCCACACTGCAGATCTGATCACTGCTCCAAACTGCAGCTCTGATCACTGTATCACACTGCTGCTCTGATCACTGCCCCGCACTGCTGCTCCGATCACCGCTCCACACTGCTGCTCTGATCACTGCTCCACACTGCAGATCTGATCACTGTTCCTTACTAAAGCTCTGATCACTGTATCACACTGCTGCTCCGATCACCGCTCCACACTGCTGCTCTTATCACTGCTCCACACTGCAGATCTGATCAGTGCTCCACACTGCTGCTCTGATCACTGTATCACACTGCTGCTCTGATCACTGCCCCGCACTGCTGCTCCGATCACTGCTCCACACTGCTGCTCTGATCACTGCTCCACACTGCTGCTCTGATCACTGCCCCACACTGCTGCTCTGATCACTGCTCCACACTGCTGCTCTGATCACTGCCATACACTGCTGCTCTGATAACTGCTCCAAACTGCTGCTCTGATCACTGCTCCACACTGCTGCTCTGATCACTGCTTCACACTGCTGTTTTGATCACTGCTCCACACTGCTGTTCTGATCACTGCTCTACAATGCTGCTCTGATAACTGCTCCACACTGCTGCTCTGATCACTGCTCCAGAATGCAGCTCTGATCACTGCTCCACACTGCTGCTCTGATCACTGCTTTACACTGCTGCTCTGATCACTGTTCCACACTACAGCTCTGATCACTGCACCACACTGGTGCTCTGATCCACTGTTCCACACTGCTGCTCTGATGACTGCTCTACACTGCTGCTCTGATCACTGCTCCACACTGCAGATCTGATCACTGCTCCACACTGCAGCTCTGATCACTGTATCACACTGCTGCTCTGATCACTGCCCTGCACCGCTGCTCCGATCACCGCTCCACACTGCTGCTCTGATCACTTCTCCACACTGCAGATCTGATCACTGTTCCTTACTAAAGCTCTTATCACTGTTCCACACTGCTGCTCTGATCACTGTCCCACACTGCTGCTCTGAAGACTGCTCTACACTGCTGCTCTGATCACTGCTTCACCCTGCAGATCTGATCACTGCTCCACACTGCTGCTCTGTTCACTGTATCACACTGCTGCTCTGATCACTGCCCCGCACTGCTGCTCCAATCACTGCTCCACACTGCTGCTCTGATCACTGCTCCACACTGCAGATCTGATCACTGTTTCTTACTAAAGGTCTGATCACTGTTCCGCACTGCTGCTCTGATCACTGTCACACACTGCTGCTCTGATCACTGCTCCACACTGCTGCTCTGATCACTGCTATACATTGCTGCTCTGATCACTGCTCCACTGTGCAGGTCTCATCACTGCTCCACACTGCTACTCTGATCACTGCTATACATTGCTGCTCTGATCACTGCTCTACACTGCCGCTCTGATCACTGCTCCACACTGCTGATCTTATCAATACTCCACACTGCTGCTCGGATTACTGCTCCACACTGGAGCTCTGATCACTGCTCTACACTGCTGCTCTGATGACTTTTCCACCCTGCCGATCTGATCACTGCTCCACACTGCTGATCTGATAACTGCTCCAAACTGCTGCTCTGATCACTGCTCCACACTGCTGCTCTGATCACTGCTCCACACTGCTGCTCAGATCACTGCTCCACAATTCTGCTCTGATCACTGCTCCACACTGCAGCTCTGATCACTGCTCCACACTGCTGCTCTGATCACTGCTATACACTGCTGCTCTGATAACTGCTCCACACTGCTGCTCTGATAACTGCTCCACACTGCTGCTCTGATCACTGCTATACACTGCTGCTCTGATCACTGCTCCACACTGCTGCTCTGATCACTGCTTCACACTGCTGCTCTGATCACTGCTCCACACTGCTGCTCTGATCATTGCCCCACACTGCAGCTCTGATCTTTGCTCCACACTGCTGCTCTGATGACTGCTCCAGACTGCTGCTCTGATCACTGCTCCACACTGCTGCTCTGATCACTGCTCTACACTGCTGCTTTGATAACTGCTCCACACTGCTGCTCTGATCACTGCTCCAGAATTCAGCTCTGATCACTGCTCCACACTGCTGCTCTGATCACTGCTTTACACTGCTGCTCTGATCACTGCTCCACACTGCAGCTCTGATCACTGCTCCACACTGCTGCTCTGATCACTGCTCCACACTGCTCCTGTGATCACTGCTCCACACTGCTGCTCTGATCACTGTTCCACACTACAGCTCTGATCACTGCACCACACTGGTGCTCTGATCCACTGTTCCACACTGCTGCTCTGATGACTGCTCTACACTGCTGCTCTGATCACTGCTCCACACTGCAGATCTGATCACTGTATCACACTGCTGCTCTGATCACTGCCCCGCACTGCTGCTCCGATCACCGCTCCACACTGCTGCTCTGATCACTGCTCCACACTGCAGATCTGATCACTGTTCCTTACTAAAGCTCTGATCACTGTATCACACTGCTGCTCCGATCACCGCTCCACACTGCAGTTCTGATCACTGCTCCACTCTGCTGCTCTGATCACTGCTCCACACTGCTGCTCTGATCATTGTATCACACTGCTGCTCTGATCACTGCCCCGCACTGCTGCTCCGATCACTGCTCCACACTGCTGCTCTGATCACTGCTCCACACTGCTGCTCTGATCACTGCCCCACACTGCTGCTCTGATCACTGCTCCACACTGCTGCTCTGATCACTGCCATACACTGCTGCTCTGATAACTGCTCCAAACTGCTGCTCTGATCACTGCTCCACACTGCTGCTCTGATCACTGCTTCACACTGCTGTTTTGATCACTGCTCCACACTGCTGTTCTGATCACTGCTCTACACTGCTGCTCTGATAACTGCTCCACACTGCTGCTCTGATCACTGCCCCACACTGCAGCTCTGATCTTTGCTCCACACTGCTGCTCTGATGACTGCTCCACACTGCTGCTCTGATCACTGCTCTACCCTGCTGCTCTGATAACTGCTCCACACTGCTGCTCTGATCACTGCTCCAGAATGCAGCTCTGATCACTGCTCCACACTGCTGCTCTGATCACTGCTTTACACTGCTGCTCTGATCACTGTTCCACACTACAGCTCTGATCACTGCACCACACTGGTGCTCTGATCCACTGTTCCACACTGCTGCTCTGATGTCTGCTCTACACTGCTGCTCTGATCACTGCTCCACACTGCAGATCTGATCACTGCTCCACACTGCAGCTCTGATCACTGTATCACACTGCTGCTCTGATCACTGCCCTGCACCGCTGCTCCGATCACCGCTCCACACTGCTGCTCTGATCACTGCTCCACACTGCAGATCTGATCACTGTTCCCTACTAAAGCTCTGATCACCGTTCCACACTGCTGCTCTTATCACTGTCCCACACTGCTGCTCTGATGACTGCTCTACACTGCTGCTCTGATCACTGCTTCACCCTGCAGATCTGATCACTGCTCCACACTGCTGCTCTGTTCACTGTATCACACTGCTGCTCTGATCACTGCCCCGCACTGCTGCTCCAATCACTGCTCCACACTGCTGCTCTGATCACTGCTCCACACTGCAGATCTGATCACTGTTTCTTACTAAAGGTCTGATCACTGTTCCGCACTGCTGCTCTGATCACTGTCACACACTGCTGCTCTGATCACTGCTCCACACTGCTGCTCTGATCACTGCTATACATTGCTGCTCTGATCACTGCTCCACTGTGCAGGTCTCATCACTGCTCCACACTGCTACTCTGATCACTGCTATACATTGCTGCTCTGATCACTGCTCTACACTGCTGTTCTGATCACTGTTTCACACTGCTGCTCTGATCACCGCTCCACACAGCTGCTCTGATCACTGCTCTACACTGCTGCTCTGATCACTGTTCCACACTGCTGCTCTTATCACTGTTCCACACTGCTTCTCTGATCACTGCTCCACACTGCTTCTCTGATCACTGCTCCACACTGCAGCTCTGATCACTGTTCCACACATCTGCTCTGATCACTGCTCCACACTTCTGCTCTGATGATTATAATAATAATAATTTTCGATGTAAGGAGCTTTGGGAATTCAATAAATGATTGATCTCCGTGGTGCAGCAACCAATGCGCAGTTATGCTTCCCTGCAAATGCAACCTATTTTCTGGAAGGCTGAAAACATTAGGATTAAGTGCAATCTTAAAATGAATTAGGGTGCACGGCTGAGGGATATAGAATCCAGAGAATTCACTGGATAAATTGATTCCTACTTTATTATTAGTTATTCTTATTTTTTGCATCCATACAAGATGACTATTAAGTACATCATCAATGTTCCCCTTTAGTAATCTGTAATTTCTTAATACTTTTTTCACAATCACAGACTTATATATTAGTCTTGATTATTGAGAAAATAAATTGAGTGATTATCAATTAAGCAATCATGAATACGGCTTGTCATCTGAATATCCTGTGACACCGGCTCAGGGGCAGTTCACTTAGGAAGTTAAAACTGGTTTATTGCAGCTGGATACTCCAGATAAACACGAATGATACCCAATGCACAACGACAAACAACAAGATAGACCTTTTCACATCTGATCATCTTCTGAGGGTACTTCAGCGGGAGTTCGCCATCGTTGCCCACCAAACTAGCACCTGGGGTTCAAATTTTAAGTGTGTTGTGATGATTAGTCTGTGAAAGGCGGTGAAAAGTGGAAGGATAGCAGCTGAGGGGAGATTGGGCTTATCGTACACCGGAGATGGAGCAGAGTTTTGCAGGGATAAGATTTTAAGGTGCCATTTTGCACTTGTTTCCTTGTTAGAATTGTCCAGGATAAAGGCCGAGCTCAGCTGCCTGATGATTGCTGAATTGGTCCGTCTGAAAATGTGAAAAGCCTGTGAATAAATGTCAGAAGTTTCTTTTGATCTTTTGATGAAACGAGGTTTTAAAATTTTTTCTAAAAGTTGTTCTGATCAGTGTTCTGAATTTCTACTTCCTTGAAAATTGAGGGACTTCTAATTAGGAACTTGCTGAACACCATTTTGTGGGTCTGCAACTGACCAAAAATACTTTCACATTTTTGAAATAAATCCAACTTTTTGATTTTGAAAAGTCAGCTGAACGTCTTTTAAACTGGGTATTTACCTCAATCAACCTCCCCTCTGATTAATTTTTGAGAAGGTTGTCTCAACTTTTGAAATTAATTTCCGTGAACACCAACCGTTCCGCGGAGTCATTTTGACTGAGGACGAAGACGAATGCGTTTGAGAGTAAAGGAAGTGGGTGTGTTTCGTTACGGAAGGAGGTGGGCGTTTGGGTGTAGCAGTTTCCAGATAACAGAGGCAGAAGAAAAGAAATAAAGAAGGAATGATGGAGAAAGAGGGTGGGTGAGAAAGAGCGAGAGAAACAGTGAAAAATGATGGTGAGAGGAGGCAGGGAGGAAGACCTCGGCACCCGTCTTTTAACGATGCAAATTTTTTTGCTGCCATGGTGACCTGATCGTTAGAAGCATGAGGAGGTGCCATCTGCTCTCATTATTCTCACAAACTCACACACATGCAAACACACACACAGCACAAACATCACTCCCCCACCCCACTCTCTTAAAAAACGTCACACTTCCATCAGTTTTCATAATTAGTCTTAAGACGATCAGTCTAATTATGTTTGCCAGGTAACTGTCCGCAGAGTGTTTCAAATATGATAAATATGTACAATATTTCATATTGCTTATGTGCCTCATGATCTGTCGATTCCTCAGTGCAAAATGATTCATGTCTCGGTCTTACAGGGAAAGTATCGTGATTGTGTTAGAAATCATCCTGACTGGCAAGTCTGAAGTCTGGGCTTAACTCACATACAACTTTGTGTCAAATATTTCATTGTTTTATGTTTCTGAATATGGACCAAACAGTGGCCTGCTCCACACTGCTGCTCTGATCACTGCTCCACACTGCTGCTCTGATCACTGCTCCACACTGCTGCTCTGATCACTGCTCCACACTGCTGCTCTGATCACTACTCTACACTGCTGCTCTGATGACTTTTCCACACTGCTGATCTGATCACTGCTCCACACTGCTGATCTGATCACTGCTCCAGACTGCTGCTCTGATGACTACTCCACACTGCTGCTCTGATCACTGTTCCACACTACAGCTCTGATCACTGCACCACACTGGTGCCCTGATCACTGTTCCACACTGCTGCTCTGATCCTTTATTTATTCTTTTTGGTTATTGTAATACTCAGGTTTTTAGTTCATTCCATGTCTCAGTTCCATTGCACTTGTCTCCCCTGTCTTGTGATCTAGTTGGTTCAGTCCGTCTTCCCTGTCTGCGTGCCCACTGACTTCGGGTGATTGAAATGAATTCCGGTGTTTAAAATATTCCTTCGATTCTCGTTTACTTCCTTCGTCTTTTTGTTCTGATAACTTACAAGACTAACATTTGTATTTTGTATCATTGTCAACTAACACAACTAATCCATGTATATAGATTACTAACTTACTAACGAGCACTCTTGTTAAATCTGTAAAGTTGCACTGCTACTAATTTAGACTAATGCCCTCTCAGCAATCGCCCTTCTCTCGTCTCTGCCTCCTGCTCAGCTCTCCTTGTCTTCTCCTGAGCTTCAGCGAGAATCTCTCGCATGTGCCTAATTACTTTCCTGCGCTCGTTATCTGTGCACTTCACGGGAGCTGTTTAATTGTCATTGGCTGTTTGTGTGATTCCCGTCCATGTCTTGGCTTTCGCCAATTTTCGTGGTTAGGATTTCCCTCATGTGATTCTCCCGTTGTAATTAGTCTCATCCATTACACCTGATTCCTGCATAGCTCGTGACTTCCCTCTCGTCTATTTAAGCAGTCTTTTCACTCACAGCTCCTTGTCAGAACGTTGATCAATATTCTTTGTGCAGAGCGCTTTGTATGCCATAGAAAATTGTTTCTCTTATACTGGAATGTCCGACTTTGATTTTTGCCATTGCCCTTTTTGTATTGTTATGTCTTTCTGGATTTCGGCCCATTTTTGTATGACCACAATTTCTGTGTTTGGATGCCCTGTGTATGACCCTTGGCTCCGTTCATCGACTACGACTTTTTGCCTATTGTTTTTTGACCTCTGCCCATCTGCCTTGCTGGTTCTGACCTCTGCCTGTCTAGTCGATACTGTTTTTGGATTTCGTGGCTTAGCATTTCCTGTGTTTTTTGGCTTTTACTCGGACCCTGTTAAAGGCATACATTTTTTTGATGCTTTTGGTAGGAATTCTAGTGAGGAGAGCATTACAATTGTCCAGCCTGGATGACTTGAGCTAGGATGGGGTGCCAACTAGGATGTCTTCAGTCTTAGAGCTGTTTAGCGGCAGGAAGTTGAGCTTGATCCTTTATCTTCTCTAGGCAGATGTTGAGTGTGGCAGATGACTGGGGTGCAGAGGAGATGGGGTTTGTTTTGAGATAAAGCTGTTGGTCATCAGCAAAACAATGAAAGGATATCCCATACCTGTTAATAACACGACCAAAGGACAGCAAATACAGGGTGAAGAGGGTGGGGCCCAGCACCAAACCCTGGGGGACACCACAGGTGACACTTTGTATCATGGATTTTGCTTTTCCCAGTGCAACATGCTCTGCTCTCCCAATGAGGTATGATTTAAGCCATTTAAAAACAGAGTCAGAGAGGCCAATGGTGGTGTGTAGACGATGCAGCACGATGTTATGGTCAACGGCGTCGAAGGCAGCTGTCAGATCCAGGAGAGTGAGGAGAGATGGGGAGCCAGTGTCAGTCCGTTGGTGACCATCATCAGGCCGTTGGTGACCCTGAACAGCACTGTTTCCGTGCAGTGGCCAGGTTGGGAGCCGGATTGAAATGTTTTGTTTAAGAAGATTATAAAGTTGTGCAGCGACTATGACATCTGTTTCCAGTGTTGGTGGAACATGGCCGGCTTGAAGGGAGTGATTCATGACCCAGTTGATGAGGGGGCTGATGGCAGTGAGGTTGGACTTCACCAAGGTTGTGGGGGTAGGATCTAGGACACAGGTGGATGACTTCATCTTTCTGATGATTTTCTCGACCTCCTGCTTTGTGATGTTGGAAAAGCAGCAGAAGTGTTGGGCCATCCCGGGGAGTGGGTCGGTCATCTGGGTGGGTGGGGTTGAGTGGCTAGAGAGGAGGGAGCAGATGGAATCAATTCTTTCTCTAAAAACGCTGAAGTTAGTGCACCTCTCCACTGTGGCATCTGGGTGAGAGTGGGTTAGTGGCTTTAGGAGGAAAGTGATGGTGCAGAAAAGGTGCTTGGAGTTGCCAGGGCTATTATTGTTGATGTTGGAGTAGTTCAATGAACATAAGTCTCTGAGAGATTTAGTCTCGGCCTTTTGATGTGCACAATTGGTATGTGCACAGATACAAATAAAAGGGTTAATATCTGCTTGGAATGAAAAGGTTCCAAGCTTTTTTTGGCAAAATTGAAAGTTCATAAGTGGATGTACCGGTGATGGTCCACCTGGGGGACTACGCAGGTTTTAATGGGCGTGGTTCGTTGTTGGGTGACCACGCTTATCTCCACCACTTTTGGTCCCTTATTCTCCCTCCTGCACAAAGGTCCCAAAACTTTTATTGCTGATTATTGATGTCAGGCATGCAAAGATTTGAAAACAGTTGTAATTTGTTTGCGACCTTTATATAAGTTAGAACTAGGACCCAATTTCCATGCGTCAGAAATGGCGTCGCTCGAGACTTCAGGTGGCGCTAGCATCAACCTACATGGAGATCTTAGGATTTTTTTCATTGTAATTTGCAGTCCAGCAACTCTAGTTTCAAGAATAATTGGTAAAAACTTGGGACCTCCATGTAGGATGATATATGAAGCAGTCAAATTTGTTACCGCTCAATACAGCGCAGAAAAGTGGGCGTGGCCTGCTCAGCAGGGGAGAGGTTTATTACCAAGGTCATGACTGATTTCCCTATTCCCTGCCCTAAACTCAATAATTATGAAGAGATCTGGAGATGGTGAGTTGGTCACTTTTGCCAGAATTAGTCTGACCTTAGAAAAAGGCACTTTTTGGTACAATGGGTACAATATCTAAGGAACTGGAAGAAGGTCTCATATGGGACACAATATCTTTAAGTTCTGGCAAACAAGTGCTGCTCCTGCTCCAGCTGATAAATTCATGGCAGTAACGCAGGGGCAGTGAGACAGGCTGAGGTCTGGGAGATGAGAGGCTAATTCAGCAGTAGAATATTTTGCCAAAACACTTGTATCGTGCGTATTTCACATGTAATAAATGCTTATAACAGATCCGTCTGGACACGCTTTTGGTTCCACATCATTGGTGTTTTCCTTGTGCTTGGTCCCGCCCTCAAGGTTCAAGGGACCTCCCACGTGAAGGCACAAAGCTGTCGTGGTTTAGGTTGTTACGATCTTTCTTTGTGTCTCTACACTTAACTGATTGCACCAATTTGTTTCATTAACGGCACCTGTCTCTGTTTCTATATAAACCGGAGGTCTGTCAGTCCCTCTTTGCTTGAGTGTCTGTTTTAGGTTACGCTCCATCAGAAGAGAATTCTAGTTTGTGATTAATTGTCGTTTGCATTTAGGTAGATGCAAGAGTTAAGTTGCTGCCTGTCGTATATTACTGCTTTTGTGATTAAAGAAGCTTGCCAATTCTCTGCTTTTGGCCTCCCAAATTCCTCGGCCTTTACAGTACACTCTAGCCAAAGCATGGAGTCGCCAGCAGCGGCTGAGCTGGATCAGGTAGTCGCCGATCAACAATCTGTGCTCGCTGGTCATGGCAAGGGTCTTGCTTACTTAACCCATTTATGCCTGAATTTTCTTTTTTTACTTTTTTGTTATTATACTTCAAAATACCAGTCCTTAACAGTCCTCATGTGAGGACGCTAGGCATAAATGGGTTAAGCAGTCACCAAGCTGAGTTGACAGAAAGGCTTCGGTTGCAAGAGATCGCCATGCAGAAACAGGAAAATGTTTTATTAAGTCTTATGGAGAGTATTAGGGCATTGACTGTCCAGGTCACTTCGAATGACGCACCGGTACAGTCGCCGCACCTCTGCGAACTCAAGTTGCAATTGCCCTCAGGGTATGGAGGCGATGCAGGGAGATGTAAAGATTTTATTGGGCAGTGTGAAATATTTTTCAGATCCCAACCTGTTGTGTTCAACAACAGTATTGTTGATGGTTTTAACAGTTTCATGTACCAGTTTCTATAGTTCATAGCCATAGTTCATGTCAGTTTTAACAGTTTCTTGTATCAGGATTTTGCATTTCATAGTTCACATTTATTGTTCATGGTTTTTACTTTTCCGCGTGTTTTTGTTTTTGCCAGGTCTGCCCAGCCACTCCACCGCTTGTCTGCGTTCCGCCCCGTGCCTTCGTTGTTGCACATTTCTGAGCTCTGGTTGGCTTTGGTATTTCCCCTTCCTTCTGTGCTGTGCTGATTCGGGGCTTTCTAAGCTTAATTGACAATAAACTGTTTTTAAGTTACTAACATTTACTAACACTCACTGGGTGGTGTAATTCTTAGATAGGCACATTACTAATATTACTAATTTAGACAGGGAGTTTATTGTCATGATTCCTGCTATGCTATTTCAAGATCTTGCTGAGCTTTTCTGTTCTTAACATTCATGCTGCTTCCAAACTGCATACTTAATTGGTACTTAAGCTGAGCACGCTCATTCTCTTAATGAGCAAGTCTTGTCATCCAATCTCTGTCCATGTCATGATCTTGCCCTGCCTCTTGTTTCTCCTTCTCCAGGTGTTGCCCCTCATGTCTTGATTTCTTACCCTTTATCTGGATGCGGTGGAAGTTGGCTGACAGACAGTGTCTCAAGCTCATGTTTGCAAGTCTCGTTCCAAGCTCATGTTCGCAAGTCTTGTTCTAGTCTGTTTTTCATGGTCATGGTCATTTTGTATGTAGCCTTCTGCATTTCTGGAATCATTGTTCTTTTCTGTTTATGGTTATCCTGCCTGGAGTTTCCAGTGCCTTTTGTTTTTTGTCATTTTCTGATCTTAGTTCTTAGCTCTGTGAAGCTCTCCTTAGTTTGTATTTTGCAACTCTTTGGGCCAAGATTTTGGTTCGCCCTCGTGCCAATTTTGTTTAATTTCAATAAATTCCCTTTTCCCTTCCACCTCGCATTTGGTGTCTTCCTGATCTCGCATCACAACCTTTGCGATTTTCAAATGAGGTTTCAGTCATTCTCTCCCTGCGGTCTGGTACAGCGCTCTCTTGGGTGGGGCCACTCATTCTCTTCGGATCGCCCGTGGTCAGTTCGGCTGAGACACTGATTTCCGTTTTTGATCAAGATGTGTGTGTGTGTGTGAGATCAGGACACTGCCACCCGCTTAATGCATTTATGTCAAGGTGCTGAGAGCGTCGCAGAATTTTCAATATTATTCCATTCCTTGGCCAGAGGCGCCTCTAATGACAGTTTTTATTCATGCGTTGTCTGAATCGGTAAAGGACGTTCTGTCTGCATTGGAGCCCTGTGTATCTTTGGATTCGTTAGTCCGTACGGCGGTTACAGTTGAAAATCGTATCCGCGAATCGTATCCTGTCATGGTTTAGGTTGTTACGATCTTTCTTTGTGTCTCCACACTTAATTGATTGCACCAATTTGTCTGATTTACGGCACCTGTCTCTGTTTCTATATAAACTGGAGGTCTGTCAGTCCTCCTTTGCTAGAGTGTCTGTTTTAGATTACGCTCCAGCCAGAAGAGAATTCTAGTTTGTAATTAAATGTTATTTGCATTTTGGGGGACGCGAGAGTTAAGTTGCTGCCTGTCGTATATTAATACTTAATAATAATTAATAATTAATACTTAATTTTTTGTTGACAAATTTGAGAATTTTGTCCTTTCCTTTCAGCTATAAAGCTGGTGTTTTTATCTGAAGCAACACACATTGAATGAAATTAAAACCAAAATCCATAAAGTTTGCACTTTATAGACAATGCAAATTAATTGAAAGAATGATTTGTGAAGTCTAATCACCCTTTTCCATATTAAAAACACCATTTGATTCTTTAACTGAACTAAATTCAATTGTTTGTCAAATTTATATGCTTGCTTCAAGCGTGATGATTGCAACAGACTCCAAAGTTGGCACGGGGCAGTTAACAGCTAATAATGATGTGACTTGTTACAATAATACAATACAATTAGGTGAACTGATTTGTGTTAAACAGGTGAAATAATCAAGTTATACAGGATTATAAAATGACTCTCCAAAAAATGCCTACCCCGTCAAAAGCGAAGATGGGTCAAATTGACCAATTAGCCAACCTCTTCTGAGTTTCTCATCCATGCCTTTGAGAATCACATTCCTCAAAGAATTTGGGCAATTTCACCAAGTACAGGCCATAATCGAATCAAAAGAATCTGGTTGAATCATGGTGCATGAAGACCAAGGCTGAGGACCACTTGAGTGGTCATGATCTCTGAGCTCTCAGACATCACTGTTTTAGCAACCACCATGTGGCAGTAATTAATATCACGACACGGGCGCAAATGTCCTTTAGGAAGCCTTTGTCAGCCAACACCATTCACCACTGCACCCAAAAATATCGTTCAAAGCTTTTCTATGCAAAGCTGAAGCCATGCATCAACAATGTCCAAAAGTGTTGCCAAATAATCTGGGCTTGGTGTCACATGAGATTCACCGTTGAACAATGAAAGTGTACTTTTGTGGTCCGACGAGTCAATATTTTGAGTGGGTTTTGGAAAAACATGCACCGGGTTCTCCAAATTCTCCAAAGACAACACAAGCCCTTATTGACATCAGTTCCAAAAGCCAGTGTCTTTCATGGTGTGGGGATGTGTTAATGCCCATTGCATGGGTTACTAGCTCATAAGCGGGGGCTTCATCAATGTGGGAAGATGTGTACAAATTTTGGAGCAAATTGCTGCCATCTAAACAATGTTTGGTCCAGGTACACCCCTGCATTTTCTAGCAAGACAACACCAAACCATATTCTGCCCATAAAAAAAGTGCATGGTTGCGTGAGCAGAGAGAGTATGGGCGCTAGATTGGCCTGCCTGCAGTCCCGATTTGTCTCCAACTGAGAATGTACTGCACATTATGAAGCAAAATAAATGGCAAGAAACTCCCAATTGTGCAGCCGAAGACCTGCACAATGGAGAAAAGGGGTGAAAATTCTACCTGCTGCTGTCTTCAGAGCCCAAACTCCTTATTAGTGCGATTAAAGCACAGTGACGTTACACACTGGCTTACACTTGACCAAAGCTTTTGCAGACTTTTTGGACTCAGTTGTTATTGAAAATGGGCAATGATAATCACAATTTATATCCTCAAGAAATGCTTTGTTCTGTTTTATATGTAGTAGAAATTGAACGGATTGTTGAGCCAAACCTTTTTCAATTTTGTCCGCATTTTCATTGATTCACCAAATTTTTCAAAATTGGGGTTGTAATCCACGCAAAAGCAATTCAGGGTTAAGGGCTTCACAGCTGTGGATTCTCACTCAGAAACATTCTCTACGCTGCCTAGCATAATACAGTTGCTTGGAATCTGTCGAAGTAAGGTTTTTAAGTAAATCAAGATTTTACTTTGTTCAGTGCGGTCTAGAAATATATTTACTTCTTCCTCCTCCTCTCTCTATATGTGTCTGTCTTCTCATCTCTCCATCTCCGTCAATCTTTTAATTTGTAGCGGATCAATCCCTCAGCGGGAGGCGACTCAGAGAGAATAAGCGAGCGACACAGAGGAGAAGTGATGAAGAAGAGGATGGATGTTTGGCAAGAGACTTTCAGCTGCGCGTTTAAACTTTGTGCAAATGAGAACAGCAGTCATTCTACCGATCCCCTTCCATCTTCTGCAGAGACTTGCTAACGGCTTCAAACAGGGTTACAGACCGAGCAAATATCTCCCCTCCTGGGACCAGCTGTCAAACCCGGCCCGAATAATCAGATCTTTCATTACATCATTAAGTGGAGCGGCGCACATTCATAGCGCTCAGCTCTCGGTGGGCCGTTCTCACAGGACGCTGGGTCAGCCAGACCCCTCTAGCATTCAATCTCACCTCTCTCTCCAAACTCAACCGCATTTCGATGTTATTGGGTCACAAAAAACTTTAAAATGGGGTCATATCAGGGTAAGACATAAAATGAAATGTCAGAGATTGCAGTTTTTAGTTCTGATAGCTGGACTCATTTGTGTTGCTCCAGCTCTCATAGGTCAAAGTTTCAGCATGAAATGTGAGGACCAGGCAAGGATCCCAGTGGATTTTCCCCAAGCTTTTCAAAACTGAACATTTTTCTTCCCTCCTCTGGCCCCAATAAGATGTTATATACTGTAAGTTCTGTTTATTCCAACGTTGGCAAACATTACCAAAGCAACACTCATCATTGCCATAGTCACACTCTCAAACCGTACAGGAGTTGGGTATTCCAGTCAATCAGAAGCCAGTTTACGCCACAAAAAGACTTTTGTGTCAGTCAGTAATAACACAGCCCATCTGCCATGTTTTTCATGCTCTGGTCCCATTGAAATTCAGAAATTCTGTTTTTAATTGCATTCAGCAGAGTGTTCTGTGTGTTCTGAAGATGTCAGGCTACATAGATAAATAATGATAGTCTCATGGGAGAATAATAGTTTATGTTATGTATCTGGCTGGCAGGACAGTAAGGTTTAATTGTGAGTGTTGTAGCTACACTTTAGAATCAGAAGGGCAGCTGGGGGGGGGGGGGGGGGAGGGGGGGTGCAGTGAATCACGCTGTTGTCTCTCTGCTAGAAAATCATGTGTTGGATTCTGGCCTGGGTTTCCCTGAGTTCTCCAGTTCCCTCCCACAGTCCAAAGACAGGCATAAAAAGCCTACATTTCCCATAGGTCTGAGTGTGCGAACCCTACTTTGTCTCTGAGTGGAAAGACTGACAAGACAGCCTTAACAGTGCAGTTAAAACATATGAATTGATCAGAAAAGCAGATGAATGTGCTTATTGCATCTATATTATGCTCTTATTACACGCTCATTAAATAGTAATGAAGCGCACATGCTCCTCTAGCCTGTGCAGTTAAATACTGACTCTATCCAGGTAATTCTGGACACACATTGGTTCTAACTCACATATACTGACACTCAGCCAGCAATTCAACATCTCAGAACACAGCGCAGTCTCTTAAATGCCCGAATACATTTACACTGTCCTCCTCACAAGTCTGATATATATATCAGTGTTGGATAAAATTACTTTTGAAAGTAATTTGTTAAACACTAATTAGTTGCATTACTGGAGTACCTGCTGAGAAAGGTAACACGTTAGATTACTTTGAGATTACTTTTGTGTTACTTAAAACCAGCTGTGGTCCACAGGCAGTGTTATGATTCTGCCCTTTCGTGTGTTGTCCAGTGCGTTTTTGTGCTTGTGATTTACTTTCGTCTCGTTTATTTTCCAGCTTTCAGTTCAGCCGGCTGACAATCGCTCCCAATCTGTTTCCAGTGGTGTTGCGTGATTGCCTTCAGTGTCTGTCTCCTCGTCCAATCACCTTTCTACTTTCGGTTTGGCTTTGATATTTCATTCATTGCTTCCAGCTGCACTTAATTCCGGGTCTCGCTAAACTGAGTGAATGCGTTCTCTGATAGGACATTACTAACCCGTACTAATCTTCACGTATTTAAGGGTGATTGTAAATACTTTGTCACTTTGTATTAACCTTGATTAACTCATTTAGCGAACGTATGTGTTTCTGGCTTTCGTGATTTCAATCTGAGCTTTCTGAGTAACTGCATTTAAAACTGTGCCTTTCCTTTCGCTTTTCTTGCGGTGCTTTTTACTTGTCACGTTTAGATTGCCTTAATCTAAACTGTCTAGTTTGATTGATGGTCTCCGCGTCTCGTCTCGAGTCATTATTGTATACCCGGTCCTCCTGTGATTGTTTATTAATCCCATGTGTTTCTGTTTCAGTGTGATTGCTTTCCGAGTCCCCGCCTCCTCTTGAGATTTTAAAAGCTCCAGTTTTCCACGCGATTGTCAGACGGATCCTCCGTATTGTCGGTGTGTTACATGGTGAAGTCTCAGCGCTTTGTGCGTTCTGAGTGTCTCCCGTGTATGGTTCCCGAGTCTTCCTGTTTGCTGCGCTCTAGTCTTGTCTGCCCCGTGTTAAAGTGTCCCAGTGTGTCCGTCAGTTTAGTGAGGTTCAGTTTTTGTTTTATTAGTTTATCCTCTTGGAGTGAGTACTTCTGTTCCCCCCTGCCTTTGGCAGTGTACCTTAGTTCTCCCCATTGTTCAGTGCTTGTGCACGGTGTTTTATTTCTGGTGTGTCTGCCAACCCTTTCTCCTAGTGTTTTTTGTGTTTAATAAATACTTCTGCTTCCTGCATCTGGTGTTCCCCGGACCTCTTATTACAGGCAGTAACAAAGGCATTCGGAAACCTCACCTTTCAATACTCAATAACCTAAACCTCTCGCAGTTTACTTTTCCCAATAAGCAACAATTGGTCAGACTAATTGATTGAACAACAGTATTTTTCATCTTTGATAGCATTATTATAGTACACTGAACAAAAATATAAACCCTCCATGTCAAATTTGAGTTTTTATTTTTTTAAAAACTGGAACCGGGATTCGTCTGAGTAGTACTCTTCTCCAGCGTGCCAACAGCCATCGAACATGTGCGTTTGCCCATGCGAGTCGGTCCCGACGCCAGACATCGGTGAGATCCAGACCACAGTGAGGATGCCGAGCGTGCAAGTTGGCTTCTTGCAGGCGGTTACAGACTGTGTGGCGTGATGCGTCTGTTGTACCGACTAACGGCCTCATCTGCAGTGGTATCGCTGATCTGAGCCGATCCCGCAGGTGGACGAGCCGGATGTGGCGATCTTGTGCTGGTGTGGTCACACGTGGCCGACGTGGATGAGGTCGATGTGCAGTACTGCCCGTCTGTCAGAAACTAACTCTCAAACGGCCTGTCGTCCGATAGTTAACATTCAGCTGCACAGCGACCGCCCTGGTGGACATCCCTGCATCCAGCATGCCAATGTCACGTTCCTGCATGACCTGAGACATCTGAGGTATGTCAAAATTTGACATTTTGGAGTGGCCTTTTATTGTCCCCAGTATAAGGAGTGTCTGGGTACTGCTCATTCTGTCTGATGACCGTCTGGAAATGCCACCCTCATGTACGGAGTGAAATCACTGCTACGCTGAGAAAATGCTCACTGACAGAGATTATGGATTAAACAAGAGTAGGTGCAACTTTATGACAGCAATTAGTCCTGGCTAGTGGCAATTAGTGGCAACTGAAGACACAATTTCACTCCATATGTGATCTAACAACGATGAAATCATGGGCTAAATTTAGCACAGCAAAATAGTTCACTTATTAATTGGCTAATGCTTCGCTTTGATTTAACTGGTCCGTCTTCCGATGAAACGCACACTTTCACTCTCGGTATTTTGTGGGTTGATTAAAAAAAAAGTGGCACTCGGCAGTTCAATAGGCTATAAAAAGCATGTGGCTCCAGCTATTTGCGTCAGAGTCGACAGGTCTGCAATTTTGAATAACGTTGATTTAAATACAGCAAATACGCGTCTAGATGAATGATTGTCTGCTTACCTAATCGGGGCGAACAAGCAGCACCTCTTAGGTGTGGAGTGCTCTCGGAGTGAACCTTCTGTTAATTATGACAATGACTGAGAACAGGTCAGGACTAAAAATTGTTTTAAATGGCTGTTTTATGGAACCCAATTCTCTGTTCTTGTTCTGCAACTGTGCTGAATTTTGCCCATGATTGAATCACTGTTAGATCGCAAATGGAGAGATATGGAGATTGCATTTCAGTTGCAAATTACGATAATTGGAAAACACGTCAATAAAGGAAAATGATTGAGAACTAGCTAGAACTAATTATTGTCATAAAGTGACGTGTCTTGGCCCACCCTCTGGCTACGTCACTGGTTTCCTTTTGATTTTGATTTCATAATTACTTATTATATATAGCCAACAAAGCGCCATTTGCTTGCCAGTTAGTTTTGCGGACGTGAAATAATGTCATTGGGTCCTACGCCTTAAGTCAGCTAATGGCTACAGTGTTCTTGCGTCAAATTCGTATTGTTCAAAACAACCGGCAAGCACATATGATTCTAATGACCTCTTAACATGGATAAGTTCGGAGGTACGCATGTAAAATACAAGGCCATAACATTACTGTTTGACTGAACGCTACACTCCAAATCTCGCTTTTTCATGTCCTTAGACCGAAAGGGTCTATACACAGTAAAAAATGGAGTGTCAATATTCCAGAGTAAACCCATTTTCCTCTGGATAGAGTAGTTATAGCACTATGCAGAGTGAAATCGTCTAAATGGAAGTGTCAAAAGTGAGAGTCAATTCCCACTTCCACACAAGGACGAAATCTACTCTGCAGGGTGATGATTCCCTATAGTGTCAAATATTTTTACACACCTCATTGTTAATTTTGACACAAAATAGAATAAAATTAACTATAAAAATCTTACACTGGCTGTAGAGTAAAATTTACACTGATTTTGTGTGGGACCAAATGTTATCTGACAGAGAGTTAAATTCAACTCTTAAAGAGTAAAATTGACACTATGATTTTTACTGTGTAGGAAGATTAAGGAAATGATTCTGGTACCTGCTGCAAAATTTGAAAGTGAGATAGCGGAATGTAAAACATTGTATCAACCTAGCGTGATAGAATCTTAACAATGGTCGGAATGTGTTTTTAATTTCCCTTTTCAACCTAACAATCAATACTGTCCTCCATGCTTGTTAAATGTCGTATCGGTTGCGAGATTGAATCGGGAAATTGAAAGCACATTCCGACCATTGTCATGATTCTTTCAGATTCTTTCAGATAGATTGGTACGATTTGTTACATTCCTATGGAGTCTCACAACCGGTACCAGAGAAAATAAGTATGGAGGACTGAAACAAACTGAACCAATCTACAGTGAAAGAGGATTAGGCAAATAATGGTCAGATTGTGCTCGTAATGGAACAAAATCGAATGGAACTTTTTAAAAGACCGGGATGCTAGCTAGGGCAAGCTCAGCACATGCATCTGCTATATTAATATTTAATCAACCTTTTGCCGTTCATTAGAAGAAAATACACATTCATTTTTGTAAAATGGCGACTAATATCGCCAAGAAACATTCATTGGCGTGAAAAATTGGACATTGTGAAGAATCCATATGTACAAAAATGTGTTTTCATTGGTGACGGTTACAGTCGCTCTCACAGATACAAAGTCCTTTGCATTGACTGGCTATGTGGGTTCAAAATTATTACTTTTCAGAACAGTACGATAAAGATGAGAAAAGCTGCGGTTCTTAGAATTTTTGTCTATTTTTTTTTGGTTTCAATAATTAGCCAGCAGTCAGTTGAATAGTATTTTGTTGCCTTCAGCAGATGTTCAAAATAGTGATTCAGAAAGAAACTGGTAACAGCTTCCCAGCGGTGCACTCCAGTGATGAGCATGTGCTTATCAGCTAAAGGCCTCAACCAGGAGCCTGCGTCTGTCATGGTTTTGCCCCCACCGGCTGAGGAGGACAAGCCGGCGGGCACTGGGACCATGGACCCAAAAAGTGGATAAGGGACCCACATGCACAGGCTGAGTAAAAAATAGGGAAGTTTAATAAAACTGGCAAAAACACAATACAAAACTCAGGGGAGCCGCGGCACAACAACACAGGGCTCAGGCTTCAGAATGCAGCTGCACTGGCAAACTCTTAAATACTCTACACTCTACCTCCACTTCAACAAGCAACTGGTGTGGCTCATTGAAGTGGAGGCGAAGACAGCAGGAGGGGGAGGGACTGCAGGGCAGAACCATCACAGCGTTACGAACAGTCTGGTCACGAAGCACACTTAAAGCAAACCCAGTTATTCCATAGCAGAATCCTGTCTAATTTAGTAAGTCTTCATCAGGCAGAATATTTTAATCTGGGAGCTTTAATTTTATTTTCACCACTGATAGAGGGCTCCACAAAGAATGAAAAAGGATTACCAGATACTCAACTTTACATTCTCAATATCAGATAGCCTTTTAACGGTGAAACTGAACGCCCCCAATCTGATTCTCCCTCAGAGTCTTGATAAGCAGCGTGACCGAATACGGTACCATGCCCCTTTTTTTGTGCAGTAATACAGCATCATTAATCCTGTTAGCAAACAGGGGTCCTGCAGAGAGGAGGACAGATTAATTCTCTGTGTAGAACAGATTCTGTGATTTGAGTCAAGGGTGCAGATTGAATCCCTGTGAACTGCTGCGTGTTGCAAGCTGAGGCTGGGGTGTCCTGTTAAGGTAAAGGATCTATTCCATATGTACAGGGCCATGAAAAAGTATCCCCCCCCCCCTTCCTGATTTCTTTCTTTTATTTATTTATTTATTTGCATATTTGTCACACTTAAATGTTTCAGATCATCGAACAAATTTTAATATTAGACAAAGACAACCTGAGTAAATACGAAAATGCAGTTTTTAAATGATGTTTTCGTTTGTTAAGGGAAAAAAGCTACTCAAACCTACCTGCCTTCCTGGCCCTTTTTCACGGGGCAGGATATATTATGGGTTTTTTTGTTTGTTTGTTTGTTTTTTTGACAGTCATTGTTAATGAGTCAGAAGGGATGATGATGTATATTTTGAGAATGGGAATCTTGTCTCAGTGAAGAGCCAGGTAAGCTAATGTGAGGCGTCTATGGATGACAGTTGTGAAAGTGGCCAACAAAGAGCCTTCCACTTGCGGATCACACCCAGTGTTCAAGAAACTTGGAGTCCAAAATGTGCAGATGACAACCCAACCCAACTGTATCAGTCAATGACAGGGTGTCTAATGCGCAGGCATGTGTCCACTAATCTATCAATTGAAGAATTATTTGGATCAATCTTAAGATTTAGTGGATCTTACATTGGTGGGTGTGTCATATGAAAGTTATAAAACATGTTGAGCATATTTTTTGTTTGTTGCAACCTTTAGTGAGAATGACTGAATTGCATAATTTAGTAGAAAAAAAAACTTAATTCTAGTTAGCATCTTAATGGTAATTCCCATTATGTTAGCACTGAGCTAACTTTATCACTGTCCCTAAGCCACGGACAATCTCGTTTGTAAAACCCCAACAAAGCTATTCCAACGACGGACATTGCTATGGGTGAAGGCCTCACGTGTTCTCTTTGTCTTACTTTAATTAGAGAATTCTTCTGGCTGGTGTGAATCACAATATAATGGATATTTTTTCACCGTCCGAGGACGGGGCATGATAACGCAATGGTTACGATTAATCTGACTCCATAGAACAAGTAGAATACAAAATTTAGTTAGATCCTCGTTTAAATATCTGACTCCAAATTAGAATTAGAATTGATAATTTAGGGAAAACCTGCGTGAATCTCGAAACAGTGACAACCAGTAACTTAGACTCTAAGGACTAACATGAAGTGACTATACCTTGAATTCCTAACAAACAACCACCGCCGCTACATTAATGTTCTTAGGCATTAACACCATGTTCGAATCCTAGTTCGTTGGTTAGGTTAGCGGTTGGCAGTCAACCATCATTGCAATAGCCTCTGCTGGCATATTACAATGAACCTAGGATTATATATTAGCCCAAGGGTTCTATACGTTAAAACTCAGAACCAAAGTATATAAATCCTTACAATAGCTAGATCATGGTCACCTAAACCAACTTAACCAACCAATTCCCACACCGGGCCGCTGGCCAGTCGTTCCTCAGTGAGGATAGGCTATTCCCCTAGGTATTCGCCGAGACGGGGCTAAAAAGAATAAAAAGATTAAAAGACAAGGAGAACACGCAAGCTAGAAAAGGAATAACAATAATTTAATTCACCAGGTAGGCACAACTTGGATCAAACAAATCAACGCTAAGCCAATTACCAGTTACATATAATTTAGAAGAATGATTTAGAATATTTTCATACCTGGAAAAGATGAATGGCCACGCGGAGCTAAAGTCGCCCCACGTGGTCGGGGAGAACTCAAATGCCCCCCCCGCTCCACAGAGCAAGGCGTCATGTGACCCCTCCCCAACTCACCTAAGCGCGTCAGATGTTGACAAAGAAGAGACAGGAGAAGCCGCGCCCCCTTAGGATCTCGTACCTTTAAAGGCTCCAAACCACACCTCCGAACAAGGTAGAGGAAGGGGTGGCCGAATCAGAGTTTTACTGGCCTAGGTGATAAGATTAATTTGCATAGAGAGGAGACTAGGGTAGTCGCCCGAATGAATCTTACAAACAAGAACCATAATTCCAAGAGAAATGAAACATGTTCCATTCAAGTCCTTGGATTTTCCAGAGAATAAAAAGACCAAACATGATAGGAATATGTGCTAAAATGATGCAGTTGTCATGGAAAAGCCTTAAAATCGAATATTATAGCCCAAGAGTGTGATAAATATATAAGAGGTTCCTTCCTAGGATATTGAACAGAAATATATTATGAATTTGATAGATTTAGATCGTTTTAAGCAGCTTAAATGTAACTGATCCTGACTTTAATCAAGAAGTGGTCTGTGAGTTTCAGAGGGCCAGAGCAAGTGGCTCTAAACCCCCTGCTGGGCAGAACAAAGGAGATTCTAGGCAGGCAACAGAACATCCAGGTCGTAAAAAAAGCTTGCTGCTAAGTCAACCAAACTTTACACATGGAATGTGCCTGTGTTCCAAAAATATGAATTTTGACATATGTTTTGAGTAAAATCAAGCCAAATCAAACTTTCAGGTTCTACACGTTTGAACTAGTCATGGTTTTTAAATTCAGTCTACTGGCTCGGAATCTCTCCGGACCAATAAAATTCCTAAGTCCTCATATTTGAACTCTTGTCTTCTGGTGGTCACACTGGTTGGTATCGGGTTTTGATCGAGGAACTAGGATTAAACTTGGTAAAACTTGGATTTTTGTGTAGATTTTATGCATGCTTTGCTCACTGAAGGATACTGTTTTCAGTGGTATCTGTCTGTCTGCATGTTTGTCAGCATTATAGTGCAAAAATGGTTTGATTTGAATTTGAATTTGAATACATTTTCATGTGAAGTGCTCAATGGTCCAAGGATAACCTGATTAAATTTTGGACTGAACTGGGTCAAGGTCACCAAAAAATGGTATAAAATGCCACCTGTTTGCATAATTGAACTGATGAAAGATCCATCCACAGTCCATTTTAAACTTTCTGGCAGATGCAATCAGGTTTTCATTTGATAACTGTAGGTGCTTGGAGGAATTCATAATATCATAGGCTGGAAGAGAAGTGAAAACAGCCCCAACAACGTCAAATGATTCACCACCATGTTTCACAGAGGTGATAAGGTCTTATGGAATCTTCATATTAACACCAAACCATCTACATCTGGTGTTTATTGCCCAAGAGGTCAGTTTTGGTGTCATTGAGTGACAATAGAAACCAATCCCATTGGATGTATCAATACTGAGTGGTAAACTTTAAGAGAAATGACCGTTTATTATTTAATTATTATTAGTTTATTTATTTGTTATTTTTGAAGTTTTTTCCCTTTTTTTCTCTCGAAGAAACCTTCCATAACCTTAAATTCCTTCCATGTGAAGATTGCATGTGGCTTCGTCAGGCAGAGAGCGCGCAGCCCGCGCACCGATGAAACAGCGCGCACCTCCGTCCCGTCTCGACCAGAGTCAGCGGGTCGGAGCAGGTGACCGACTGCGTGTGGATCTGCTCTTCAACGCCTTAATGCGGCGCCGCTGTATCCCAGAAAGGCGAGTTGCGCCTTGACTGAATAAACCGCAAGAAACTGCTTTCGTGTAAAGGAGTTTTTAAAAAGTCGGGGACAAATTTGGTGCGCAGTATTCCAGACGGAAGGGAGGTTTATTGGATTTGCCAAGTGCCAGCTTTACTATCTTCTTCTGTTGTCATTTTTCTTTACCCGCGCTGGATTTGTCTGCGCCATTTTCGCAATTGTTGTTGAATTTAATCAGTTATGCGACGCCAGCTGACGTCTCAGAGTAACTCCTGCTGACCGCGATAAGGTGAGCATTTACTCTCTTCAATTCAAACTGCGCAAATAATTGCTCGCTGTTTGTTCTCTGCCTCTCTCAGTGTATTTCAGTGGCTTTAGTAAGAGTTCATTCGCGGGCCGCGGCTGCTAAAGAACTTTGATTACACGACTCCAGGCTGTAAATGAGTAATTGTGCCGTTTATTCGTGCGCGCATTCGCTGATCAACCACAACATTATGACCACATGCCGAATGCTGTATTGGTGTGCCCTTTGCTGCCAAAACAGCCCTGGCCCGTGGAGGCATGGGGCATTTTCCCACTCTTTCCAATAAATTTAACTCTCCCCCCACTTGTATGATTATAATAATATGGTAATGGCCGTTATCTTGGCAGGGTAGTAGGCTTAGCCGGCTAAAAGCAGGCGCTTGCGACTGCAGTGTGGCCTGTAATGCCTGCATGTGCATGAAAATGAACCCAGTGTATCAATACTTACCATAAATCTGACACTGATATTGCTATTTATAGCTTCCAGAGCTGCCTGCACATTGGTTCCCATAAAGGATAAGGTCCCCTATTTATGCTCTAATTTCTTACAATAGCCACTGAAATATTTTTCTGATAATGAATAAATAAATCTAAATATTTTTCATCATTAAAACATTCACCAAATAGATTTAAAAATCTAATTAGTGCTCAAATAAGAGTTTTCATTTGTAGGTGCTTCAAGCTGAATAAAATATACAGATTTTCACTGCCATATACACAAAACAAAATAACTATGCACCATAACTGTGCTAAACATGCAGTTATGTTACAAGCCAGACCGCATACTGTGGAGGTTTACTAAGAGACCAAACACACACACTACTGGTTAAAGTGCAGTAAGCATATGTAAGTGCTGTCAGCATTAATATGTGACTACCACATTGTGACATTTTCATGAAGACTTGATGAAATCTAACAAAAGTGATGTGCTCAAAATTAGTGAAATTACACGAATAATAATCACTAGAAGCCACCATACAACACCAGAAATTCTAAAAAATTCCGGGGGTGGGCATTCCCCCGAACCCCTTTAAAGTTCACACAGACACCTGCAGGTTACTTTTTTGGTAACTGGCTACTATAAATACTTTGAAAATTCTACAAAATATTCACCTGCTGCTTTGCTATATATCCCACCCGCTGACAAATGCCACTGTCACAAAATAATCAATGTTATTCACTTTCCCTGTCATTGGTCATAATATTATGGCTGATCGGTTTACAACGTAATTGTCACTATGTCAGCAAAATACATACCCTGTAAAAATAAATACCCTGTAAATTGAACAAAGACAGTGAAATCTACCCATCATCAAGCAAGACCTGGCCTCAACAATTGTGTGATCACCTGCCTTTTCAGGCATCTTTGGCACTGAGTGGTGCGTGCATGTGTAGGCCTACGCGTGTGAAACCTGCCAGAGTCTTTGGTTTAAACCATTGCTATAAAATTTAAACAGGTCCCTTGTGTAATTTTAATGTAGAAAATTAATATGGAGATATACTTGGCTTCAGGAGTAGTTTCTATAATGTCTTTTCATTCGATGTTGAAAATAGCATCTAATATGTTTTTGACATCCTCTGCATCCTCTGTTTGAGGAGAATTTTGCTGATGAAATGATACTTCACAAGGTAAATTAATGTTCTGCAGTTCACATCGTGAACTGACATCGGGTAGCAGGGACGGATTTGTGGCTTCAAACATGTTCTTCGGCGCTCGCTGAAGTCGTTTCCGTTGGTTTAGGGGTGGGGGTTGTTCTTTGGAAGTCATGCTGCTTGTTCTCTCTGAAAATTCCCCGACACTATTGAGACCTGTATCACTAATTGTGTTCACGAGGCCGTATAATTTGTGGATGGCTGGGTTGACACGCAGGCAGTGGTCTTAAGCATCTGCAGGCCCGTTTCAAAAGCCATATTTGTCTGGTTTGCCTTTCCAGGTGGTGCCTCTGCACTACAGTTAAGGTTTAAGATGCTAATTCTTGCCTGGCAGTTGGGGACCCCTGGAGGGCGGGGCCCATTCCAGCTGAATCGGTTGAAACATAGCTGTGGCCGCCTATGCACACGGGGCCTTAGCGCTGTGCAGGTGTGTTGATCTGTGCTTTTGCGCTGTTTGTGGCCTGTGCCTGCCCTTCATTTGCATGGAGTCCATTATCCGTTATCTATTCCGCTTCTACCTCACTTGGGTCGCGGGGGAGCTGGAGCCTGTCCCAGCTGACTGTGTGTGAAAGACAGGGACTCATCCTGGACAGCTCACCAATCCAGTGCAGGGCGCACACACCGTTCACACGCCATTTACTGACATACTCATGCCTACAGACAATTTAAGTGTCTCCAGTTAGCCTGACATACATGACTTTGGACTGTGGGGGGGGATGGAAGGACTGTGAGGAAATCCACACAAATACCAGGAGAACATGCAAATTCTACACAGTAAGGCCCCTGGCTGGATTCAAACTCATGCCCTATCTTATTGGGAGTCGATTACTATTAGCCATGACTAGACACTGAGAGAATAAACTTGGCCTGTACATTATACTGAGAGATTTATCGTCCAATCTGATTTTTGCGTCATGTATTTATCAGTGTTCCTGTTCATGAGCACTGGTCTGTAATCAAACCCGTGGGATTGTCCAGTAACTCTTCTAATCCCTCATTTGCCTCTCCAGGTTTAGTTTGCAGACTCCATATTCCAGGCTTGACCCCTTGGGCTTGAATTGAAACAGGGACTCATGAATATTAATCACTTTGACCCGTTGTCTGCAGTTTAGATACACAGAGAATCACTGCTGCTGCCAATAATTCATAACCTCAGACTGAGAGAGCAGTTGTTCATGAATATTAATGAGTTTAGTGTTGTATTAACCCAGAGCTCATCTGCGGGAGAAAAGGTAAAACCCTGATAAAGCGTTTGGTTGCACTTAACTTGAACCCCTTGACATAGTAATAAGAGAACTGCCATATTCCTGGCTAAAGAAATGTTGCAGGATGGCAGGTGATCAGTGATTTGAGTTATCATCAAATGCCATGGAAATGAACTTTTATTGGCAAGTTTTATGATGGTCATAACATACAAACCCAATTAAAAAAAAAAAAATGGGCCCATCATGAAAAATATAAGTTAAATAAAAAATGACTCCATTTGCAAAGGCTGTTCACCCTCTACTAAGTACAGTTCATTAAGGCATAATTTGATGTTCGGCCATAGGAATTTAATTTCTTATTGGAAGTATGCGATGTGATGACTGCAGGGGAGTCCAAAAAAGGCACAGTCAATTGCTTGCCTCTGTGTAACGAACACCTGTCTTTTAATCACACTCACTGAGTGTTTTGGCACTGAACAACACCAGCTGGTCAAATCTGTAAGTTTCTTCCGTTCTTCTATTAAGCAGGTCTTCAGCTGCGCGATTGCATAGTGTTTTTGTTACCCAATACAGTATTTGATTTCATAAAGTGTCTTGCATTCTCAATCGGAGACAGATCAGGACAGCAAGCAGGCCAGTTTAGCGCTGCACTCCTGCTTACAGAGCCCCAGTCTTTTCATCTGTGCAGATGTGGTTCAGTGTTGCCTTGCTGGAAAAAGCCGGAATGTCCCTGGAACAGACAAGGTCTGAGTGGCTGCATATCTTGCTACAAAGTTTGTACATATCTTTCTACATCAGGGATGGCCAATGAGGGCCGTATCTGTCCCTGGTTTTCACACCAACTTCTAATTAGTTGATTATCTAAATTAGCCAAACTATTTATGAAATCTGACATTTATGGCGCATTTCTTTAAATTATCATGAATGACCACCAAAGACTGTTCTTGTCTCCCTACATAAAGCATTTTTTTGATCAATCCTTTGCACAAATCTATATTTTGTTATGCAACCAATTATCTCAATTAGTCAGGGTAATTGATAGAAATAAAAACCAGCATACACACCGGCCCTCCAGGACCGGAGTTGCCCATCCCTGTTCTACATTAATGGTGCCCTCGCAAATCTGCAAGTTACCCATGTTTTGTGCATTAACACACCTCCAAGCTAATATAGACACTGGCTTTTGAGCCCGATGCAGAGAACAGCTTGGGTTGTCCCTGTTGTCTTTGGTCCAGAAAAACAGTGACTGTTTATCGGAAAATAAAACCTAAAAATGCTTCCAATGTCCAACTGTCCATTTCAGATGACACCATGCCGAGAGGTTTTATGAGCCCACGTCATGATTTCCGCTACAGTTGCATGACACTTCTGAAGACAGTGAAATCTGAGGGATCAGAGGTCATTCGGCCTTTCTCTTTACGCACTAAGATTCGACTCCTTCCTTCCATCTTCTAAATGGGCAGCTCAGCAGCACAGCAGGTACCTCTGCTGCCTCGCTACAAGGTTGTGTGTTTGAATCTTTAATTAAATAATAATCAGTCAGTCTTCTGATTATGATGTGAATTGAAGGGGGTGAATCGCTCAAAATCCTGTTTCTCTCTCTCTCTCTCTCTCTCTGTCTCTCTCGCAGGAAGAGTTGTAGAGTCTTCATCTCCAAACAGCTCTTCTACCTGGAGAAGGGCCGGCTAAAGATTTGGCTGCGATTCAAAGATGTCAATGGATCGGCAGCTGCGTCCAATAAAAGCCGAGCCTGGACACGCCCACAGACTGGTAGACAGACAAACGGACGGAAACCTCAGCGAAGAATCACCAGTGCCAACCCCTATTTGTACTAAACGGAAAAAAAAAACTTTAGGGGAATCTTACAAAAATCTAGTGCTGTGTGGAATATCTCTCCAGCTGAACGCGATGATTAGGCCACATAAGAGGGAATAAGCGAATGGGCAATGGGCTCACGTTAAAAAAAGGCCCGCCTGGTCACCGCTGTCCAATCATGTGGCAGTTTTAAAACACACTGGTCCACCCTGGTGACCAGCGTCCAATCATGGGCGAGCTTGAATTAAGCACAGAGGGGGCTGGAGTACTCTGTACAGGCCTGAGTGTGCCAGCTGCATTAGTGTTGTGAAGGAGTGCACTATGGGTAATTCATGCAATATAAAAATGTGCCTGACTCTGAGAGTGGAGAGTCTGTAATCCATTCTCTTCTCATTTCTTACCACCTGACATTGAAGCATGCCCACACACATGCGCATACACACTTGTGTACGCTCGTGCACGTGTTCAGCTACGTGCACAGAAACTAACAAAAGCACATGTGCACGTACGCTCAGTTGAGCACTTCCACACATCCAGATAAACACACACACTTACGCGCGCACGAATACACGCACACACTTACTCGCATACATGCACTTCAGAAAGGGGGTGTGCTTAGAGAGAACGGAAAGCAGGAGCGTTTTTTTTTTTTCACAGGACTTGTAAATTTTTGTATAAACAGACGTTCCAGACTGTCCAGTTGATACACAACTGTTTGTATTGTATAGTATGTATTCTGAACTCACTTTAATCACACCGGCCCTCTTGTGTGCTCCTACAGTACCTGTCAAAAGTTTGGACACACCAACTTCCCAAGGATGTGCTGTTTTATAGTTCAAAATGTTCTTGGTATTTTACCTCCACTCAGATGTAAGGCTTTCATCTTTAGCCCGCTCTCGATTCATCAACTGCACATGTATTCAGATTGCTCATGTATTGCACAGTTCGGTTCAGCTGAGGTTGGCGTAGCACGGTGGAGCCAGTCTCCGGCCCGTGGGATGACAGTCAGGTGGAGTGCGTACTTGGCCAGAGCCAGACTGTGTACAAGGAGGATGGGGTGGCTTGAGAGGAACTTGGTTCCAGTTTTAATGATTGTTGATAGATGGCACACGCTCTGCTACGACAGCACTGACTGTACCCGATGTTTTCTTGTGTTCTAAGTGTTCCATGTGCTGCGTAAATGTGTAAATGTTATATGTGGGCTAAATCACTCAAGTTCAGCTATGACAACAACGTCCTGCAAACTACCCAAAAACAGCTGATACACCATTGGTTGGGAGAATGCCGCAATGCCATAAACTGGACTTTTTAGAAACTGCATCAAATACTTCACATTATCTCCCTTGATGGTGCAAATCCAATGAGTATTTTTGTCATACGACATAAGCTGATTGTTAACATTGATACCAGTTATCTTTGTAATTATGGACTGTAATGGACATTTCATGGCTAACTGTATGCAAGCATATTGTATTTGGTATCATTTTACTCCACTTAATTCCCGAAATGGCATGGGGCATATTTCGAAGGCATTGAAATTATGCTAAACCCTCATTCGATTAGTATGAAGAGAAATATACTTCTACTTGGTATAAAGTACTCCTCACGGTAATGTCTCTGGCCATAGTTTCTCCGGGGAGGGGGCGCTTTCCTGGATCAAATTACCCAAGTGACCTATGACCTCGCCATAGGAAGCGCTTCAAGAGTTTGGGCATAGAAGGTAGGGAAACTAAGGATTTGGGGAGGATGGCAACTGACTTCCCACACGTGCATCTTCATGCCTTGTGTAGCCAATAGTAGTTATGGAAGATCATAGACGACTTCCCCACTCATTTATCTGTATGTGTGGAGCCGTTATCACAATGGAAGATTGCATTCAACTTCCCCCGCACGCATCTCCATGCCGTGGGTAGCTTTAATCTAGTCGTGGATCTCAAGCGGTTTCCCACCTGTGTTCTGGGCCGTGTGCAGAAGTGATATTGCTATGGAAGCGAGTATTCATTCTTCCCACATTGTACACTTTGTGTAGATGTGTAGTTGTGAGCTGTGCCAGGTATGATTTGACTTCCTCTTTATATTTTCTGTAACGGTTAAATTTGGTGTCTAATTTAAGCTTGTGCCTGCCTGGCAAAATAAGTTGTTAATTGTTACATTTTGTTGTGGTTTTCTGACTCTAATTATTCTTCCAGCACAGAGTCTTGTCTCCCAGTTGGGTAACGTAGGACTATAATCGCGATGCCTGATCAACACGCTTGGTCTGCATTATATAGTGGATTTTCCATGCTGTGATGGGTGTAATTATAATTAGGCTTCGAGGAGGTTCTGTTGTACCGAGTCGGCTTGGTCACTGAACAGAAATCTTTCAAACACGAAGTCCCTGAACTGATAATGTCACACTTTGGAGTTGCTCGCTTTGGGACGCGGTAATCCCTAGTCATAGCTCATTTCTATCTCAAATTACTGCGCTTGATAATACCACCAGCCTCTCAGTTGGTCCACCGAATAGTACAGGTGTTTTGGTCTGGCAGAGTAAGGTATAGACCAGTCCTGGGTCCAATGCACAACATTGCTTTAAATTCATAAATTGGAGTCAGATCAATATTTATCCAAACGCATGGTAACCGCAAACGGTTACAACTAAATGTTACATCCTATATGGAGTCAGATGAATTGTAACCGCTACGACATTAGGGCTGCAGCAGCCGCTAGACACGTTTCAGGCCAATTAAAAGCAGAACGTGAAGGACGTCATCACATTTGGTCTGAGGCAGTGGCCTGGCGCTTAAGCTGTAGCCAGACCCCATTATTATAATGGAGACCGGAAAGACTTTCTTTTACCTGGCTGTTTAGGCAAACATGCTGAGACCTTCCGCCTCAGCTAGGACCCTCCTTAGCCTAGTTGCACGTTGTTCACAAGAATATGAGCTTATCTGAGGCTGAAGATCCACAAAAACCAGATGATGAGGTTCTGTGCCTGAATGAGATTGAGGTTCTCTGATTATGAGGGAGGACATGAGGTTCTGACCGGATAGCACATGATGCTTGATTCTGTTTGTATACTTTGAGATGGGGGTTCTGTGAGCGGGTGAGGAGGAGAGGTTCTGTACAAATCAACAAACAGTTCCTGTACATCTCTGTCGATTAAAATCACATTGAGGATCTCCATGAGGCAGTGCTTGCTCTATAATTTATTCACAGCACACAGTAGTGCAGAGGACTGACAAAATAAGCATACCACTTACAGAGAACCAAATGCTTGGTTACCTGTGTGAAAAGCTCTATAGTGTTTTTCTTAAGGTTTCTGGGTTCAGTAACAGAAGGGTCAGGTCCTGCAGAATTGAGGTGTTGAAGCGCAGGATAGTAGGTGAAACTTTTCCTCCACTAGATTTCAGCTCAAAACTTGCAAATTCCTGTAATCGCTGAGCCACCGAGCTAACACCTGTGGGGGTGTGCAAATGGGTCTGTGATTGGCTACGCTGCCAGTGGGAAGAGTGAGAATTGCTTTTTTATTGGCTTGGCCTCCTATAGAGTAGAAAATTATTAGTTCTTCTGAGTGCTGGGGTAATATCAAGAGTGGTCGTTCCCACTAGTTTTTCTGAGGACTCAAGACCAACTCCTGGGTTTTAATGTGACGCAGCTTCCAGACAGTACTAAGGAAGCTCAGTGAGCTGCGCTGTAGATACTTCTAAAATCTTTGGATCTGTCTCAAAGACTGGAATGCAATAGTACAACGGCGGTGCACTATATTGTAACAATAGAATATAAACATTATCACATAACTGCAGTACTTTTCTCATAGCCCAGCCAATGACATATTTTTGATATTACCCTAGGGTAATATCACTTTTGCAAAAATTTCATTGGCTGAGAACATGGGAAAATAATCACCCAGTGTTATGTCACACTGTTAATATTTTTAGCCTAACTGCATACCAAGGGTAACGCTGGTTAAATCAGTATGACTCAGTGCCTTTGCAAGCTTGGCAGGTTCCACTCATAACTATGTTACTTAGCTATCTATCTAGCGTGTAAGCAGTACAATTTCATAACATTAGTTTGTCAGCTAGCGAGCTAAAAATAGCTAGCTACTCAGTTAACTGAATTAATAAACCGTTGCTGGTTCAGCCGTGAATGTCTGTGACTCAGTGACTGACTTTGTCAGCAGAGCGATGGAGTTAGCTCAGTGCTGACAAACAATGGGCGCTAACGGAAATTTCATTTGTTTTTTATGCAATACTGTTATGTGATAAACAAAATCTTATACTCTTGTTGCTCGCAACAAAGTCAAAGTTTACTGAACTTGTTTCATAGCTCTCTGATGACACGCCAACTCTTATAAGATCCTCTATATAGAACGGACAATGACATAGGGCAGGGGTGTCCAATCTTATCCGTAAAGGGTCAGTGTGGGTGCAGGTTTTTGTCCCAGCCAGCAGTGCTACTGCACCTGATTCCACTAATTAACCAATCAGGGGTTTCAATCAGGACCTTGGTGGGTAGAATCAGGTGTGTTAATGTTGGGCTCTAACAAAAACCAGCAACCACACCGGCCTTTTCTGGATAGGATTGGACACCCCTGCCATAGGGCAATGTTATCCTGAATGTGCCAAGAATGATGGTCGCCATCTTGGGTAAAACTGAATCATAACTGTGAATGGCAATGAGATCAGAAAAGTACGACCATAAAGACCATAGATCTCTACACAGACAGGGAATGCTGCATAAGTGTTACCCAATATGGCCGACATGTTGACACATGCATGCAGTTGTCGTGTATGTTCCTCTGTTTTAGAATTCTATGATAAGTAACATTTTATTTTTGCTGATGGAATATGTAGTGCTGAGATCTTCCAAATCACTGCAGGATCTCTTCCTTGACTCCCATGATGCTCGGTGTGTGGGATATATCGTGACAGCACTGAGCACAGAAAGCAGCTGTGTCAGACGGACACAATCGGACAGGAGTTACCATCTGGTGACGGCTGATTAAATGAGCAAATACATCTGTGCACCGATGGGCCTTTTCATCATTCATTATTAATTGTGTTTTAATTAGACTAATGAGTTGTGACCGAGGGTTTGGCCTGCTTGTGTAAGACGCAGCTGCAATAAAGGGATTGTTGTTTGTCTGCAGCAGAATCAAAACCGAAAAGCCCTGTGTTTCACAGCGGATGTGTAAGCCGGAGTCATTGCAGGTTTTCTATTTCATTTATTAATAACAAGTGACACACAAGTGATGATTTCGTCGCACCAGGTGACACAATCCTACCCTTAACCAGCAGCTCATGTATCCACACAGTGCAGCAGCGAATCCTTTCACCAGAGCAAGAAAACGCTGAGATATGCGTTGTTGACATCGTAATACGCGCGTGCCAGATGTCCGGGGACTCTCCTGCATGTGTGCAGCGTGAACGCGGGCGAGTTGCCAGGCTTCCACCAGCTGCTTTATGACACTGTTTAAATTGTATTTTGTCCCGCTGAAGATAGCCGCCTGGCAGCTTTCTTGTCCTGACGTGAGCTGGGATTTAATCCTGTGCCCCTCTGCTGTCGCGAGTTCTGCCCTGAAATATACTCTCATCTCAGCGAGAAACTGTTACCTTAAACTGCAGTCCCACAGTATTATTTTCCTTTTGTCTCCAATGGGTTTTTTAAGGTCACTTTGTATCTCAGTCTTTGTTCAGAGGAGAAGTGAAACTGAGTTATGGCCAGTGAGCCATTTATTTTTTTTGTTTTCAGTCTCTCTGGGTGATTTTCAGTAGAAAATTTCAAGTGAATCTCTTCCTAATGTTCTCTGGTTTTGTTTTTGTATCTTTTTGTCATTTTTATTGTACAGCTGGATGCGGCAAGAGATGCAGACTTTACAGGCCTGTGTTATCTGAGGGGATTTGGTTGTTTTAAAACTGGCAGCCATGTGCCAGAAATTCTTCCTGTAAATGAATTAGGATTTTTGAGAAATGCTGCCACCCCCTCAAGACCTCCACACCTCCGCGACTGATCTGTCACCGACAGACAGCTCCTTCCTTCTCAGCATGGTCCCCGAAATAATCTCCCTTAGAGACTATCCGCCGGTAAATACCTGCCGTGTACTGCCACTGTGTAAACATTCACACACTGCTGAAGCTTTAACTCTTATACCTGCATTACTGTGAAGGGTTGGAGAGTTAATAAATTCTGCTGTTCGACAGGATTTGATTTGTATCTGTGTCACTGGTGGCATACGGGGCTGCCTTTCACTGATTGGTTGGTATTATGTAAGGAAAGAAGGCGATTGGTTGAGATTTTTCTGGGGTAAGAGGTGATTGGGTGTCACTGCAGAGTGATCTTTGTATGTGTCCCTCTGCATAGTGGGACTGGATAGAGCTTGATGGTGATTGGCTGAGTCCGCTGAAGGATCAGAGGTGATTGGGTAGGACTGGAATACACAGTGTTGATTGGGAGTGACCCCTCCCCCAGTTTAATGCTGGTGTATCCTCAGGATCTATTTACACTGATTAAATTACTGAAGGAGGCAGAGTCGCCCTGATTAATCAGGGCTGCCAACTCTGATGCATTTGGCGTGAGAAATGCGTGAGATTCAGATGCATATTCACATTCTGTACTGCTGTACATGCTGTAGTCAGCAATTCTTCAATCAACGCAATGCAGTGTGTTTCACGATCGTTAAAATTGTTAAAATGAAATAAGACCTTTTGAAAGGTTTTTATGCCATTCCATTGCTTCCAACCCCCGAGTAAAGAAAAGCATGAGAAGTCAGGAGTCATAACTGATTTCCATGTTACTAGCGGTGAAATCCACTATTACACATGTGAAACTGATAAACCTCCATGCACAAGGACTTCAATTCCTCCAGAGAATCTTTTTCAAATGCACTGATTGAATAATTGCTGACTACAGCACGGGAACATCAATATGCCTCTGAATCTCATGCATTTCTCAAGCCAAATGCATCAGAGTTGGCAGCCCTGATTAAGTTGGATTGGAACAACCACACAGGCTTCAAATGTCATCCATTAAGGCAACAATTTCCTCAGCTGCTCCTGAAACACACCAGAGGAGACAGCAGGCTCCCTGTCTCACCTTCGACCTCTCCTTGGACTTTAGACTTAACTGGTTATCTGCTGTCCCAGTGTTCCCAGCCTGTTTGACTCTCTTTTAGAATCGCAGATCTGTAAGAACTGCATCCGGTGCTGTGGTTTCATTGGAGCCTTTGAGAATAGCGCTCATGCAAACAGCTGTCCAGGTCCCTGAGTCTCCGAGTCTCCGAGTCTCTGGGTTTTAGTCTGAAACGAAGGCTTACAGTGCCCTAAAGATGGCAGAATGTGACATAATCATTAGCAATTGCCTGAATGCTGGATAATCATTGGCATAGTGTTACCAGCTACTATGCTAACGGGCAAATGCAGTTCCCACACGGGTCACTCGATACGCATGTAGTGTAGATAAGCCTGAGTGAAAGCATTCTCCTCTTCTGCCTGAGATATAAAGTATTATTTGACAGCCAAAATGCAGGAGAACGTTGCTCATCCAAAAAAAAAACTTTTTTATAACTTATAAAAACTTATATGACTTATAAGTTATAAAATAACTTTGCTATTATAGGCTCAGATTTTAAGATTTGGTTAAGGTTAGGGTGAGGTTATAGTGAGGAAATATATGTAATATTCCTGGATCAGAGGAGTGAATGTAAGTCTATGGGATGCTCCCACAAAACATGAAAACACAATGTGTGTGTGTGTGTGTGTGTGTGTGTGCGCGTATGTATGCGTGAGTGTGTGTGTGTTTGCAGGTGAATCGGAATACTCATGTATGTCTGTGAGTGTGTGTGTACATGTGTGCGTACACACATGTATGTATATGTATGTGTGTCACACAGATGAGCGCACATACATGCACACACACGGACACACACATGCGAGTACTCAGATACATCTGCACACACACACACACACACACACACACACACACACACGTACGTCATACACCCTGCCAGGTGGATTGTTCCTTTGATCAGGATATTTTTGATATGTAGGGAATTTAGCCCAGCATCCCAAACTGCTCCATTCATCCAGATACATGTTATTTTAATCAGAGGGGAAAATGAAATGAATAAATAAATAAATAAAATATAAACATTTTGTGACTATGCTTTGAATGGTGCCTGACAAATAATCAAAAGAATCTTCAACAAAGTTGAATTGATGAAACAATTTCAGTCAAAAGCAACTTATTTCTCTCCCGACAGCACAGGCTTTTGAAAGTCGGCCTAAAAACAAATAATATGGAGTTCAGTTTTGGAGGATCAGGTGTCAGATTCTGAGCTGTAAGGGATCTGGAACATTTTACCTTTTATTCAGAGAAATCACTGCTTTTACTCTCCATATTTGCGAATCCACAACAACTGTCACACACAGGTAAATTCACATGAGCGTTTTCCTTTGAAGTAAAACACAGCTCTCTCTCTCTCACTCTCATATTCTGTTCCATTGATTCATATGCAGTTTTGAATTGGATGAATTAGTCATAGTCAGGTACTCAGGTTACAATGACTAATTTCTAATTAGTTACTGGTTGTGTTCTGTTTTAAAAATACACTCTTATTTCAGAGTAGCATAGGGTGGAATTGTACTGTTGAGAGGGAAGAACAAATCACGATGGAATGTGTTCATGTATATTTATACTGCGTATGTGTGTGCTGCTAATGAACTAGCAAATGGAATTATCCTTGTGCATTCCAGCTGTGGGGTTTGGTGTTTGTTTTTCTGTTCGTTAATCTGATGGACAGGGAAATGTTTTGTAAATAATTTTTTGAACATGTTCAATGTTCAAGTCATTATGAGTAACAAATAACAGCCTAATCCAAGTTTATACGGAACAACACGATCCCTGTATTTATTTATTTATTTGTTTTTTGTTTATTCATTGCCAGAATAAGCAAATAGATGGTTCATTAAATTCAGGGGTATAATTGTGTTTTTGAGAGTGCTATTTTACATATATTAATTTAATGTATGCATTTATTCCGCAAATATAATTTATAACTAAAAGTCTTAAAGCTAGAACAGAGGTTAAGGAGGTGACATTTTTGGGACCCCGAAAAATCAGAGTGATGAGAAGAGGGGCTCACAGGGGAGGTGGTTCAGGGGGCACCAAGTCCCTCACTGGGACCCTGATCAGGGTAACAGATCAAACTCAGATCTTAGCCTGATGGTGAGATTCATTCATTTTGAGTGTGGACTCGGCTGAGCTGTGTGTGTGTGTGTGTGTTTTTTTGTGCATGTATCTAACACCACTGTGACACAAAAGTCAAACATATCTCACATTGCACTGAGGAAAGTCCAACATCAAGTGAACTGTTTGCACTTTTGCTCATTTTTTGTTTGTACAGCCTTGCAAAGAATTTAATAAGCGATATCTAAACTGAAGACTTCAGGGTGAAGCTTCTTTGTATGCGTGCGAGTCCTGCACTGCAGATCTGACTTTTTCCTGCCCACTGCACCTGAGCAACACTGACAAACAGCTCAGTCCTTGTAAAGCACTTACATTCAGTTGTCATCATACATGTCAATTGGCAATGATCATCTCCTCTTAACATGAAATCCATGCAGTAATAAGGTTTACCGAATATATGGTCGGCTGTTTCCTTTATCTCGTCATTTCACACTTATTTTTTGTTTCTGTGAAATGATTATGGCCGTTCAGCCCAAACTAACATCGGTTTCAACAGTCATCCAGGTTAATTCTCGTGAGTTATGAGTCAGTTCATTTTGTTGGTGCTCCGGCCGTATTTCCACCAATTAAAATCTAAAGCTCTGAGCCAATGAAAAATTACCCTAACTCCATCTCCTCTAGTCCTGATTCCATTCTCAGATTTGCTGGCTGGTAAACCTACTTGGTTTGTCCTCAAACCTTCCTCTCTTGGTCATGATAATTATCCTTATCTGTGCATGTGCGTCCCTCAGGCAGTTTGTGAGGATTGTAAATAACGTTCATAACACATCACTGAGGGGGTTAACTTCTCTGCAGTCAGAAACCTCAGGGGTGAGTGACAGTCCGGCTCTTTCTGACTTCATCTGTCTCTACTGTGATAGGGGAGAATCGGCAGGATTCATTTTTCTGCTTTTTAAGAGTCAAAACTTTGCATTTTCTCTTCACATCCTGGGGTATTTCAGCTCACAGATGGAACAGAGAGTGAGTTTACGTGGGGCTTCACCGGAGAAACGTGTCCTTGCTAATTTTTACAGCTGACATGATGTGATTAATATTTCAATCTGCTCAGGAAAGTCAGATGAAATATTTACCATAATACCCCTTAATGAATGGAAATTGGTTTGAATATAAACATTTTAGTTTTTTATTGTCAGGAAACTAGTTTTCATTTTTGGTGGTTTTGACCAAACTTTGGTGAGGCAGATAGAATAATTTGATTGATAATGACTTGTGCAGGTTCTGTCCCCTTTGAGTACAGGAATTTTGTCTGTTCCATCTCTGCCCTGCAGCCAGCGATCCTTTTATGGCCGGTACACACTGTACGATTTTAGCAATCTTATAAGACCATTGCATGACACACTATGCGACTTGGATCTAATAATCTTTGGTACGATGTTAAGTTTGTTTTGTGCAGACTGTGCGATGGCCGTTTACTGAATCGCAGGTTACGACGTACGTCAATATGCAACGCCATCAAAACTACAACAAACTCTAATGGCACCTGCCATTAGGGTCAGTCCTTTAAAGGTCAAGCAGACAGTCTTGAACTAAAAGTTCACACCCTCACACCCCTCCAATTCTGATAGAATATTGTTTTTTTTTGTTTTGTTTTGTACCTTGAATGCCACCCAAGACTTACATAAACCACACATCAGTAACAAACCTATCAGAGATATTTGATAACTGAGCTTCACTACCTCCCACCATAATCATATTTGGTCTCAAGTTTAAGAAAAAGGGAATAAATCTATGAATCTCTTTATAAAAATTTCATTGTGCCCAGCTTTGCTGCTAATAATATAGGGACATTTCAATATGTCAATGCCCTGTTTCATGAGAGACAGTTTGTCATTACTCACAGCTTTGGACACAAGGTCCACCAATCAGCACAGCCTCCACTGATGCCTAATAAGGGGGGGAGACACCATGCCCTCCCTCTTAAGAATATGGACATTTTTTCTACGGAAAAACCAACAAGAAGTTTTAACATTTAGTGTTTGATATTATCCTACTTCATGAAAAGTACTGGCTGTCTTCTGATACTGACACTTTGATTTCGGCCGTCCTTGAGACCATTTCAGGGAAAACAAATTTATACTTGTGTTTTCTTTCTTTCTCTTCTCCTGTTTTATTGTTCATGTTTAGTCTTGTTGAAGGTTGTAGACGTGTACACATCTGCCTGTCCTTTTGTAACTCTTATTAAATTTTCTAATTGTGAATCAGATTTTGAGTTTTTGACTAACTTCGATCCAAGAAGTTGCTCTGCCTATCAACAAATTTGACAATTCAATCGTTAATTTACAAATATCACGTCCGTGCCTGGCAGCCTGGTGACCACACCCACAACTCAAAATGCATCATTACTTCCTCGTTCCAACTCCCCTGAGTACTAAGTGCTTTCACCTCAGTTGTTCCGTGTTTAAACCCCGTGTTCTGCTCAGTTGGTTACCAGGCCTCGTCTTGTGAATTCCATAGTTCTCTAGCTCCTGTGGTTGCGGGTCTAAATCTGTACTCTCGCATATTTAAGCTCCTTGTTCTGAAGATTGTAATCTTGCATTCTGTTGTTACTTTGTGCCCTTGCGGTAATTCGGCATTTTTGTTTTTTTCCATTTTTGGGAAAATTTCTTTGCAACTTTGTTTATGCTTTGTGTTGTTACTCTGGGAGGTTTGTTTAAGGTTCCTGTTTTCTTTCGGTGATTGCATCTACTTGTGTCTTCTGAGCATTTCTGCTGCACAGTATACCTCACATTTCATATTATTGTCATAACCCGGAGTATCATTGTTTCAGTAGTGGTGTAGTCTTGCGTATCTTCTCTGGCATATGAACTTGTATATATTATGCAATAAAAGCACCTCTTCCATCCGCTAACTTCCTGTATTATCTTCCCTGAGTGTCACCTGACAATATATTTCATTACAAATAATGGAAGAAATTAAGTTTACTCATTGGATATCAGAAAGGTTTAAAGAGTTGACACATTTTTGTTCAGTATTCAGAGTGCTGGACATTAAATGAGGGAATTGAACTGTTAAAACTGGGAGATTGGAAAATTTTGCAAAATTTAATTGAACTTCTAATTTCCCCAACATTACTATATCCACAAAATACGAGTTGGGGAATCCGTGTGATCAGTGGTCTGTGTTTCCTGTGTGTCTCAGGCGGATTGACAGGTGTGATCAGTGCTCTGTGTTTCCTGTGTGTCTGAGGCTGATTGACAGGTGTGATCAGTGCTCTGTGTTTCCTGTGTGTCTGAGGCTGATTGACAGCTGTGATCAGTGCTCTGTGTTTCCTGTGTGTCTGAGGCTGATTGACAGGTGTGATCAGTGCTTTGTGTTTCCTGTGAGTCTGAGGCTGATTGACAGGTGTGATCAGTGCTCTGTGTTTCCTGTGTGTCTGAGGCTGATTGACAAGTGTGATCAGTGCTCTGTGTTTCCTGTGTGTCTGAGGCTGATTGACAGCTGTGATAAGTGCTCTGTGTTTCCTGTGTGTCTGAGGCTGATTGACAGGTGTGATCAGTGCTTTGTGTTTCCTGTGTGTCTGAGGCTGATTGACAGGTGTGATCAGTGCTTTGTGTTTCCTGTGTGTCTGAGGCTGATTGACAGGTGTGATCAGTGCTCTGTGTTTCCTGTGTGTCTCAGGCTGATTGACAGGTGTGATCAGTGCTCTGTGTTTCCTGTGTGTCTCAGGCTGATTGACAGGTGTGATCAGTGTTCTGTGTTTCCTGTGTGTCTCTGGCTGATTGACAGGTGTGATCAGTGCTCTGTGTTTCCTGTGTGTCTCAGGCTGATTGACAGGCGTAATCAGTGCTCTGTGTTTCCTGTGTGTCTCTGGCTGATTGACAGGTGTGATCAGTGCTCTGTGTTTCCTGTGTGTGTGAGGCAGCCTGCATTAAGCATATTACGTAACACAAACATGAATGGCAAGAACAGGCCTTTCAGCCCAACTAAGCTCGCCTGTTTCATCATACTATTGTGAATATATCCCTTCAGATACTGAATGACTCAATGGTATCTAGCTTTAAGCCAAGCCTGCTCTTGAAAACCCCCACGGTCTCTGCCTCAACAATATGGTCAGGCAAACTATTCCACATTGAAATTACTCTTTGGGTGAAGAAATATTTCCGAATATCAGTGCTAAATTTACCTTTGGTCAACCTCCATTTGTGACCCCGAGTTCTACTCACAACACTTGGTCGAAGGAATCCTCCATAATTCACTTTGTTAATCCCTTTTACATATTTAAAGACCTCAATCAAATCACCCCTGAGTCTCCTTTTCCTAAGACTAAAGAGATTAAGGATCTTCAGCCTCTTCTCGTAGCTTTCATCTTTTCATCTTCTCTGAACTTTCTCTAGAGCCTCTATATCTTTCTTAAAGTATGGTCCCCAGAACTGTACACAAGACTCCAGATGTGGTCTAACGAACGTGTTGTACAGAAGAAGCATCACCTCCTAAGATTTGTACTCAATACTTTTGGCAATGTATCCTAGCATCCGATTAGCTTTTTTAACTGCTACGGCACAGCGGCTAGAACCTGTGAGGGTTTGGTTAACAATCACTGCCAGATCTTTCTCGTGAGCAGCATATTCCAGTTTTAAACCTCCCATGAAGTAATCTCGTCTAATGTTTTTATTACCTACAACTTTACATTTTGCTGGATTAAATTTCATTTGCCACATTTCTGCCCAATTCTGGATTCTATCCTAATCGTCCTGAATCACTTTAGTGGACCCTAAAGTGTTTGCCAAACCCCTCAATTTAGTATCATCTGCAGATTTTACCAATCTGCTCTCAATATTCCTTTCAAGGTCATTAATGTAGATGAGGAACAGCAGGGGTCCCAACACCGATCCCTGGGGGACGCCACTCCCCACCATTCCTAGCTCAGATGAGATACCACTGACCACCACTCTTTGTGTTTTGTCCTGTAACCAGTATTAAATCCACTTCGGAATACCTCCTGTAACTCCAATGGAACTCATTTAAAAATTAGTCTCTTATGCGGTACTGTATCGAATGCTTTCTGAAAATCCTAGTATATGATGTTATAAGCCCTGCTCTGGTCATAAGTCTTGGTGGCCTCTTTAAAAAACTCCAGTAGGTTTGTAAGGCATGACCTTCCCTTTCGAAAACAATGTTGGCTGTCCCTCAAGATATTGTTACGTTCAAGAAATAAGTCAGCTCATCTTTTATGATAGATTCCAATATTTTGCATGCAATGCGAGTTAAACTGACTGGTCTGTAGTTTCCTGGCTCGGTATGGTCCCCTTTCTTATATATTAGAATTATATTTCCTGTTTCCAATGATTTGGTATTTCTCCAGTTTCTTAAGACCGTCTGAAGAAGGCGGATAGCGGCTTAAAGAGGGTATAGAGGGTATTGATAAGGGTATTGTTTAGGGCTCCTCAAATCACAGTCCATGAGGGCCAAGAACTGCTGGTTTTCCACCCTCCCTTTACCTGTGAGTCCGGTGAAATGACAGTCTGGCCAATCAGCATCATTAATTGTTTGCCTGATTGCCTGGAAGAGGGGGGAAACTAGGACAGTATTTGGATTCAAGGGCCGGATTTGGAGAGCCCTGGTATAGAGTATCCTGGGTTTAGAGTGACCCCGCTTCTCTATTGTCAATCTGATCTAATTTTTTAATCAAATATATTTGACAGAGCTGAATGCTTTATGTTTCTGAAACTGATACGCTGCTGGTTTTGTGTGATGTGTGTTTGACAGGATGGGGTCACGAATGGGGTCATGCCTCTCAAGTGGAGCTGTGATGGATGAGCGGGGAAGAGGGGCCAGGGGTCAGGGGTGACACAGGTTCTGACAGGTGTCTTTCCTGTTAGATCACTCTGCTCTGAATCCATAAGAGTCTGGGCTGCTGCTGGGGGGGGCTTACTGAGTTATGGGCATACAGCCCACTCGCCTCACACACACTCTCGCACAAACTTACACACACACACACACGCACATACAAACACACACACACGCGCACAAACACACACACTCATGTGTGTGTCAAGAAAACTGCATCTCTCAGAGGAATTCTGGTTTCACAGATGTTTCTGGTCTGACACAGTTTGCTCGCCTACTATTAAGTACATACTGAACTGCTCAAATATTTGAAATCACTCATAACTTTATGATATATACTGTACATCATAAGATTCGATCACTGCTGTGGAAATGTACAATTTTACTGAAGTTTTATGATCATTCAATTTCCAAAGGGTCTGTAATTTTTCATATTGTTCTGTTTCTAAAGATGGTCGCACTTCAGAAACTTCATAAACACAATCAAGATGGAGCTTTGGTTCATGTATAAGGTTGTCCCGCCGTGAAAGACAGCAGCTTCCTTTCCATCTATTGATCCATAGGAAGTTAGTAAAAACATCCAGACTGGATGGCTTACTGCATGTGAGTCCTGTATGTAACAGGCTTCTTTGAATGACAAGCGGCAGGTTATTGTTCGTTGGGCTGCAGGTGTTGTGAGCAGCAGGTTAGTGTTTGTTGGGCTGCAGGTGTAGAGAGCAGCAGGTTAGTGTTCGTTGGGCTGCAGGTGTTGTGAGCAGCAGGTTACTGTTTGTTGGGCTGCAGGTGTAGAGAGCAGCAGGTTAGTGTTTGTTGGACTGTAGGTGTAGTGAGCAGCAGGTTAGTGTTTGTTGGGCTGCAGGTGTAGTGAGCAGCAGGTTAGTGTTTGTTGGGCTGCAGATGTAGTGAGCAGCAGGTTAGTGTTTGTTGGGCTGCAGGTGTAGAGAGCAGCAGGTTAGTATTTGTTGGGCTGCAGGTGTAGTGAGCAGCAGGTTAGTGTTTGTTGGGCTGCAGATGTAGTGAGCAGCAGGTTAGTGTTTGTTGGGCTGCAGGTGTAGTGAGCAGCAGGTTAGCGTTTGCTTGGCTGCAGGTGTAGTGAGCAGCAGGTTAGTATTTGTTGGGTTGCAGGTGTAGTGAGCAGCAGGTTAGTGTTTGTTGGGCTGCAGGTGTAGTGAGCAGCAGGTTAGTGTTTGTTGGGCTGCAGATGTAGTGAGCAGCAGGTTAGTGTTTGTTGGGCTGCAGGTGTAGTGAGCAGCAGGTTAGCGCTTGTTCTGTAGGTGTAGAGAGCAGCAGGTTAGTGTTTGTTGGGCTGCAGGTGTAGTTAGAAGAAGGTTAGCACTTGTTGGGCTGTAGGTGTAGAGAGCAGCAGGTTAGTGTTTGTTGGGCTGCAGGTGTAGTGAGCGGCAGGTTCATGTTTGTTCGGCTGCAGGTGTAGTTAGCAGCAGGTTAGTGCTTGTTGGGCTGTCGGTGTAGAGAGCAGCAGGTTAGTGTTTGTTGGGCTGCAGGTGTAGTGAACAGCAGGTTCGTGTTTTTTGGGCTGCAGGTGGAGTGAGCAGCAGGGTAGTGTTTGGTGGGCTGCAGGTGTAGAGAGCAGCAGGTTAGTATTTGTTGGGCTGCAGGTGTAGTGAGCAGCAGGTTAGTGTTTGTTGGGCTGCAGATGTAGTGAGCAGCAGGTTAGTGTTTGTTGGGCTGCAGGTGTAGTGAGCAGCAGGTTAGCGTTTGCTTGGCTGCAGGTGTAGTGAGCAGCAGGTTAGTGTTTGCTTGGCTGCAGGTGTAGTGAGCAGCAGGTTAGTGTTTGTTGGGCTGCAGATGTAGTGAGCAGCAGGTTAGTGTTTGTTGGGCTGCAGGTGTAGTGAGAAGCAGGTTAGTATTTGTTGGGCTGCAGGTGTAGTGAACAGCAGGTTAGTGTTTGTTGGGCTGCAGGTGTAGTGGGCAGCAGGTTAGTGTTTGTTGGGCTGCAGGTGTAGTGAGCAGCAGGTTAGTGTTTGTTGGGCTGCAGGTGTAGTGAACAGCAGGTTAGTGTTTGTTGGGCTGCAGGTGTAGTGGGCAGCAGGTTCGTGTTTGTTGGGCTGCAGTTGTAGTGATCAGCAGGTTAGTGTTTGTTGGGCTGCAGGTGTAGTGAGCAGCAGGTTAGTGTTTGTTAGGCTGCAGGTGTAGTGAGCAGCAGGGTAGTGTTTGTTGGGCTGCAGGTGTAGTGAACAGCAGGTTAGTGTTTGTTGGGCTGCAGGTGTAGTGGGCAGCAGGTTAGTGTTTGTTGGGCTGCAGGTGTAGTGGGCAGCAGGGGAGTGTTTGTTGGGCTGGAGGTGTAGTGAACAGCAGGTTAGTGTTTGTTGGGCTGCAGGTGTAGTGAGCAGCAGGGTAGTGTTTGTTGGGCTGCAGGTGTAGTGAGCAGCAGGTTAGTGTTTGTTGGGCTGCAGGTGTAGTGGGCAGCAGGTTAGTGTTTGTTGGGCTGCAGGTGAAGTGAGGAGCAGGTTAGTGGGTGTGGGGCTGCAGGTGTAGTGGGCAGCAGGGTAGTGTTTGTTGGGCTGCAGGCGTAGTGAACAGCAGGTTAGTGTTTGTTGGGCTGCAGGTGGAATGAGCAGCAGGTTAGTGTTTGTTGGGCTGCAGGTGTAGTGAGCAGCAGGGTAGTGTTTGTTGGGCTGCAGGTGTAGTGAAAAGCAGGTTAGTGTTTGTTGGGCTGCAGGTGTAGTGAGCAGCAGGTTAGTGTTTGTTGGGCTGCAGGTGTAGTGGGCAGCAGGTTAGTGTTTGTTGGGCTGCAGTTGTAGTGATCAGCAGGTTAGTGTTTGTTGGGCTGCAGGTGTAGCGAGCAGCAGGTTAGTGTTTGTTGGGCTGCAGGTGTAGTGAGCAGCAGGGTAGGGTTTGTTGGACTGTAGGTGTAGTGAGCAGCAGGTTAGTGTTTGTTGGGCTGCAGGTGTAGTGAGCAGCAGGTTAGTGTTTGTTGGGCTGCAGGTGTAGTGAGCAGGAGGTTAAGGCCCAGTCACACAGCCGATCACGCACGAATCACTCACAAATCACGCACAGATTGGGTTTGTGCGTGCTTGTGCGTTGAGAAATTGACCAATTTTTCGGGGTGTCGGGGGTAGAAATCTCGGACGAATCACGCATGAATCGCGCATGAACCACGCATGTATCACTTACAATCACTGACATATCGCGCACGTTGACGCATAATAGCAAACACGGTGCAGTATTCCACGAACATTCGACGCACGCCCGACACATGAATCACCGATGGAGCACGTCCAAACACAAACGCTTCACATATTGTCAGTGGATGTCAGTGGAATGAACGTGATACGTGCGCGTTTCATGCGTGATATGAACGTGGGGCATCAGTGGACGGACGTGGACGTGCGCGGATTCAAACAAGTTCTGACGCATAAGCACTGACGGCCGACGAGTGTCCCGCGCATAGTTACGCATACTCGACGCATAAACTACGCATGCCGACTCATGAATTACGCACACCAATGCACAGTTGTGCGTCGGAAAATTTTTGAACCGTTCAAAACTCAAAATCACGCACAAACCGCCTTCGACGCACATCCACTTACAATCACTGACAGTCCACGTTCGTTCCACCTTCGAATTACGCATACGACGTACGCTCCGCGCAGAAACGAAAATCTGTGCGTAATTCATGCGTAATTCATGCGTTTTCGCTGTGTGACTGGGCCTTTAGTGTTTGTTGGGCTGCAGGTGTAGTGAGCAGCAGGTTAGGGTTTGTTGGACTGTAGGTGTAGTGAGCAGCAGGTTAGTGTTTGTTGGGCTGCAGGTGTAGTGAGCAGCAGGTTAGTGTTTGTTGGGCTGCAGGTGTAGTGAGCAGCAGGTTAGTGTTTGTTGGGCTGCAGGTGTAGTGAGCAGCAGGTTAGTGTTTGTTGGACTGTAGGTGTAGTGAGCAGCAGGTTAGTGTTTGTTGGGCTACAGGTGAAGTGAGCAGCAGGTTAGTGTTTGTTGGACTGTAGGTGTAGTGAGCAGCAGGTTAGGGTTTGTTGGACTGTAGGTGTAGTGAGCAGCAGGTTAGTGTTTGTTGGGCTGCAGGTGTAGTGAGCAGCAGGGTAGGGTTTGTTGGACTGTAGGTGTAGTGAGCAGCAGGTTAGTGTTTGTTGGGCTGCAGGTGTAGTGAGCAGCAGGTTAGTGTTTGTTGGGCTGCAGGTGTAGTGAGCAGCAGGTTAGTGTTTGTTGGGCTGCAGGTGTAGTGAGCAGCAGGTTAGTGTTTGTTGGGCTGCAGGTGTAGTGAGCAGCAGGTTAGTGTTTGTTGGGCTGCAGGTGAAGTGAGCAGCAGGTTAGTGTTTGTTGGGCTGCAGGTGTAGTCAGCAGCAGGTTAGTGTTTGTTGGGCTGCAGGTGTAGAGAGCAGCAGGTTAGTGTTTGTTGGGCTGCAGGTGTAGTGAGCAGCAGGTTAGTGTTTGTTGGGCTGCAGGTGTAGTCAGCAGCAGGTTGGTGTTTGTTGAGCTGCAGATGTAGTGAGCAGCAGGTTAGTGTTTGTTGGGCTGCAGATGTAGTGAGCAGCAGGTTAGTGTTTGTTTTGCTGCAGGTGTAGTGAGCAGCAGGTTAGTGTTTGTTGGGCTGCAGGTGTAGTGAGCGGCGGGTTAGTGTTTGTTAGGCTGCAGGTGAAGAGAGCAGCAGGTTAGTGTTTGTTGGGCTGCAGGTGTAGAGGGCAGCAGGTTAGTGTTTGTTGGGCTGCAGGTGTAGTGAGCAGCAGGTACGTGTTTTTTGGGCTGCAGGTGTAGTGAGCAGCAGGTTAGTGTTTTTTGGGCTGCAGGTGTAGAGAGCAGTAGGTTAGTGTTTGTTGGGCTGCAGGTGCTGTGAGCAGCAGGTTATTGTTTGTTGGGCTGCAGGTGCAGTGAGCAGCAGGTTAGTGTTTGTTGGGCTGCAGATGTAGTGAGCAGCAGGTTAGTGTTTGTTTGGCTGCAGGTGTAGTGAGCAGCAGGTTAGTGTTTGTTTGGCTGCAGATGTAGTGAGCAGCAGGTTACTGTTTGTTGGGCTGCAGGTGTAGTGAGCTGCAGGTTAGTGTTTTTTGGGCTGCAGGTGTAGTGAGCAGCAGGTTAGTGTTTGTTGGGCTGCAGGTGTAGTGAGCTGCAGGTTAGTGTTTGTTCGGCTGCACGTGTAGTGAGCAGCAGGTTAGTGTTCGTCTGGCCGCAGGTGTAGTGAGTAGCAGGTTAGTGTTTGTTGGGCTGCAGGTGTAGTGAGCAGCAGGTTAGTGTTTGTTGGGCTGTAGGTGTAATGAGCTGCAGGTTAGTGTTTGTTCGGCTGCAGGTGTAGTGAGCAGCAGGTTAGTGTTTGTTTGGCTGGAGGTGTCATGAGCGGCAGGTTAGTGTTTGTTGGGCTGCAGGTGTAGTGAGCAGCAGGTTAGGGTTTGTTGGGCTGCAGGTGTAGTGAGCAGCAGGTTAGTGTTTGTTGGGCTGCAGGTATAGTGAGCTGCAGGTTAGTGTTTGTTGGGCTGCAGGTGTAGTGAGCAGCAGGTTAGTGTTTGTTGGGCTGGAGGTGTCACGAGCGGCAGGTTAGTGTTTTTTGGGCTGCAGGTGTAGTGAGCTGCAGGTTAGTGTTTGTTGGGCTGCGGGTGTAGCGAGCAGCAGGTTAGTGTTTGTTGGGCTGCAGGTGTAGTGAGCAGCAGGTTAGTATTTTTGGGCTGCAGGTGTAGTGACTAGCTGGTTAGTGTTTGTTGGGCTGCAGGTGTAGTTGTCTGCAGGTTAGTGTTTGTTCGGCTGCAGGTGTAGTGAGCAGCAGGTTAGTGTTTGTTGGGCTGGAGGTGTCATGAGCGGCAGGTTAGTGTTTGTTGGGCTGCAGGTGTAGTGAGCAGCAGGTTAGTGTTTGTTGGGCTGCAGGTGTAGTGAGCAGCAGGTTAGTGTTTGTTGGGATGCAGGTGTAGTGAGCAGCAGGTTAGTGTTTGTTGGGCTGCAGGTGTAGTGAGCAGCAGGTTCGTATTTGTTGGGCTGGAGGTGTCATGAGCGGCAGGTTAGTGTTTGTTGGGCTGCAGGTGTAGTGAGCAGCAGGTTAGTGTTTGTTGGGCTGCAGGTGTAGTGAGCAGCAGGTTAGTGTTTGTTGGGATGCAGGTGTAGTGAGCAGCAGGTTAGTGTTTGTTGGGCTGCAGGTGTAGTGAGCAGCAGGTTAGTGTTTGTTGGGCTGTAGGTGTAGTTAGCAGCAGGTTAGTGTTTGTTGGGCTGCAGGTGTAGTGAGCTGCAGGTTAGTGTTTGTTCGGCTGCAGGTGTAGTGAGCAGCAGGTTAGTGTTTGTTGGGCTGGAGGTGTCATGAGCGGCAGGTTAGTGTTTGTTGGGCTGCAGGTGTAGTGAGCTGCAGGTTAGTGTTTGTTCGGATCCAACGCAATCCAACGCAATATGCGTCCAAGCGCGCCTGAGACCAGGTCACAGCCGCAGTAGACCAGAGGGAAGGGAGGTGGGAAGTTTTGTTCCTGGAGCAGATGCCACAGGCAGCAACAAACTCCCCAATATCCCTCATCATACTCGGACACCAAAAATGTTGGGCCAGTAACTGCTTAGTCCGATGGGCCCCCGGGTGCCCAGCCAAGTGGGAAGAGTGTCCCCATCAAAGGACCTGTGGCCAAACTCTAGGTGGGACAAACAAACAGCCAGGAGGCTCCACTCCAAGACCGGGATCGGTCTTCAAAGCCTCATGAACCACCGCCTCAATCTCCCATTGAATGGGCGCCACAATAACTGGCTCCGAGGTAGAATCACGATCAGAACAGTCATAAATCCGCGACAAAGCATCAGGCTTAATGTTTTGAGAGCCAGGGCAGTAGGTCAGCGTAAAATCAAAGTGGTTCAAGACAAATGACCACCGCGCCTGCCGGGAATTATGTTGCATGGTTTGCTGATTATACTGGAGATTTTTATGGTCTCTCCATACCACACAAGGGTGTTCAGCTCTGTCCAATCTGTGGTGCCACTCTTCAAGCGCCAACTTGACTGCTAATAACTCCCGGTCACCAATGCTGTAATTCCGTTCCGCGGCGGACAAAGACCGAGAGAAGTATGCGTATGGGTGTAGCTTATTATCCCAACGAGGGCACTGAGACAAAATAGCACCCACGGCCACCTCCGAAGCATCTACCTCCACCACAATTTTGAGGGAGGAATCGGTCAAAACCAGAATGGGCTCTGAACTTAAACATTTCTTTAATTCCTGAAAGGCAGCATCAGCTGCTGGAGACTAAAAAAAGCAGAGGACGCTTATTCTTCTTAGTGAGCACAATAATGGGGGCAGCAACCATGCTAAAATTATGGATAAACCTCCTCTTAAAATGAGCAAAGCCCAAGAAGCATTGGACCTCCTTAACACTTTGAGGGTCAGGCAAATTCCTGACCACAGCCACCTTGTCCGAGTCCATGCGGACTGACCTCTTGGAAACAATAAAGCCAAGGAATGCGACAGTTCGTGGAAAACATTTATCGGCCTTGACAAAAAGTTTGGCATTAAGAAGGACCTCAAGCACACGTTATTGTCATGTTAACGTCACCAAGATAAACGGAGACAAATTTCTCCAACATCTCTCAGAGGACATCACTCAGGAGTGCCTGAAACACCAAGGGTGCGTTTACCAATCCGAACGGCAAGACCAAATATTCGTTGTTCCTGTCATTAGGGTTTAATGCTGTTTTCCACTCGTCCCCTTCCTGAATGCGAACCAAGTTATAAGCATTACGGAGATCTAGCTTTGTAAAAAAATGACACCTCCTGCAGACGTTCAAACGCGGAATTCATTAACGGAAGGGGATATTGGTTTTTGATGGTGATCTTATTCAAACCCCTATAATCAATGCAGGCTTTCAGGTCGCCATCCTTTTTTCCCCACACAATAAACCCCGCTCCGGCAGGACACATGGATGGCCAAATAAAATCATTAGCGAAAGCTTCCTGAATATATTCTTGCATGGCCTTACGCTCAGGCCCAGGTTAGTGTTTGTTGGGCTGCAGGTGTAGTGAGCAGTGGGTTAGTGTTTGTTGGGCTGCAGGTATAGTGAGCAGCAGTTTAGTGTTTGTTGGGCTGCAGGTATAGTGAGCAGCAGGTTAGTGTTTGTTGGGCTTCAGGTCTAAAAGCTGTGTTTTGACCATCAGGTTTGCTGTTCTGGGTAGCAGCAGGTTTTCAGAGTGAAGGAAAGGTGATTAGAGATAAAGTGATAAAATGGCATTAAATCTCCAGCCTTCCAGGCCTGCATGTGTTCCCCAGATCTATGGGGTCGTACTTACTCTACTGCAGCAGGAGTGATTGCTATCATTGGAGGTAATAAATGCTGTTCTGTGTGAGGGGAACACCTGTCAGTGAGGAATCGCTCAGCACTGTGTCTTGCCCCACAAACTAACTTTGTGTGTGTGTGTGTGTGTGTGTGTGAGAGAGAGAGAGATAGAGCACTATGTCTTACCAAGCAACCATACAGACTGTATTCATGTATGTTTGTGTGTGGATGAGAGTACTGTCTTACCCAATACAGTAACAGTCTGTATGTTTGTGCATTTGTTTAGAAGTGCGTGCGAGTGTGTGTGTTCTTGTGTATTCTTGTGTATGTGTACGTGTGTGTGTGTGTGTGTGTGTGTGTGTTATTCCGTCTGTTTCCTTCTGCCAGTGCACATGTGAACAGGCCTTTGATCTGACTTGTGTATATAAACACACTTACTGTTTCGTGTGGGGGGCGGAGAATGTAGCTTTGAAGTACAGATGAGAGGGAGGAGTCATAGCACTGATGAGCAGGAGGGGGGTTTATCACATCATAAGGAGGAGTGGAGTCAATACCGAGGGGAGGGATCTGCTCAAGGTTTGACCGCTCTGATGTGTATTTTTTTATTTAATTCCTTATTTACTTTTTCTTTCTTATGGTATATTTCACAAAAAGAGACTGCTTATCACAATATGCAATAAAAAAGCCCACTGCTGTTCAGGAAAAAAATAATTGGCTCTCTTTGGAATGAAGAGCGGAGTCAGATGTACAGCCCATCTGGTAGTTTATTGGCAGCAGTGCGGTACAGATTGGGGACGGAGCCCCTGATGATGATGTGAGAGCAGAACCCCAGACGCAGGTGGCACAGCTCAGCACAGATGTAACAGGCAGGGCTGGGCTAACAGTCGCCCCCCAGTGGCTTCCTGGATGCAGCCAGGTTTTGCACAGACTTCAGCAGCACTGAGCTGTTCCAGAGGATGAGGGGGTTACTTTAGAGAACTGCGGTCCCAGTGCTGAACCCGGATCAGGGTTGGAAGGTTGTTTTCAGCAAACTCGACAAGGGGAGCAAACATGCAAGGGTTAACAAGAACTTGGTCCCAATCTGGGACCCTGATTAGTCTTGGAAGCTTGTTCTAATGAACTAGATAACAATATAGACTTTGAGAGAATGCTGTCACTAAAGTACTGATTTCATGAAGACAAAAAACTTTTCCAAAGAAACATTGAATGGGATCTTAGTATGAGAGCGACTTCACAATCCAGCAACTTGCACAGAAAGCAGAGGGCTTAAATACCCGTCATGTGGTCATTAGGAGACATCTGTGTAACATCCGAGGGTAGGGGAGATGTATCAGGTGCAAACTTAGCACGATACATGAACCTAATAGACACACAAGTTGCTTAATTGCAAAGCAACAGAAAAGGAATTCACAATTCTCCCTGTCTCTCAACCTCTGTCTCCGTCCATCACTCTCCCTCTCTCTCTATCTCTCGTTCTATCCGTACCTCTGTCTGTGTTACAACCCACAACAGGATTGTAACCTAAAAGACAAAGGCAACGTAAGATCTAGGGGATTTATTAAACAAACAGTTCTTTACATGGAAAAATCAGGAAAATGTGAAGGAAAAAAAATAGGCAAAAAGGTACAAAAACAAAAGGTAGAGCAGGGCAAAAATTAAGCAGGTGCAAAAACATGTGGTGGCCAAGCACAGGCAAAGCTCTACACAGATAGTCAGGGCAAAGCTGGTTTTAAAAACTGACTCCGCCCACTTCCAGTCTGGCCTCACCTGTAGGAAATCAGGAGAGACAGGCAAGCATGCAGCAGGCAGCCAGTCAAACGCACAAGAAGCCACCAGCGGGGTCATAACAGCCTGTCTCTCTCTCTGCAGCCGCTTCATGTTGAAGGGTTCTCTCATTTTATTTTCTGTTGGCCTCTGCAAACTCTCCATTTTCCATTCTTATCTATCTGGGGCAGTATCTGGTAAGATTTACAAGAATCTTCCATCATTGTGCGTTTGAACAAATAAAAGCAGCAACAGTCCTGGATAAAGCTTGCAAACGGTCACAGCATTTGTAAACATGATATTTTGCTTCTGGGTAAACGTCTATAATACTTTACTGATACCGACCCTGGCCTGTGATGGGTTCTTGCACAGATATGAGGCGTTGCACTGAGGAGATATTGAAACTGTGCTGGGTAATTTTGTGCACAGAATGGCAGCATTTATTTTAGGAATTGAAAATGGGTTTGTTTATTGTCAAAACACTATTCCAGTACTCCCACAGATTGCTTCCGTCCAAAGCAATACTTCCCCTCGGAAAACATTCATCAGGCTTTTCCAGTTTTAACATGCTGTCTTTACTCAGTGCAGCGATCAGCATCGTACCACAGATCATTGGTCAAAATTGGTTGCAATTCCGCTTTGCTGACAGAATTACTTTTGTGCTTTTTCCCTGGCACAGTCAGAGATGCACAACATGGTTTAGTAAGTTTTCATTGATGTCAGTTAATGTTTTTCTTGGCTGCAGCAGCTTTCAAATGCCCATCCGGCATACATCACTGACTTTCCAATCATGTTATCCCGTGTGTGTGTGTGTTTGTGTGTCTGTGCCTGGGAGTGTGACTGTGTGTGTATGTGTGTGTGTGTGTGTGCGTGTGCATGCGTATGTGTGTGTGCGTGCGTGTATGTGCGTGTCTGCGTGCGTGTGTGTGTCTGCGTGCGTGTGTGTGTGTGTGTGTGCGTGTGTGCATGCGTGCATGTGTGTGTGCGTGCGTGTGTGTGTGCGTGCGTGTGTGTGTATGTGTGCGCATGCGTGCGTGTGTGCATGTGTGTATGTGTGTGCGTGTGTGCATGCGTGCGTGTGTGTGTGCGTGCGCATGTCTGTGCATGCTTGCCTGTGCGTGTGTCTATGTGTGTGCGTGCGTGTGAGCATGTGTGTGTGTGTGTGTGTGTGCGTGTATGAGGGAGAGAGAGAGAGAGAAACTGTCGGCATATTATCCCTCCAGAAATTTTTCTCATGACAGGAAGACATGATTTTGACAGCAGAGTCTGGAGACAGTAATTACTGTGTTTATTTGCAAAGTACAAATTACCTGTGTAGTGTGTGTTTACCCCTCTCCCGTACACCAACAAGGCCAGATTTAAACATTTCTTGCAATAAAATTACCAATATCTACCTATCACAGAGCTAACAACCCTGTTTTTAAAAATCCATCAAAATCACTTGCAGAGCTAAAAGTCCTGAAAAATTAACAGTACCCACTAATCACAGAGTTTGCATCCTTGGATAAATTATTTAAAAAATCTTTTAATATTCACCAATTGAGCCTGAGGTTAAGAAACTCTACATTATTCCACAATAAACTACTGGTTTTTGTATGAAGTATTAGAACTTTTTGGATAAATCTGAACTTAATCCTTAATCGCCATTTATTGATACACTAAATAAAGAAAGATGGCAGGCCAGTCAAACCCCAGATTATTCTGCGTTACACCCCCAACATACACCCCTGCCCCCAGCGCACATCACCGGGAGAAAGTTATTTCAGGTTACTCCAGGAGAGCTGTGTTTCGGTGCTTCGCTAAGTTTATGTGATGCTGATTCAGAAAGGCAGAGCACTAGAGATGGAGATCAGTGGAATCATGATGGCGCCTCAGAAAAGGGTGAAATTCTGCAGGGAATCGATTTTTTGGGGATGCGGGGGATGTGAGGCGTGGATTATGGGGTGGCAGAATGTAAATAGCCTCGCCGCAGTTTTAAAAATATTTATTTCCTCAGTGGATTAGAAAGTTTAGACTTGCAAAATGGATGATGGATGGATGGGTAGGAATGCTATGGAAACACCTACAACCTGAAGCTCCCTTTGAAATCTGTTATGATCTAGACCAGGTACCAAATGCTGAGAGAGAGTATTTTTCCAATTGTAGGGTTTGAGAAGAGACCTTCTGTATATTACTAACATTAAATGTTACAAATAATTTACGAAGACAAAGAGCTTTACACGTATATACTAAGCATATAGCAAGTGACAATCCAGTGTTTTGCACACTCAAAGCGTGGGGTATAAATATGTTCACATTAGTAGTGGTCCGTCGGCAATAACTTAGGCCTTTGGAACCCACATCTTTCAATTGTGAATGACCTAAAACTTTTCCCGATATTCAAATTTATTTTCAATAGCATTGTTATTGATTACACCACAAAATTATGATGTGTATTCTTCCACACATAAATAACGATGTAAAATATCCATATCTACTCTGCACTCATGTAGCTCGTGAAATGACATAGATTTGCGTAAATTAGTTTGCGAGGCTCATTAAGCAATATGCCGCGAGAATCTGCTCTATATTCTGAATGTAGTCATGGCTAAAGGGCATTGTTATGCACGATGCACAGCAAAGTGACAATGCTAAGGATTGCAAAAATAAATGCTGCAAAGTCAGTGAAAGTTTTGGATTTTTTGCATTTATACTGCCATCCTAACAAAGTCATATCAATTATATAATTGTAGCAAATAGGCATTCACTTTTTAATTCTCACTTCATCCTTATCGGTCATGTATTGGTCTTGATTGTTCAGTCAATACATTGTTTGATTGTTAATTAGGCAAACTTAGGCAATTATTAATTATTAATTATTAGTTCATTAGGCAAACGGGAACAGCTTCAAGCGGTGGAGGGTCAGGTTAATAAATGTCGACTCAAAATCTGATGGCGCCTCTGGTCAGCACACATGGAAGGGAAGGGGAACCGAAATAAAACACAACTGGTAAGGAAAGTACGCGGGACGTAAACCAATCAGAAGAGATAATAGTTCTGATTGACACACAAGCTGCTGGATGGGAAGAGACACAAGAGGAATTCACACAAGGATTGTGATACAAATCCATCAGGGGTTTACCTTCAGTGGAGCTGCTGCAGTACTGAGAGTCACGTGACTGAAAAACACAAGGGTGGGGGTAGCGGTTAACCTCTCAAAACCCAAATGGGGGCGGGTTGGGTGTATCTTGAGAAACATACTTTTCATTATTATTATACATTCAATGCATAAAATCCGGGGGACTATAGTCATCAGTATGTCCGTCCGTCTGTACGTCCGTCCGTAATCATTTTGTTTCCAGGTCAGAATTGTCATACCGTTCAATTTTTTTTTTTTACGAAACTTACTGTGCAAATTGATGCTTTTTGATATTTTGAGATTTCTGAGATTAGATTGTGGGGTGCTGGGGGAAATACATCATCTTCTGATGACTCAGAAGCATAGTCATGCAGCATATCCACAAAACAGGACGAAACTTAACTAAAAGCGTATATTGACCATTTTTCCCTCAACAAAACACAATTCACAAATGATATGTTAAATGAAAGAGAAGAGTCCACAGAATCCAACGATATACGGCTTGTCACTTGAAACCATCACCGCACTCAAACAACAGCCAAGGAACAGCTTACATCACATTCTACAGCAAAAAGCAAAAAAAAAAAAAAAATTCTTACTTTTGCTATTTCCTAATAATAAATTGTGTTCTAGGGTAAATATGCACTTGTTACAGGTATTCCATTATGTCTGTTATATTGAGACTAGATATGCTAGGCACCATGCATGTTTGTTTTCGGGACACTGCTTCCAATGAGGTCAGGCCCTGAGCATTCCACTCGCAGGCAATGTATTGTCTTTTCTGTGATTGGCTTGTGGTGGCCAATCGAGAAATTGTATATTGTCCAAAATCAAATCAGTTCTTCCTCTTTGTGATACTAACTCATATGTAAAACTTGGAATTTCTAATTCAAATATTACCGCAGTTATCGAGTTAACACGTAGTGCGGCGGCGGTGGCCGGACCAAAAACAAAATCTCACCCGGAACGCCATTCGGGGATATAATGAGCAGTGGCGGCCCATGACAAAAATTACAGAGGAAGCCAGAATGAACAACGAATTTAATTCAGTGTTTACGTGTTATTTTCCTGCAAACAAATTAGACTACTGTTACAGTACCTTTATTCTACAGACTTCTCATTCATTTTAGCGAAAAAAAGAGGTTAAAAAAGAGGACCGCGTGTGTGAGAGAGTGAAAGCGCGAGGGAGAGCTGTGGGTGCGCGCTTCGGGCTGCGGCCGTGCCTATGGCTCTGGCACACAGTAGTATGGAATCAGTTAGAGGAAGCCCATGCAAAGACCTGGTAAACGTCTCGTAGCAGCAGAAGGCTAAACACATAGCGATCAGACGCCAATTATGACAAGATCTAGATATAACAAAAACATTTGAGCCATTGCTTTCACAGACAGTATTAATGAAGTTCCGTTTTGTGGACAATGCTTCTCTCTGACTCATATTTAATTAATTGGCAACAAAAGCATTTGCAAGACAGCCGTGGACTATTGTATAGAAACACAGGCAAACCCCTTCCACCAACATTTGAAGTAACAATGTCATGTGGCAGCCTTGCAACTGAAATTAACAAATCACAAGGATGCCCAATATTCATACATCCAAAAACACACTCAGCATGAATGTATAACCCGTGCGCAACGTCTGAATTACATAAACTAAATATAAAACACATAGTTACAAAGGGTTATATAAAAATTGATATCAACTGTGCTGCAGCGCTATCAACTGTAAACCTTACAGCTGTCAGCATCACATAAGAAAAATGTGACAACAACCCGGTGATCAGAAAGGCCACGGCGGGCCATAGGAGACATGGCCAGCAGAAAAGCCGGTGAAGCTCGGCACTTCCTGTTAGCCACTCGTTTCTAGCATAGTTAGCTTCACAAAAAGAGCAAACTTTTCCATCAGCTCTCCCCTTAGTTAAACTGAGCTTTGGAGTCGGCCTACCGTCCCGCTTGACTTTTAGTTGAACCTCAAAAGGAAGTTTTGTGAAGTAATTTTTTACAAGAAACTCAGGGTCCCTGTCACCATCCATTCTCTGACTGATGGGTATTCTTTCTGTGTGGGCGAGCTGGTGCCTGGCGGGACAGTTGAATCAGTGTGTGTATTTTCCGTAACAGTTTGTGATTGGTTGGAAGCCAGATTTGATCTGGCCTCCCTCATTTTTTTTATAATGATGCATCGACCATTAAGCGATGAGCCTTGCTTCAATCTGATTGGCTAATACGCGCTGGTTTTTTTACTAAGGGAGGCCAAGTGAAGCTGGCCTCCGAACTGACTGACAGGGCGGAGGGCATGAGACACTAAGTGTAAGACACAATGAGAGCTTGACAGGAGGGGGCGCTGTTCTGCTCCTCACGCTCAGCCAAAGCAGAAGTGCGCTGATGTAGTGTTTTGACAAGGAAATGACAACAATATAAAATACATTGTGATGAAGCTTATTTATATTTTTTCTTTCTTGCAATAATTTTTGGGGAAGCCAGGCTTCCCTTAGCCTCTGTGAAAAACTGCCACTGATAATGAGCTGCATCTGTTGCTCGTTAAGGTGGAGGTGATAGTCTAGGTACATCCACTAGTTTCACCAGAAGCCCATGGGTGCTGCGGTACATCCAGTAGTTTCACCAGAAGCCCATGGGTGCTGCCATGACAGAATACCTGCTTCTGCTGTTCAGTTTTGTTTTCCGGTAGCCTTGACACCAATGACAGCAACAAACAGAGCCAGCTGGCCCAACAATAATATCAGAAATAATGACATCAGTAGGATTTTCATCATTTAACCACTCACTGCTGAACATAAGCTTATATATCTTAGGGAATAAAAGCACAATAATGTCTTTGTAAGTTTATTTAATTATTCCGATGTTTGGATAACTGAATGGAGCTTTGGTTTAATGCTGCCTTCCACAGAATAGCTGCTGCATGTCAACATGATTTCCTGAATCCGGCAATTAACGAGATTCTTTTAAAAACATTTGTACTGTGTATCCACCTCCGTTTTGTTTCCATTTGTATTAGCTGAAAGCTGGCTTTTACAGCTGCTCCCCACTTAACCTTGAGTTTCTTGTGTGTGTGTGTGTGTGTGTGTGGGGGGGGGGGGGGTTTTCCCTTTTTTTCCCCCCAGCCTCACGTGTGGGTCCTATTTTTATCTTTAGGCAGGCCCATGGTCCTAGCTCTCGCTGGATTGAAGTTTGTATCCGGCGGGAGCGAAACCATGACAGCAACTCCATAATTTCAAAAGGGATATTCATTCTAAAAAAGTGAAATTTTATAGGCAGAAATGAAATCTTTCATTTATGCTGTGTTCCATCTTAATTTATGCAGTCACAGTGACATACATACTGATTTTTTTTTTTTTTACACCACAACTAAAATCGCCAGGGTATTATACTTATTATGATACCAAGATTATTCAAATAGACCAAGTAGCAATGATATACTCATTTTATTTTAAGCGTGTCATTTTCATGCATTTTCTGAGTCAGAGGCTCAGGGTGGAAGAAGTTGAGGCGGCGGTACCATGGAAGCTCGGTGGACCCTTAATATCAACAATCCCCACTGAGTATGAGGCCCAGGGGAAGGAAGCGGTGGTGATCAGTCCAACGGTAGGTGAGAGCAGCAGTGACAGAGAGGGAAGGTCCAGCGGGGCGGGTGGGATGAGACGGAAGGTTTCAGGACCAGATGGTTCCAGTCTGAGGGGGGCGGACCTCATAGACTGACCTTTGGTGTGTGCAGAACCAAACTACTACAAAGTCCAGGCAGTCTATGGTGTTGTCCCCAGCCCATCCGCTCTGAAACACCACAGTCCAGTCCAAAGCCTGGGGTGAAAGGTCAGAAGTGACCCCCTGCTGGAGACCCAAGCCCTCAGAGCCCCTCATCTGCCGCATTAGACCCAGAGAGAAGCGAGGAAACATCAGAACCAGCCTCAGGGGTCCTCAACACAGCTCAGCACTGCAAGCTGAAGACGGGTGTCTCATGGTTATTGCTGATATGATGCTTGGACCAACATGAAGCTGGTATGGAAGACAGCAAAGAGTCGTTGATGCTGGAACACCGTGGGAAGAGCTCATGGACAAGGCCTTCGGCCGTAGAAGGGAAAAGTGTCGGGGCATCGGCAGTGACTGTAACAGACCAGACCGGTGGGTGAGGTTCTCTGGGGGGGGAGGGGGGACTGAAGCAGCTCTCAGTATTACAGGGTAGAGGAGACCCCCAGTGGCCCCCAGGTTACATCACTGCTGATGGGCCCTAACTGTTATTACAGCGACGGGTCACAGGTCTCTCCCTGCCTGCAGCTTCTAAGAAGCACCAGGTTCTGGATATTGCGGTAATTTCACAAAACTCACACACTGTAATTGCCGTTTTTCCACTGTGAATCATTTTTTTAATGGTGTTCTGATATTACAAATGGTGGAGGCGACGGCAACTCCCCAGGGCAACCAGTGATTATGAATGTGAGGATGTCACAGCTCTGTATTTTACCTTATACCTTTTGCAGACCAATTTTATTCCAAAAGGCATTAAAACAAATTTCAATATTAATAACTGATGAAAGGAACTTAAATTCCCCTGGCAGAATTTGATCTTGTTTAAGCAGACACGGGTTTTAAAATTTTTATATTAATGTTATTATTATTTCCAAATCAATTAGGCCAGTGAGGCTCAGAGATTTCATGAGGAAACAAGTTAATAATCCACTTGCTTCCATTTTTCCAGGCTGAAGATAAGTGCTTTCCTGTTGCCTTCAGTGAATGACTAAAATTCCAATAAATATTGATGCGCAGTAGATAAGATTGAAAGAGAAGCTCTTGGATATTGTTTATGCATGCAGTATTGGAACAAATGAACATTCGCTCCTCCTTTTAGATGAAAATGAGGTTTGAAGAGTCAACAGAAGGAAAATTTCGATTCGATGCTGTTCAGATTCTTACCTGCAGGTAGTTATGCTGCTTATTAGAACAGACTTGCTCAAAGACCCATGCATTTTACCAACATGGGCAGCACAGTGGTTAGCACTGCAAGAAGGTTGTGGGTTCAAACCCAGCCTGGGGCCTTTCGGCGCAGAGTTTGTTCTCCCCGTGTTCGTGTGGGTTTCCTCCGGGTACTCCAATTTCCCCCGCCGACAAAAACATGCATGATAGGAACACCTCTACCAGTACCCCTAACCAACTGGCATTAAAACTGGAGCTGGTCCACTGCTCCTAACTATAGGATGGGTTAAATGCAGAGGACAAATTACCCTATGTGGTTCAATAAAGTTTATCTTAAACATGCTGACGAGCGCTGCCGAGCCCCACTCCCTCATTTTGCTGGTGTTCTGTGCTGCGGGGTTGGAGTGTAAACTGCAGGTAACAGCACTTTACGAAACTAGAGATCATTACTTTGTGTTTGTGCAATAACGTTACGTATGCAATTCATGCATATATGCAGTTATTCTTGTAAATATTTGCCAATATAGTTATTGATTAGACTACTCATAAAATGTTGCAACATTTAAACTCTTAAATATCGCATATTTGAGTGATTTATTATGTTTTCCACTTCCATTTACTTGGGAATATAAAACTTTTTCATCAAGTTTGCATATTTAGTGTATTTAATATATTCACAAAATAATGTTAATTGCATACAGCCGTAAAAATAAAATTATCCAGAGAGGAGAAATTTAATTCATTTCAAATTTTGACTGACATCTCTTGTATTTCATAATTAAAACAATATGTTTGAGCCCATTTTCCCCAGTGAATGCCACTTTAGCGAGGAAGGAAAAAGACGAGTAAATGCTGATCCTGTTGCAAGGGCCACTTCCCTCAAATGATTACTTTTTAAAGTAAAGTCTACTTTAAAAAAGTCTACTACGGTAAAATAAATCTGATGTTATATTCTGTTTACAGATGACCTAGACAGTACAGAGAAGGAATATAAAAGGGCAGATGCAGACCCTCAAAAATAAATATATTTAATCTTAAACTGACTCATGTGATGTGCATTTTTGGTGGGAAATATGGCTCCTGATATAGTCTGTAAGCATCATCACTCAACTTTTTCACATGGTCTGGTGTTAAAAAAGCAAACTAAAATTGATAATCATGTAACTTCTAACATTTTTTTTAAATTGAGGGGGAATATGACTTGGCTTCAGTCAAAATATTTACAAAATATTTATTTTTTTGGCTTTAATTTCTGTGTTATCTATAAGTACATCATCCTATTTCTATCAATATAATCCAATTTAATTTTGACACATTTTGAAGAACACGTTGGCAGTATTTGGCTCTAGACAAGAGCGCAACAAGGGTCAAAAAAGCATAGAGCTTTTTTTCCGGGTAGGATCCCCAAACTTCCCCATAAGGGTCTGGGCTCAGCCCCCAGTGTTCTCAGTCCCAAGAGACGCCCCTGAACCGGACGTTACCATTCAATACCAGAAGAGAATAGAAAATGTCATCTGCCTGATGTGAATAAGGTTGAAAATGAAATACATTTTATGTTTTATTGTCCATTTTATCGTAATCTCAGATATAAGCTTTTCCTGAAAATGTCTGCAGAATGTCCTGATTTGTTTACACATATAACGTACACAAACACACAAACAAGCTCATACAAACACACATGCACCGACACACAAACACGCACACACACATAATACACACCCTTACCTGGGGACAGGTAGAAGTCTAATTAGCCACATGTTCATGTCTTAATAAAAATAAATTTGTTGTGGATGTAAGGCACAGAGCAGGGAAAGCTATGCAGCAGGGATTGAATGTAATGTGCATGTTCCAGAGGCTGGGTACTCTCCTGATACACTGTGCACAAAAGAGTTAATTGACGACACATTTTGAAATAATTTCTGACTTTATTTAGGGATATTAAACGTGGAATGAGACACAAATAAAACAATGAGCTCCTTTTGCTGCTCACATAACATGCAGTGTTCACACTGTGACACAGGTGAGTGGTTCCCAATTTCCCAAAAGTTACCAAAAAGGAAAAGTCAAAAAGATTTTTATGGCACTTGAGAAAAGTTCAAACCCTTCCGTAAAACCATGGCCAGTTAGGTTCAGGGCTTTTTAGTCAAAGGCACAATTCCCAGTACTTATGTTTCGACTCAAACTTTGTGGACCGTGAAATGGACGCCCTCCCAAGTACTGCAATCCTGGCCTTGGTTTTGTGTGGGTTAAGAGCTGTGGAAATCGAATCTGGCATCAAGGTTGACATCCCAAAGCGCCCTGAGAGTCCAGGAGTCTCCCGTATTTACAGAGCAGCTCCCTGACAAATATCCTATTAATCAGGAATCAAAAGTGAATTTTACAGATTTGCAATATAAAGAGGTGAAACTCTTAAAGTGAGAGAGAATTTTCCAGCAGTGATATTTTTCAGTGGATTCTGTCATTCAAGAGTTGGGTGGATGGCTGAGAAAAAGGAGAAGCAGTAATTGGCTCTACAAACTCTAAAGTGATTTTAGTAAATGCCCTCAAACCAAGAAAATCTGTAGATTTATATATTGATCACCGTCGTTGCTGATTTTTTGAAGGGAAGGTGATGCTTTGTATTTACTAAAAGCCACTCACTCATTCCAGCAATCATTCCTATCAGGCCTTGTCTCTGCTTGTGTTTGATTACTGGTGTTTAATAATGTGATAGTACACTATTGTATTATATTGCTGTCATACAATGGAGCGTAATACTTTGGTAATGTGTAATAATGTGATTATACATTGGAGTGTTATCATGTGGTAGTTCGCTGGGGTGTAATGCTGTGGTAATACACTAATCCATCCATCCATCCATCCATCTATTTTCTACCAAATATCCAGGGACAGGTCGAGGAAGTAGCAGACTGAGAAAAGTGGCCCAGGCATCCCTCTACCCAGCTATTTTCTCCAACTCTTCCTGGGTACCCCAAGACATTCCCAAGCCAGCCAGGAGATACAGTATAATCCCTATAGTGTGTCCTGGGTCTGCCTAAGAGCTCCTCCCAGTTGGACACACCCGGATCACCTCTGAAGGGAGGCGTCCAGGAGGCATCTGAACCACCTCAACTGACTCCTTCCAACACAGAGGAGCAGCGGTTCTACTCTGAGCCTCTTCCGGATGTCTGAGCTCCTAACCCTATCCCTAAGGGTCAGCCCAAACTACCTGCGAAGAAAGCTCGTTTCGAACACTTGTATTCATGATCTTATTCTTTCGGTCACTACCGACAGCTCATGATCGTCGGTCAGGGTTGGATCGACTAATATATCGAGCTGTTCTCCTTTAAGCTCAACTCTTCCCCACAACTGACCGGTACAATGCCCACTTTACTGCAGATTCTGAACGGACTTGCCTGTCGATCTCCCGCTCCATCCCACCACCCTCCCATCACTCGTGAATAAGATCCCAAGATACTTTAACTCCTCCACCTGGGGTAACAGCTAACCCCCCACACAGAGGTAAGAATCCTCCTTTTTCCAGCAGAGAATCATGGCCTTAGATATTGAGGTGCTATCCTCATTCAGGCTGCTTCACACTCAGCTGCAAACCGCTCCAGTCCACATTGGAGGTCACAACATGACAAAGCTAACCGGACCACATCATCTGCAAACAGCAGAGATGCAATCCAGAGGCCACAGAACTTGACACCCTCCAAGCCTCGGCTGTGCCTTGACACTTTGTCCATGAAAATCATGAACAATATTGGAGATGAGCCACCCCCTTGGCAGAGTCCCACACCAACTGCAAACAAGTCCAACTTACTGCCAAGAATGCATACACAACTCCTGACTGTACTGTGAGGTTGTGTTCAGGAACCAGTCGCGAGAATCCAGAAATGCAAGGAAAGTGATTTTATTAAGTGAGGGGGAAAACCCCCGCAGGGTCAAAGGTAACAGTACAAAGTCCACAATCCAAAAATCAAAATCCACAGGGCAGAATCCGAATCGAAAAACCAGGGCAACAAACACAGTAATTGTAGTCGAGCAGAAAAAGGGTTTGAAAACAGATGCAGACAAAAGTACCAAATCAGAGCCAAATATCAAAGTCGAGGATGGTCCAGTCAGAAGAGCAACACTATGAATACAAGTCGATATAACATGAACATATCCAAGTAACCAAATCACAATACACATTACAAGGCAAGGTCAGGCAAAGCAGAGATCACAAACCATATCAGATCAAATGTAACCAAAACATGGCAATCAGATCAGGAATCATGAAAAACATGGCAATGCAGAGCAGAATCATAACATGTACAGGGATTGAATGGTTGAAACTAATGGCCCCGGAGCCCCATTCTCCTGTGGCACCCTGTGGTCCTTTGACCCCTCCAGTATCTGTTCAAGGGTAAAAAGTTTGCCCACTGTCCCACAGCCGGAACAGAACCCACATCGCTCCTTCTGGATCCAAGGTTCCATAATTGGGCGCAGTCTCCTTTTCAGTACCCTGGCATAGGCATTCCCTGGGAAGAGGAGCAGTGTGATTGTAATGGCCGGTAGTATGCAGAGACCAAGCGCAACGACAGAGAGAAAGAGAGTAGCACGAACACAATACAAACACATTGAATAATATAGAACAAACCCAAGTACTCGCGCTTCCAAAGGACGTATAATAGTCTGGACCACAGAAGCAAAGTGAGATAGAAAAAGGGAGAAGAAATTCCAACAATAAGAAGATAGAAAGTCATACAAAACCTGACTACAGATATCTTCTGCTATAGTGCTTAGCTAAACACAGACACCCCAGCGAAGGAGGCGTGCTGGACTTCCTGCTAATATAGATTCTGGGGAAGCGCCGCCCCAGCTCAATCAACCAGCTGGGTAAAGAATTTGATGGCACAGGAATTCAATATCGTCCTGGGATGAGAGCCACAAAGAAAGGTCCAAACAACACGCACACCTCACAAACCATGACAGTGATTCCCCCTTACTGTAGTTGGGACCCTTCAGTCCCCTTTATTAAAAATGGGAACCACCACCCCAGTCTGTCAATCCATGGGTACTATACTCCACATCCAAGCGATGTTGAATAGGCGTGTCAACCATGGCAGCCCAACAACATCCAGACACTTCCACATTTCAGAGCCAATCTCATACATCTCCAGGGACTTAACATTGCAGAATTTTTTGACCACTTCAGTGACCTTCACCTGGGTGATGGCCAAGGATTCACCCAAGTCCAAACTTAACGCAAATAAGATTAAAAAATTATTAAACTCACAACAACTGTGTGTTATTTGAAAATGAACTCCATCCTCCTTTCTTTTTTTGAAAAAAAAAAAAGATCAATGATGCGGTCGTACAGCATATCAGTCCGTTTGAGCTCCAAGTTCCTTCAGGATTGCCATGCAGACCGGTGCTGACAGTTGCATTCCGCAAGTTTGTGAGGAGTCGACTTGCAAAACCTGCTAAGTCAAGTTTTGAAAATAAATGAGTTATCTCCCTTAGCCTCTCTTTCAGGCACCTGTGCATGTCCCACTGATAGCCCCACTATCAAAATCTACTAAATCATGTTATAAATTGTTATGGAAAAAGCGAAACTCTGTCAATACTTGCCTCAGGGATTATATCTGCAAGGCTAATAGTTTCAGTATAGTGAAAATTGGTATCCAAGGAAGATAATTTCTATGCCGACCAAAAAATCTGATTCTTATAAAAAATGGACTGACTTGACTGAGAGAAGTCTTTGCAAGTGGACTTAAAGTTTTGATGCATTTTAAGGGCTGAAAATGACTGATTGACAGAGGCAGTAGACAACGGGGTCACTACCCGACATGTACGTGAAATTGATGCTCTCACATAGATCACATAGCTGCTCCGTTGACAGTGAATTTAAAAACCATAGCGAACTATTTCAAACGCGAATGTCTGTGACTCCGAGACTGTTTGAGAAGCAGTGAAGGAGTTAGCCCAATGCTAACTCGTTGAGTAAATTTTGGGTTTGTAGCTCGCTTAAGCTCAAAACAACTGCAAAATTTACTGTACTTGTTGCATTACTTACATATGACACACCCACTCATGTAAGATCTACTGTACAGACTGTTCCATTAGCTATTATAACTAACCTGTTGTCAGCACGTGACATCCTGACGTAAAGATTACGCCTCACTTGGCACACTCGCAATCCGATTGGTTAAAAATATGACAATCAGTTAAATCGTCCCGCTCCTTGAGAGAGTGATGCAATCTACATTCAGAAGGCCTTGAGACATACATCCATGCCTCGAGACCAGAGCCATGTAAAGAGAGCATCTTTGATCTGGAGAAAGCAGAGAAGAAATGTGATTGGATAAGATGAAGCTGTCCTTTTAATAAGCCGTCTGCACTATGGAAGCTGCGCAACTCAGAGTTAAGCAATGAAATCACTTATATTTAATGATTGAGTACTTTGATCGACTTTCTAAAATACATGCAGGTTTAATGAAAGTATTTATCAAGAAAATTAAATTTTTCCAATTTATCTAGGCCAGAAGAGAAGGCCTTGCTGGCCCTGACGGCACAGCACTGCTGAAATGAGTATGTGGATTCCCTTTATGGAGTCACACTAATGAGGGCTGAGATTAATGAAGGAGAGGCAGTTCAAATCAGGCCAATCAAGTTGGATAAAAGGGACTGCAATAAAACTTGGCTTCTAGGGCAAATGTTCAGGTCAATCTGTGTGTGCATATGTATGCTTCATGTTTTTTTTTTGTCTTCTGGCGAGAACAGGCCTTTCAGCCCAACTGCGCTTGCCAGTTTCTTTACACTATTGTGAATATATCCCTTCAGATACTGAATGACTCAATGGTATCCAGCTTTAAGTCAAGCCTGTTCTTCAAAACCCCCAAGGTCTCTGCCTCTACAATATGGTCAGGCAAATTATTCCACATTGAAATTACTCTTTGGGTGAGGAAATATTTCCTAATATCAGTGCTAAATTTACCTTTGGTCAACTTCCATTTGTGACCCCGAGTTCTACTCACAACACTTGGTCGAAGGAATCCTACATGATTCACTTTGTTAATCCCTTTAATTTGTAAAGCTATTCTACGATTTTGGACAACAAAGAAAAGGTTTGTCTGCAAATCTGGAGCCAGTTTTATCATCACATGATACACACTAAGAGGAGGCTTCAGCAGTCCTGCTGCACAGATTCTAACTGAATATAACACAGCAGCATCCAACAACTGACCTTCTGCGGGTCAAAATATACAAGTATCTGCGAAAGCCCGAGGAGTTCAACACTGATTTGGTTCACAGTTTTTAATACAGCCCATGATAGGATCCGGCACTGCCCAGGCTAACCATCCAAACACATACACACACACACACACACACACACACACACACACACACACACAGAAAAATTTTGCAAAGTCCTCCCTCACCTATTGTAACATCCCCATCCCTACATTCTCATGTTAATGATTTAATAACATTAATGAGTCTTTGCATGGTGGTGATGAAGGTTGTGTTGCTGGGGAACAGCTTGCAATGACAGGCACTGTGCATAAGAGTGATGCTCAGGGTCTGACTGCCTTTGCAGTGCAGTGGCCACTTTCTTAAGCCTCTGAAAAGAGCAGTGAATGAGCGCTAAAACTGTGGAAGAAGTGTACCAATTAGCGAAACTGCTAAGGATACAATCGCTCTACTGATGAATATAATTACAGAAAAGGCTGTACTTGTGATGACCTTCCTTTTTGCTCACAGGGCGTCCCAAGTACACCCCCCCCACCCCCCCCCCACCCCAGTCCCCCCGAGGGGCTGTTAGGAAAAATACATACTGATAATTGCAATAACTGATTCCACAATTCCACTTCCTGCATCATTATCTTCTTCAGTCTAAGGCAAAGCACACACGCTTATTCTCGCAGTCTATCTCTCTCTCTCCTTTACACAGTCACTGCCCCCCCCCTCCTCTGCCCTTCTGGCGGCAATTGAGAACGTGTGGGGAATACAGAACTAAATTCCTGATCTTATAAGTAATCAATCACTCACATCCAACTAAATCCATTATCTCTTTAATAGCTACAATGTCCCATGGAAGAGGGCTAATAACCTGCTTCTCATCTGCTGTGTTCGGGACTAACGGCCCAGTGCAGATGGGGCTGTGATCACTCCCCGCAGGAACGAACAGCCTTAAAGCCAGAGCCTGATACTGTTTACATGCAGCTCTGCTCTTGAGCAATGAGCCCCGTTCTGGAGTGTGGAGGATTTTACACAATCTAACCACCAGCTGCTCATTACTTTGGCTATAAGGTAATTGGCAGAGTGACATAGACTTGCACAAGCATATGCACTCACACACACACACACACACACGCGCACACACACACGCACACACACACGCACACACACACACACACACACACACACACACACACACATATCCTCGGAGCAGCAGAAACTGGCCAGGATTTATTGAACTAGAATTGCATTTGCTTTTTTTTTTTTTTTTTAAATCCACAGTCATAGTTTCAAAAATTCAACAAAATGAAGTACCCACATCTTATTTGTAATGACAAAACAAAACTGTTAGTTGAATTTATTTGCTAGTCCGAGTTAAAGACAAATGCTGACTGGATTCTGGCGAGTATCATTAAGACAGATGTATGGGTGTTTACATAAAACTGTCTGGTACCTGGCTGTCTAATAAACAATTTACAGCCATCGTATTAATGAATGGCCCGTAAATGATGTTTCTACTCTTCTCTGGAACGGAGAACGGCTGGAAAGGATAGAATAATAATATCTAGCTCAGCACTAATCTGTGCTGTTATAATAATACAAATACGGCCGACAGTTCTGAGTCAAAATAAAATAGTATTTGTACATTTGTATCTTTCTGCATCGATGATTTCAGTTCATTTTTATTTATCTTTGTTTTTCATATTCTTAAGCACTTCAAAGGAAAAAGTAATTATTGTTCAGATACTGACACAAAAACACCCAGATCAGGAGAGATTGTTTTACTGTATTCACAGGCAAATGAAGATAATGTCCTCAGGTCCTCGTTAATGTGCCCATGGCCTGCTGCTGTAAAGTTCTAATGCTGTCATCTACCAAAGCTCTGTTTTACTGCTGTAATTTCCTAATGTCCTGATATGAGAATATTTGCTTGTTTACAGATCTTAGGGTTCTCTTACAGTTTCTTTTTTTTTCAGAAAGTTGTGGGAACTCTGTATACCATGTTTGCCCTCTGTAGGGAAACAAGTGAAAAAAAAAAACTACTGAAAAAGTGAACTGAATGAAGCTGGATGCCATAGGTTTCTGACTTTCCCGCTGCTCGAACACTGATTATCTGCCTGAGATTCTCCTTCCGTGGTAACTGACAGATGTGAGTAACTGACAGATGTTTTAGCTGAGATGTCTGTGGCAGCTCCCTGCTGTGCTCTTATTCTATGGTTTTTGTTCCCCTACTGCAGCAGACTCCTGAATGGAGTGATTATTATCATAGTTGGGGGCACCTGGGCCAGATGCCCCTGGATGTAAAAATCCTGCCTTAAGACCAGCTCCCTCACTGCCGCTACGCATTACTGTTTTGTTCACAGCCAATCAGCATCCTCTCACATGACACATTACATTCATGCACGCACACATCTTCACAACTGACTTTACTGATGCACACATCTCATTGTGTTCTTAGTTTCTCAGCTGTTTCTCATAATTCTGTTCATTTAAGTAAATCAGTCATATTTTGCCTTTAGCTTGTGTCTCCATCTCTTTTTGTCATGACTTCTGAGCCTGGCTGTGACAGTGTCACTCCACTTATAATGTACTTTGAAATCCATACATTAATTGATGTGGATTTAGAGCTGAACATAACTGATTCTGTTTTCCTGAGGTCTAGGGAGAGTTTATTATCAGAGAGCCGTTCACTGATGTAAAGGACCGGTCCCACTGCACTTACGGATGCAATGAGGATGTAAAACGTAAAAAAATCTTGCCATCCGTTGGAAAACGCTATGCATCCGTTGTGTACTCATTGCATACGTGTTTCATACGCTCTATCCATCGAGCATCCGTCCACTGTGATGTCATCCACGCAAAACGTTTTGAGCTGCACAAAACTTTTAGAACGGATGAACTTTCCGCCGATGTAAATCCGCAACATATACGAGCAACAAACGTTCTATGTCCGTTATCATCCGTTAAGCGTCTGCTGTATCCTCTCTGCATCCTCTGGGCATCCTCGCAAGTCACATCCGCTGCAGCTGAAAACGGAAAGACGGAGGAAAGATAAGGTACATGGAACGTCTGTACATCGTTAGTAGCACAGAAATAGAAAGGATGGTAGCGTATGCATCTCATATATGAAGTATTAAAAACGGACAAAGCGCTTCATCCTCTATGCATCCGCTCTTTCCGCTACGCGTCCGCTTCGCAGTTATCCCCGGTAACCCCTTCGGAGCTGTCATCCACTTCCATCTGCTTTCATCCACTAGGCTTCCTATAAACATGCGTTTAACATCCCCGTTACATACTACCCACGTCCGTTCTTTTCTGTTCTGTTTTCGCAAATTTTCGCCAATTTTATCCATTTCTGGAGCGGATGAAAACGGATGGAGCCACCCCCGAAATTTTGCTCGTCTGCTGTGTCCTTTTTGCATACGTTTTGTGTCCATCGGCCAGTGGGACCGGGCCTTTAGTCAGCGGCTCACTTAGTCTTCACGGGAGCAGAGCCAAGGTTTTGGCAACAATCACCAGAGCTGAGTTGTCTGCGTATAGGTCTAAATTTCCATGCCTCATTCATGCCATTGAAATGCATGAGGACCAACTATGGACCAAGCATAATCCCTTGAGGGACGCAGCAGCTTAGGGGGGCGGGTTCCTCAGTGATGGCCATTTACTTCCAGTACCTGGTCCGTATGCAACAAGTAAGACCTCAGCTATGCCCATACCGGTGTGCTCAGCGCAAACATCTTCAATGTAGAAGGTCAGCATCAAAGTGATTCGCTGTATCAAATACTGCTCCATCCCTACCGTTTTCTTCCATTATTTGCCTTGTTTATCAAGTTGGTCGGATACAAAAGAAAGGGAACCATAACGTATACATTCCTGACACCTCATTTGAAATAGTGTATGAGCTTGTGCCCGCTCAGTTTTAATGTAGGACATAAACATTGTTATTCTCTGTCCTATGTCCTGATATGTTTTTATTTATTTTGCAATTATTTTTATATTATACAAATTTTTTAAATTTGTTTTTCCTTTTATCTGCACTTGCTGTATGTGAATTTTGTGAATTTTAAACTGTATTGTTTGTCTCTAAACTCGCATTGTAAATGTTTACTTTGTAATCAGGGCTCCCCTGCAAACAAGACCCCGGTCTCAGTGGGATTTCCCCGCAATAAAGGTTATAAATAATGAAATGAATAAATAAATTCATAAAAGCGTCCACTGTTTTGATGATTTTTGATGTGAAACTGAGGAGAGATACAGGTCTGTAATTGTGATACTCAGGATAGATGGGGGTCTGTAGTTGCCTTGGTCAGATCTGCTCCTCGATTTGCATAGCAAAATGATTTTGGGATGTCTCGTTTCTTTGGGTAATGAGAAGGATGTGTTATTCCACCCTTTACGAAGTATGAAATTTGCTTATGTCTCATTTATGAAGGCATTATACATGCTCTATAAAGCCTTTATGAGCAACACTTCAAATAAAGTGTGACCGGCGACAGTAACTCTCATACGCACATGTTGTTACTACAGTCTATGGTTGTAATAGTGTTATGCAGCAGAGCATCTCTGAATAACCTTAAAATAAATAGCAGTTAGCAACAGAAGAACGCAACAGGTTTCACAGGAAACTGAGGTTACAGGGGGCAAAGGCTCATGACGCAAAGACACTAAACAGCCTGGTATCACTAATCTTGATTTCTGTTGCAGCATACAGTGAGTAGAGTCAGAACTTAGCATCAATGAACATTAATCCATGGATATACCCTGTTTTATGTCAAGGATGTCATCAACGTCTATTGCATTGTTGCTGAACAATAATCTGATCATAAAACAGGGTCAAAACCTGATCAAAGTGAGTGTGGCATCACCAGCAGTCGTTATGAAAGGAGACTGATATTTTTTCTGGAAACCGTGTGGCTTTGTTTCCTGGTGATACAAACTTCTAAGTTTGTTGGGCAGGGAGGTTCACGTCATTGCACTGTTTGCTTAGTAAATAGGGTTCTGTCTTGTAGGTGTCAGCCGTTAAACCTGTCCAGCTGACCAAATTCTAAATCCACTGCATGCTAGCAGTAACAGCCATTTATTATGTGCATTTAGCTGATACTTTAATTCACTTAGAGTAGCAGGAACCTGAAAAGGATTCAAGAATTATCCCAGAGTTTGGTGAATGAATAGCCACCATCTCAGCCAATTACGTAAGGACGCACCATCACAAAGCCGGAACACACAAGTTCACTATAAATCAAGAATGGTCACGCAGATCACAAGCACATTAAGTTGACAGTCAACAGCTCAGAGTCTGATCAGTTGAACTGCAAATTACTTATGACTTAGCTTCAAGGTCCAGCTAGTGAGATGTGTAAGTATTTGGATAGACTGTGCAATGAACTGTAATTCAAACACAGTTCAACTGATATGGATGGGGGTATCCTCAAATGGAAGTGCTGACTATCTGCTTTAATTTGAAGAATTTCAAATCCAGATGGAGGGAATCTTGTACAGGTTACACCTCTTTGAGGGTAATCAATTCCTTCCTTATTCTCATTTTTTTTACACATAATTTGCCAAGCTGTTTTAATGTTGTCCTCGACCTCTAACAAGGATAAATTCTTAAGGAAAGCAATCTCTCGACTGTTAGGATCAGCGATTGTGGCTGCCGGACCGCGGCCATTTCGATGTGCCTACTACTTAATATGCATGAGCGATTTGCATGAAAAGTCACGTCAGATCAGTCATCAGATTCGACTGCTGGAAAATAAATTACATTTATGCATTAGAAATTCATTACTGTAAACATGTAGTTACAAATATGGGACGATTTCAAGTACATTAACGATCTGAAAGTGCTAGGAAACCGGGAAATCGGGCATTTTGCACAGGGCATCAAGTTTACTTACGTATCCAAAAGAAGTTTGGCCACATCGCCATCGGAAATATCTACAAACCTGACTTTTAAGGTTTGCCAGCGATGGCTGGTAACATTATCAAATTCTGTGGCTGGAACTGCGAGGGACTAAATCAACCGGTAAAACGAAGTAAAACGCTGCATCACCTTCATCATCTGGGTGTCCAAATAATCTTCCTGCAGGAGACGCATTTAAAGGTTTCTGATCATTTCAGGTTACAGAAGGGTTGGATTGGCCATTTATTCCGCTCTTTTTTTCGAAGCAAAGCTAAGGGTACTGCCATCCTAATTCACAAATCAATGCCTTTCGTTCCTTCCAATATTATTTCTGACCCTAATGGCAGATTGTTAGTGGAAGCATTTATAACTCCAAACTTCTTGCTAATGTATATGCACCCAAATGGGATGAGAGCAATTTCTTTTGCGCTTTCTTTTCTAAACTCCCAGGTATGTCCTCAGGTCTCCTTATACTCGGTGGAGATCTTAACTCCTGGTTGGGTCCTCTAGATCGCTCATCAAACAAACTCAGTAACCAATCAAAATCCTCCTGAACCATTCAAGCGTTTCTCCAAGAATTTTCTCTTATTGACTCCTGGAAATTCGTTAATCCTATAGGCAGGGAATATACCTATTTCTCCCCAGTTCATCGTACTTTCACCCGCATTGAGTATTTTCTCTTAGACAATAGACTCATACCTAACGTTCATGCATGCACCCATAATGCAATTGTCATATCGAACCACGCCCTTTAACTTTAGATCTAGTGTTGGGAGGAGGTCATCATTCTTCTGAACCCTGACTTTTCAACCCTCGTTTGCTGTCTGATTATAAATTTGTTTCTTTTTTGTCAGTAAGAATAGACCTCTTTGTAGTGACAAATGACAATCTGGACACATCGCCCTCCCTACTCTGGGAGACTTTTAAAGCTTTCATTAGGGGAGAGATCATGTCCTATGCCAGTTTTGACAGAAAACAGGGAAAGAAGAAATTGACAGAACTCACAACCCGGATATTACAGCTTGATAGTATTTATATAGCCTCTCCCTCCCCAGCCGTATACAAAGATCGCTTGTCTTTACAAGCAGAGTTTGATAATCTCTCAGCTGTCCAAGTTTGAAGAGATGTTGCTGAAATCGCAACACTCCCTTTATGAGCATGGATATAAGGCAAGCAAATTATTATCTCATCAGTTATTGTCTGCTTACCAGATTCCTCATATCTCAACTCCCAGTGGTGCAGCAACCAAAGTTTGGACGTTTATTTAATGTTTTGTATAACCCTTAAAATTCCACTGATCCTGAAATTGTGATGAGGTTAGACGCTGAGAAGGCTTTTGACAGAGTCGAGTGGAGGTATCGTTTTTATGTTTTGAGGAGATTTGGCTTGGGAAAAATATTTATCTCCTGAGTCACTTTGCTGTATACCGCCCCACTCGCCTCTGTCAGAACAAAGCATAATTATTCAGATTATTTCCCTCTCTCCAGGGGCACGAGACTGGGGTGCCCTATGTCTCCTCTGCTCTTCTCTGTGGCCATCGAGCCCCTTGCCATTGCACTCCGCTCTAACCCTGGCATCTTTGGGGTAATGAGACATGGCGTTGAGCAGAGGACGTCGCTTTACGCGGATGATTTGCTCCTGTATATTTCTAGGCCAAATGTGTCTGTACATTCTTTGATCTCAACTCTAAAACTGCTTGGTCGTATTTCCGGCTTTAAGCTGAATTTTGATAAAAGTGAACTCTTCCCCTTAAATGCTGCTGCCTGAAACACTACCATTCAGGGTAGTTTTAAATAGTTTCATATACCAGGTAGTTTGGGTTACAGATAAATTTGAGGCCCTATTCAAATGTAACTTCACTCCTATTCTCGATGAAGGTTCCGCAGGATTTAGAGAGGTGGTCTTTGCTTCGTTTATCTGTTGCTGGTCGTATTATTACTATCAAAATGAATGTTTTGCTCAAATTTTATCTTTCTTTTTCAATGTGTCCCTGAATTTATCCCTAAATCTTTTTTTCAGAAACTCAATGGTGTTATGGTCCCAATTTGTGATTACATTTACGACAGCAAGGGATGACAGACACAATTTTAAAACTTAAACACATTTAATTAAACAAAGACTTTTAACTAATCTACTATCTACTCCACTGACATAGATAGATATATACAAAAATATTTACAGTCCCGTTGGTTGGGTTGCTTGGTGATGTTCCGGGTGAGGAAAATGCTCCAACACAGGCAAAAATCCACAAAAACCTTCACAGGTGTTGAACAGAATGACAGGTCTGGTCACATGTATCCTTCTCCTTGCAATTTCTCCTACTACTTTACTCCCTCAATTTTCCTCCTTATATACTCTTTTGCAGACCCCTCCCGCCTTTTAGACTTTTTTTTTATTCCCTGGGACTTTCCCCTCTCAGACATGCCCAGGACATGCCCAAACCTAGCTCCAGTCTGGGTTTAACAAAAAAAGGTCAATACTGCCATCTAGTGGCTTGTATTCGCATTACAATGGAAATATTGCAGATTTCATTTGGGATAGGAAAGTTCTGAGAATTCGCAAATCCCATTTACAAAGACCAAATAAGTTGGGGGGTATGGCCCTACCCAACTTCCCTTTTCATTACTGGGCAGTAATATATTTATATATATATATATATATATATATATATATATATATATATATATATATATATATATATATATATAGTATATTTCAGTTCTGGTTATGGGCTGATGCTCTGGGTGATGCTTTGGCTTGGTTAGGACTGGAGGTGGCCTCCAGTTTGCCATCTTCCTTGGCTGCACTGATTTACACCCCTGGGGGGCTTCTCCTCTCAGAATTCCATAAAAACATTTTAGTTAAGTCCAGTTAAAAAATTTGGAATCAATTCCAACGCCACTTCGGGTTGTTGACTTTCTCATTACAAGACCCCATTATCTAGAAACCCTGTTTTCTGGCCTTCAGTTGTAGATGGAGCTTTTCTCTGTCTGCTGCAAACAGTATAAAATCATTTAAAGATCTTTATATCAATGGTAACTTTGCCTCCTTCCAACAGCTCTCTTCAAAGGTTAATGTCTCACATAGTCATTTCTTCAGGTACCGGCAGATCCGTAGTTTTATACGAGACGCATCTCCCCAATCCCCTTTCCAACCCTCATCACACCGGATTGGCACACTTTTGTTCCCTCCCTCCCCATCAAAAGGTGTTCTCTAAAGTTTGTATGACAGAATCTTTTTGCTTCAAAAGTCTTCACTAACAGCTCTTAAACTGTCCTGGGATTAGGATATCGGTGAGGGGATCAGTGAGGACCAGCGGGATCAGATCTTGCACCGTGTTCTCTCGTCCTCTCAGTGTGCGAAACACGGTTTAATTCAATGTAAAATCATACATTGGGTTTATTGGACTAAACTCAGACTTTCTCAAATCTACCCTGATGTCAGTCCCACCTGTGAGAGCTGTAAACAAACACCTGGCTCACCAAGTCACATGTTCTGGTCCTGCCCATCTCTTCAGAATTACGGCTCACAGGGTTTTAATACCCTATCAAGGGTACTTCAAGTCTCTTTGGATCCAACTCCATTAACAGCTCTTTTTGGGCCACTACCATCTACAGTAGGCCTACCAAAATTTAAAGCTGACTTTGTAGCACTTCTTACTCTGCTAGCTAAACATCTGATATTACTTTGTTGGAAGATACCGTTTCCCACGTTACATGAAGCTTGGATCAGGGATGCTCTTCACTTTAGTAAACTAAACGGGATAAAAGACACTGCGTGGATCTACCACTAAAGTTTTCAGAATTTGGCAGCCATTCTTTGATCTTGTTAACACTTTGCAGTTTCAAAGTATATCATAGTGGAAACTGCTCCTCATCTTACTAAAAGCATCAGTTTTGCCTTTTTGATGTTGTTGTTTTTCTCAGTAGCCATGTACATATCCATATGTATGGAGGCAGGGAGGATTATGTAACTGGGCCTCTTGTGTTTAAGGCCTCTGAGTGCCTGGAACTGATTGTCAATATTATCTAAACTGATACCTTTTGGAAGACCGTGTTCTGTTCTTATTATTTTTAGCATGTTTTGATAAGTGTGTATCTTATGTATTTTGGCGCATATTTACCCTTATTATTATTATTATTATAATGAATAATTTATTTTATTAATTAATTAATTTATTTTTCATTTTTTATTTTCATTTCTATTTTCATTTTATTATTATTATTATTATTTTTATTTAATCATTTGGCTTTTACTTTATGCTAGTTTATCACTTATCTTATTTTTCTATTTGTGTATTTACTTCTAAACATCATTCTTATTTCATTCGCGTATGTATGTATATGTACGCCTCTAGGTTGTATGGTTATGAATATGTGTTTATGTATGTATATCTCCCATTGTTGTTATGGTATAAGTATATATATATATATATATATATATATATATACAGAATGGTACATATATATATCTCGGGTATTCGTCATTCACTTGTCTCACTGCTTGTTATATGTTAATTGTTTTATCTTCTATTTACTTATTTATGAATTTTTTTTTTCATTTGTCCAATGCTAAGATGCACAATTCTATTGTTGACTAAGTGCCAAAAATCAAATAAAAAGTGTTGAAAATAAATAAATAAATTAATTTAGTTTGCCAGTGACCATTTTGGTCTTTTATATTTACACTGTCTTTCAATTGATCTTATGGGTTGCATTTTGAGGTTGGCCTACTTCTCTTCATTTCTTCATTTCTGCGCACATCCGCTTTTGTGCGACATTATTTTTGCATACTCGTGAAAAATAATGAGGTATTTCAAATGACGTGGGGAGTTTTTGCGGGTCGCAAAAACTATTTTCACATTCAATATTCGGGGAATTGCAAGCATTCTCTGAGAAAACATTTATTTATTCCCATTTGTTTTGGTCATATCTACTTAATTGTATAAAAAAGAGCAGATTGGTTACCTTCAACATGGTGCGCTGTCCAAAATACTGATGTTCCTCGTAACACATGAATAGAGCTCCCCGTGACTCCTCCCACAGCATATTGTGATCTCACCAAAATTTTGGCACCATTTAATCAAAATCCCAAGGGACTGTCTGCTTACCCCCATCTCATTTCTATTAAAACAAGTACATCATTGTTACTCCTTCATTTACATATCCATTACTCTACTGGAGTGGAAATTAATCAGTCTCTGCACCTCCAAAGTGAGCCCAGATGTGATTCCCACGCTTGTAAGGACAAGTGGGATATGGCCAAGAGGGTGATTTGTGTCAATTATTAGACATCCTCACACACGCGCGCGCGCACACACGCACACACACATACACACTGTTTCCCACAGTTGTATCAGTGTCTCTCTGATGTTTCCTTTATGAGCTTCTCAATCCCATTAGAGTCCTACAAACAGCCTAGAGCTCTCAATGAGCAATTCAGCTACAAGATATACTGACTGTGCAATCGTGTGTGTGTGTGTGTGTGTATGTGTGTGTGTGTGTGTGTGTATGCGTGTGTGTGTGTGTGTATGTGTGTGTGTGTGTGTGTGTATGTGTATGTGTGTGTGTGTGTGTGTGTGCGTGTGTGTGTGTGTGTGTATGTCTGCATGTGTGTGTGTGTGTGTATGTGTGTGTGTGTGTGTGTGTGCGTGTGTGTGTGTGTGCGTGTGTGTGTGTGTTTGTTTGTCTATGTGTGCACATGTGTATATGTGTGTGTGTGTGTGTGTCCGTGTCCGTGTGTCAACGTGTGCACATGTGCATATGTGTGTGTGTATCTTCTGAATGGGCACGGGCTCCTTGATCAGTCGCTGGGCGCTTGGAATGAGGCGGACAGGGCCCTTCGGTAGCTGCGTCGATGACTGCGCAGCCCTCAGTAGGATCATCTCTACTATCCTTAGTTGGACATCGCACTGACATATTGACTAGCCTAACTGTAATCCTACCCTTGACCTTAACCATAACCAAATAATGCCTAACCCTAACCTTCACATAACCTCTATACCTGACCCCAAATGTTCACCAGGACCTCATAAATGATGTTTTGTCATATTAGGACCAGGCTTTGGTCCCCTTAAAGGACTACTGATCCTTACAAGGTCAGACTTTACACTGGAAAAGGTCACAAATTGGGAACAAAAATGTGCCCCCCCTCCCAAACATATACACACACACACACACACACACACACACACACACACACACACACACTGCACATGCACAGAACACGCTTGGCAGGCAAAATAAACGCTTCAAGGACAATTTCAAGACCAACCTGAAGAAATTCCACATCACATCGAACAGCTGGATGTTGACTGCATTGGACGGGCGCTTATAGAAGAAATCCATGAAAGAAGGAGCGGCAAGTCACAAAATCGAACTCCGCCGTTTCCCTGAGACACAGCACCAGCACCAAGACAGAAATGGGTTTGACCACCTTCAACCACCTCCACTCTCCCTACCCATATTACACCAAATTACGTGGATCACAAATCGGCCTCGACAGCCATCAGAAGAGCCACAAGTGGACGGCGCAGCGGAGAGGATAGTTATACTCACTCAAGTGACTGATGATGATGGTGTACAGTACAGGCCAAAAGTTTGGACACACCTTCTCATTCAATGCGTTTCCTTTATTTTCATGACTATTTACATTGTAGATTCTCACTGAAGGCATCAAAACTATGAATGAACACGTGGAATTATATACTTAACAAAAAAGTGTGAAATATCTGTAACTGAAAACATGTCTTATGTTCTAGTTTCTTCAGAGTAGCCGCCCTTTGCTCTGATTACTGCTTTGCACACTCTTGGCTTCTCTTGATGAGCTTCAAGAGGTCGTCACCTGAAATGGTTTTCACTTCACAGGTGTGCCTTGTCAGGGTTAATTAGTGGGATTTCTTGCCATATCAATGGGGTTGGGGCCATCAGTTGTGTTATGCAGAAGTCAGGTTGATACACAGCCGACAGTCCTACTGGACAACTGTTTGATACATACATAATTCCGGGGCGGCACGGTGCATAGCATTACTGCCTCACAGCAAGAAGGTTGTGAGTTCGAATATGGCCTGGGGCCTTTCTGTGTGGAGTTTGCATGTTTTCCCCGTGTTCGCGTGGGTTTTCTCCGGGTACTCCGGTTTCCTCCCACAGTCCAAAGACATGCATATCAGGTTAATTGGAGACACTAAATTGCCCATAGGTATGAGTGTGAGAGTGAATGGTCTGTGAATGGTGTGTGCGCCCTGCGATGGATTGGCAACCTGTTCAGGGTGGGTCCCTGCCTTTGCCCGTAGTCAGCTGGGATAGGCTCCAGCTCGCCCCGTGATCCTAGTGAGGAATAAGCGGGTATAGAAGATGAATGAACAAACATAATTCCTGCATTGATAGTTTTGATGCCTTCAGTGAGAATCTACAATGTAAATAGTCATGAAAATAAAGGAAACGCATTGAATGAGAAGGCGTGTCCAAACTTTTGGTCTGTACTGTATGTTAGTATGCGTTTGTATTTTTAGCATGTTTCTGTTTGGGTCTGTGAGTTTTTGTGTATTTGTGCATGCATATTTTTTTGTGTATGTGTTAGCAAATGCTTGCATATGTTTGTGCAAGTGTGTATACATTTGTGTGTGCGCGTATGTGGCAGTATATCTTTTTGTGCACGTCTGTGTATGTAGATGCTTTCTGTGCGTGTACAGTGCGTGTACAATGAGTGTGTGTGTTGGGGGGGACATTTTTATTCCCAATGGTGACCTTTTCCAATGTAAGGTCTGACCTTGTAAGGATCAGTAGTCCTTATGGAGACCAAAGCCTGGTCCTAATATGGCAAAACATCATTTATGAGGTCCTGGTTAACATTTGGGGTCAGGTATGAATAGAGGTTATGTGAAGGTTAGGGTTAGGCATGATTTGGTTATGGTTAAGGTCAAGGGTAGGATTACAGTTGGGCAAGTCAATATAAGTCAGTTTGATGTCCAACTAAGGATAGCAGGGCAAACTATGTATGCGTGTGTGTGAATATGTCTGTGGAAATGCTTGCATGTGTTTGTGCATGTGCATGCGCGTGTGTGTGTGTGTGTGTATGTGTGTGTGTGTGTGTGTGTGTGTGTGTGTGTGTGTATGTGTGTGTGTGTGTGTGCTCTGCGTCAGATGCAGTCCTCTCAGTAGCAGTGTGGAATAGTCCAGGCTCACACACCTCTTGTTTGTAACTGGTGGTAAATCCCGCTGCTAAAGTCAGGCTGGGTGTCCTGCTGTGATGTAGATCAGCGGCTGAAACAGAGGCTGTCATTTACAGTGAAGGCCTCACCACTAAAGCTGGGACAAAGGACAGGTCTTTCCATGTCTGGGGCTTTTGGGGAATGTGTGCAGATTACAGGCTTCTGCTGCCACTGTGTCGTCTGTCTTAGATCCTGATACGACACACAATGCAGCCAAAGTCATTCAGAGACCTAATAAATCTGTTCGCTGAAATCAACAAATCTTGTATATTTGAACAAGTCCATGTTTATTTAAAGTTAAGGCCGCCCATCAGAGTTCTGGAGAATTTGCCCTAACAGACAGATGTTAACAGAGCAGTGAAAAATCCTCTAAAAATCCTCATTCAGCCCAACTGACTGATAAATGTCTCATATCTCAGCTGCCAATGCATCAGGTCTGAACCCAGCAAAATTAAACCGTAATGCTCTGGGTTTGAATCCCAATAAAAAATGAACAAAGTTTTGTGCATCTAAGCCCACTGTTACCTAACTTTAATGAAGTGTGTTTGATTTAATCATAACTGCAAGGACTTAAACTCCTATGAGTATAAACAATAATGTGCTTCGTTTTAGCCCTTGTGTGACTGAACATAATGCTGCATGTGTAAGACCTTGTTTGTCTAACCTATGATGTACACGACAGGCCAGAAGCTTGGAAGCAACAGACTGATGCCGTCTGATGTTCCTAATGATTATACTGATCTCAAAACTGAGTTTTTCATAAACAACGAGCAACGACATTACCTCCCCATAGTTTGTACGATTGCAAGATCAATCTCTACCCTGGTACTACTCCTCCTAGGGGTTCACTATACTCGCTGTCAGGGCCTGAGCATAAGGCTATGCGAGAATATATTCAGGAAGCTCTCGCTAATGGTTTTATTCAGTCAGCAACGTCTCCTGCTGGAGCGAGGTTTTTTTTGTGGGGAAAAAAGGGTGGCAGTCTGAGACCTTGTATTGATTATAGGGGTTTGATTAAAATCACCATTAAAAACCAATACTCCCTTCCGTTAATGAATTCCGCGCTTGAACGTCTGCAGGAGGTGTAATTTTTTACGTAGCTAGATCTCTGTAATGCTGATAACTTGGTTCGCATTTGGGAAGGGGACGAGTGGAAAACTGCATTTAACACTTATGACGGGTACTACGAATATTTGGTCTTGCCGTTCGTATTGGTTAACGACCCCTTGGTGTTTCAGGCACTCGTTAATGATGTCCTCTGAGAGATGTTGGAGAAATTCGTCTCTGTTTTTCTAGACGACATACATCACTCTCTGAGCATAAACAACACATCAGACATGTGCCTGAGGCCCTCCTTAATGCCAAATTTTTTGTCGAGGCCGAGAAATGTGTTTTCTGTCTCGTTTATTGGCTTTATTGTTTCCAAGAGGTCAGTCCGCATGGACCCGAACAAGGTAACTGTGGTCAGGAATTAGGCTGCCCCTAAAAGAGTTAAGGAGGTCCAACGCTTCTTAGGCTTTGCTAATTTTTATAGGAAGTTTCTCCGTAATTTTAGCGCGGTTGCTGCTCGTTTATTGGGCTCACCAGGAAGAATACCTCCTCAGCATTTTTTGGTCTCCAGCAGCTGATGCTGCCTTTCAGGAATTAAAGAAACATTTTAGTTCAGAGCCCATTATCGTTTTGCCTGATCTCTCCCTCCCATTTGTGGTGACGGTGAATGCTTCGGAGGTGGCCGTGGGTGCTATTTTGTCCCAGCGCCCTCATTGGAATAATAAGCTACATCCATGCACATACGTCTCCTGGTCTTTGTCCACCGCAGAACGGAATTACAGCATTGGTGACCGGGAGTTATTAGCGGTCAAGTTGGTGCTTGAAGAGTGGCGCCACTGGGTGGAGGGGGCTGAACTCCCTTTTGTGGTATGGACAGACCATAAAAATCTCCAGTATATTCAGCAGACCAAGCGACGTAATTCCCGGCAGGTGCGGTAGTCATTGTTCTTTAACCACTTTGATTTTACGCTGACCTACCGCCCTGGCTCTAAAAACATTAAGCCTGATGCCTTGTTGTGGATTTACAACCGCATTGATCACGATTACACCCCGGAGCCATTTATTACTAATGCTCAGATTGTGGCGCCCATTCAATGGGAGATTGAGGCGGTGGTTCAAGAGGCTTTGAAGACCGATCCCGGTCCTGGGGGGGAGCCTCCTGGCTGTTTGTTTGTCCCGCCTAGAGTTAGGCCACAGGTCCTCCAATGGGGACACTCCCCATTGGGGACACTGGCTGGGCACCCGGGGGCCCATCAGACTAAGCAGTTCCTGGCCCGACGTTTTTGGTGGCCGGGTATGATAAGGGATATTCGGGAGTTTGTTGCTGCCTGTGACATCTGCTCCAGGAAAACCTCCCACCTCCCTCCCTCTGGTCTACTGCAGCTATTGCCCATTCCCAGGCGCCCTTGGATTCATATTGCGTTGGATTTTGTCACTGGGCTGCCTGTATCTGACAGCAACACGGTCATCCTGGTCGTGGTTGACCGTTTTTCTAAGGTAGCTCATTTTGTCGTGCTACCCTTCTTGTGGTTAATCATGTGTTCCGGCTGCATGGGCTTCCGCAAGATGTTGTCTCAGACTAAGGTCCTCAGTTTACGGCTAGATTATGGAGGGTAATTTGCAAACAATTGGGGCCACTGTGAGTATCTGCTCTGGGTTCCACCCAGAGACTAATGGGCAGACTGAATGTACTGATCAGTCTTTGGAAAACACTCTTCAGTGTTTAGCGGCAGATAATCCATCTTCATGGAGTCGATTTTTAGCATGAGCCGAGTATTCCCATAACTTACTGTGTAATTCCTCCACGGGTCTTCCCTTGTTTGAAGCTCAGGTCGGTTACTAACCCTCACTGTTTCCTGAGACTGAGAATGATTCAGAGGTTCCCTAGGTCAACCATTTCATTTGTCGCTGTCGGTCGGTTTGGACTAACCCTCACTGTTTCCTGAGACTGAGAATGATTCCAAGGTTCCCTTGGTCAACCATTTCATTTGTCGCTGTCGGTTGGTTTGGACCAGGGTCCATTCTTCTCTGTTGCGCTCGGGGCTCAAACAAAAATCCGCCGCTGATAGAAGGTGTCTTTTTGCCCCATCTTATCGGGTCGGTCAGAGAGTTTGGCTGTCCACCCTGGATCTCCCCTTGAAAGTAGAATCCCGAAAACTGGCACCTCGCTATATAAACCCGTTTAAGAAGTGCGGAAGATCAATCCGGTCACGGTCCAGTTGAAGCTTCCAAGATCTCAATGTATCCATCCAATATTCCATGTCTCCCGGATTAAGCAAGTTAGCACTAGCGTCCTGGCACCTGCCGACACACCCCCAACACCACCGCGAATGGTCGAGGGGGGGCCAGTTAACTGTGCGCCGCATTCTTGCCGAGAGGCGTGAAGGTCGTGGGGTCCAGTTCCTTCTTGACTGAGAGGGATATGGCCCTGAGGAGTGCTGCTGGGTCCCTTCTCGGGATATTCTGAATTCCACGCTTATTTCTGAGTTCCGTGCATGGGTTTTTTTAAGGACTTCTGCAGTTGTCCCTTAGAGGGCGGGCTCCTGTCATGGTTTTTGGAGGCTGGCGAGCTTTCTTTCTTTCTCTCATCTGGGATGATATCGTTTTGCCCACAGTCAAATTCTTTGGCCAGCTGGCATTAATTGTGGGCAGCTCCCAGACTCTATTTAAACCCAATTTCTGTTTCGCTGCCTTTGCTAGAGTGTCAGTGTAACTTTGCACTTTACCCAGTAAGGTCTGTAGCTTGAGAATTGATTGAGAAATTCATTTCAAAGAGGAAAGTGCTAGTTAGCAAGGGAATCTTTCTCTCGTTATTCTTCTCTTTCTATGCACCGTCTAGTGCCTTATCTCGATATCTCGGTAGCCAAGATTTTCCCTTTATTTCGTTTCATTCCTGCTCGCTTTGCTTCCTTTTGTACCCCGACTAAGACCTTTGTCTGTTGGAAGGGCAAGTCTTTCTCATGCTCCCTTTTTGTCAGTTTGTCTCTTATTTTGCTGGACAAAACCAGTATGAAATCTGTGGATTTTGTGATGTACTTTCAACATGATTAGAATTTTCTTTCATTGATATGCACCATTTTCCTCTATTTACCTTTAGGTACTGTATACATTGATGTTACCTGACCATTGCTGAATAAATGTTAACAAATGAAAGGAAGGGCTTAATTTTTGGGTTGAGAAGATTTGCAAGAGTCACAACTTCAGTGACAAAGTAAAAACCAATCACAGTTTGCATTATTCACTCTATGTTATCGTTTACACTAGGACCATGAGCCTAATAAAATGGGCCTGATAATTTGAGAAAGAATGTATTCTGATAAGTGACTCGGAATATAATAATTTTGTTAATTTTGTTGCGAAGTATGCCAATGAAACTTTTTTTTTTTTTAAAGTTGATCTTGCTTCCAAACTTTTGGTGTGTAGTGTAGTTTTCCCAAGTGACATGCATTTCTCTAGATATCTTATTTTTCTTTGCAATTGTCAATAAAAACACATTTGCTCTCTGTGTGTAAAAAAAGGAAAAAAAAACTTTTCTGTTGCATTCATTTAAAAAAAAACTGTCACAATAAATGGTGTGTTCAAATATCAGTCAGCCTGACTCATGGCGCAGTACTTTGTGAATTATAGGTCTGTATTCTTCCCCAATTGCCTGTTTTATAATCTGTGTAATGTTTTCATTTTCACAAATGCCAAATGCCCAGAAACGGGTTTGCAGTTTGTATACTGTTGTCGTATCTTTGAAGCATGTTTCAATTAGCCTTTCAAAAAAGCAAAATGTGAAAGAACTGATCCTTTTGCCTGAATAAATCACATCAGCATTGTGTTCTATCCTCGATTCAACTAGTTATGTCAGCAGCATGAAAATATCATATTTCTCTGAAATTATTTGATATTTTTATTGCCGCCTTCATGCTCATTTAGATCCATGTGGGCCTGATTACTTGGAGTTTTGCTATGATGATGAATTTCTTTTTGAAAAAGTATTAAGGGCAAACTGTTCCCATGTAAAATATATCCATTGACATTAGTTAGCATCAGGTCAAACAGATGCTTTAGGGGATTAATGGGGTTTTATTTTGAAATATTCAGTCGCTGACTCACCCTCTCATTAGCGGCTCTGTCCTCTGTGACCTTTTCCTCCGCACAGATGCAGATGATTACCTTATTTAGCAGACTGTCCCCGGAAATGCAATCCACAGCGGGACTAAATGGTACGGAATCAGCAGATAAGCCAGTGAGATCAGGCCCACAGCTGTCGACAATCAGCCAAAATAAAGACAAGTAGCGTGACCATTGTGTGACCTTACAAGAATGAATCGATATTTTGGTTAAATGACACCCTGAACTTGGCAGTTTTTCAGGACACAATCAGAAGGACAGATCAGGACACCAAGGCGAGTGGGAAATCACATCCTTCATCAGCTCTGCATAGCAGCATACTCTGTAGCAGCCGGTTTCGACAGTAACTGTATTGTGTACAAAACAGTCGCAAGACCAATCAGGCTATGGGGATCACATGGGTCCAGTGGGGAGTAACCTTTAACTGTGTTGCATTGTGGGTTACACTACAAAGACTGTCCTCACGACAAGTTCTGTACTTCATGCGAGTATCTTTGGCTCACCGATAATTTCTTGAAGGTCAATTACTGTAAGCTACTTTAAAAGGTCGCAATGAACACGTGTTCTGGAATCTGAAAAAATGGACACATATTTGTTTCACTTTTACAGTGCAATGACCTCTCTCTCTCTCTCGCGCTCTCTCTCTCTCACTCTACAGACATGTCTGATGGATAATTGTGCTGGTTTAATAACCGAACACAATCTGTGGCTCAGAGTGTCAGGAGGGGCCTTGGGTTTTCCTCTCTGACAGCAGGGGACACTCCTGTCGTGTTTCTGTCGGAGACGGACTCACAGGTGCTCCGAGGTTCAGGGCTGCTCTTCACCCTAAAGCCTAATGCTGTGTTCCACATGAACACACAGCATTTCACAAGTCAGTGAGAGAGGTCTTCAGTGGAGAAATGGAGAGGTGCACGAGGAGAGCGGATAAGGGGCGAGTGAGAGGGCTCTTACTCCTATCACACAGAGTTCACATTCTTACATTGTGTGACTCATTCTTACATCCTTGTGTCTGACCCTGAAATCATCTGTGTGTTGTCCTCATTAAGAGGATTCCAATCCGATAGATGTGCAAAGAGGGATTCAGCAAACAGGAGTCAGGAGTTCCCTTCAGATAGTTTGAGCAAAGAACCCTGAGAGAAGTCTTTGGTGAAATATTTCTTCAGGGCGTGTGATGTGCAAATGATCAGCCAGTAGATCTAACGCTCCCCATCTGTGCGCTTGTGACTGATGTCGCCTCCCGCTTTGAAGTGATTGAAAGAGCCGAGATATTCTTATTTCCTCAGACTCGAGTCTCCTTCATTCTCTCCTCACCTCCTCTCACCTTTCCCTTCCTGCCCCAATGTGTGGAGGAATAAGCAAGGAACAGAGGAAAGGAAAGGAAGGAAGGAAGGATGTGGTAAGTGAGTGGAGGGAGGTGAGGGTGAGGGTGTGGGGTCAGGGTGTGAGCAGCGGCTCTTTAAGGGTTAAATCTCTGCGCCTCTGATTCTGCAGCACACCCACTGCCAGGCCTCCAATCAGACTCCAGCATTCCCACAATGCATTAGAGAGGTGATAAAGGCGGGTTTCTCTGGAGAACGATGAACGATAAAAACCTCGGTTGGCTGAGTCCTGTAATCTGACATCAGATGGTGAGATGAGAACTCGGCAGGGGTAATAAAAGGTGTAAATAGAGCTCAGTGGGTTTTAGGAGGGGCTCCCTTCGCGTGCCGGAGCGTGTGACATTTACAGACCTGGTGTAGCCTGTGCGTGTAGCAGCATGGAATGTCCCTCATTTACTGCAGGTGTCATGAGCTCTATGTTAAACTGTCATTGCTGATACAATGAATCTCTGCCTCACAGTCAAATAGAGAATCTTATCTCACCACCGCGAATGTGCCACACTCGCATGGATGACGCACAGCAGCCATTTTATGTCAGAACGCTCACCAGACATCAGATGAAGAGGTGAAAAACTATTTGTAGAGCTAATTAAATCAGGAGACGATCAGGTAGATTGTAAAATTAACCAGCCAACTTTAGCCAATGTGTCATGGTGCCTATTTTAGAAATTTCAGACACTGTTATAGGTTGCATTGCTCATGTAGAAATTAAGGGTCATTACTGTTATCAAATCTTCAATTTGCTGAGAAAGTCAGCAGACTGAGTTGTGGCCAATAATGCAGCAGAGCACTGCTGAGCCCATTACTGGCTGGGAAAACTGATCTCAAACCTCAGTGACCCCTGTCCTCTCAACAAACCAGTCACCTCCACACAGATCACTTCACTAATGGAGCACTGGTTTCAAAAACTGTGGTACACAACTTCAATGCAGCTGTTCACTGGTTTGTTTGTTTTTTTTTAACCATTGCTTTCCTGAATCACCTGCTGCTCCTTATTTTCTGTGTGTACCTGACTGCTGCCCTGTGTTTGCTGTGTGTACCTGACGGCTGCTCCGTGTTTGCTGTGTGTACCTGACTGCTGCTCCGTGTTTGCTGTGTGTACCTGACTGCTGCTCCGTGTTTGCTGTGTGTACCTGACTGCTGCTCCGTGTTTGCTGTGCGTACCTGACTGCTGCTCCGTGTTTGCTGTGCGTACCTGACTGCTGCTCCGTGTTTGCTGTGCGTACCTGACTGCTGCTCCGTGTTTGCTGTGCGTACCTGACTGCTGCTCCGTGTTTGCTGTGCGTACCTGACTGCTGCTCCGTGTTTGCTGTGCGTACCTGACTGCTGCTCCGTGTTTGCTGTGTGTACCTGACTGCTGCTCCGTGTTTGCTGTGAGTACCTGACTGCTGCTCCGTGTTTGCTGTGTGTACCTGACTGCTGCTCCGTGTTTGCTGTGTGTACCTGACTGCTGCTCCGTGTTTGCGTGTGTACCTGACTGCTGCTCCGTGTTTGCGTGTGTACCTGACTGCTGCTCCGTGTTTGCTGTGTGTACCTGACTGCTGCTCCGTGTTTGCTGTGTGTACCTGACTGCTGCTCCGTGTTTGCTGTGTGTACCTGACTGCTGCTCCGTGTTTGCTGTGTGTACCTGACTGCTGCTCCGTGTTTGCTGTGTGTACCTGACTGCTGCTCCGTGTTTACTGTGAGTACCTGACTGCTGCTCCGTGTTTGCTGTGTGTACCTGACTGCTGCTCCGTGTTTGCTGTGTGTACCTGACTGCTGCTCTTGCTAGTTTTTTGCGTTTGTTTCTGTTGCCACGATTTCACTTCGCTGATCACACACCAAACCCCAATTTCCATCTGTGCTTTAGGTCTGATTCATATACACAGAGGATTTTCGGTCTTGTTTCATGAGGTGGATGTTAACTTCCCTCGGTTTTCAGGGCACTGCATGTGAGTTTGTGCGCCAAGAGCACAGAGCAGATCTATTGAATAAAAACCAAAAATAATGTGAAGCACTTTGTGCAGTATTTCCCTGCATTTACTCAATATTTTCACAAAATTCAGGATTCTGAATTTCTCCTGGATATTTTCCCCATCAAGTGGAGTCTTGCTGACTGAGTGGACCCCATATCTCACTTACTTACAGCACAGTAGCTGGATAACAGAACAATAATTTTATTCCAGATTCTGATGGAATTATTGAACTTTTAGTATGTTCTTTTAAAGGCATAGGGAGTTCTACCAGCTTTGAAATGTTCTACAGTGGTCCCTGACACACTTATATTTAGTGAAAAGTAATTTTGTCACAGTTTGGTAATAACAGGGTAATATTGGGGTAATAGTTTTACAATGAAGAAAGCTATGCCATGTTATGCCATGTAATTACCGTAGTAATAACTAGGTCATAGCCCGGGAAAAAGAAAAAATCCAACTAATTAAGACCAATCAACAGCTTAAAGGGATAGTTCGGGCCTGGTGAAGCCGGGGTGTTTCGAAAACACATCGAATGGAGAAAATTTTAAAAAAAATTTTTCACCATCAAATCACCCCTCTCTTGGCACTATCTTCCATGTATCCCTACGCGCGGAAGCATACAGCCTTTACCTGTGCCTGCTTGCCTGAATCGTAAAAGCAAAGCTGTCGTTTATTTTGGGTCAGTCTGAGCATGCTGCTACAGGGGAGACAACTGCTTTGAACTCTGCATTGAAAATGAGCGACTTAGATGGTCGTCCACATTTTCTGGTGCTACCATTTGCGCAGTCATGGTGGTTGTCTGAGAAATCAACAGAGTGTCATGAAATTTTTTATGCACAATTACTTTCGCTTTTTCAGATATAGCCTCTATGGTAACACCAACATCAGCGTCATGAACAAATGAAACAAGACAAAAACGTTACTCTTGCTAAATAATGTCTGTTAGGATTTATTTCTCACATGGCACTACTAACGTCAAGACCTAATTAGAAACGAAACTCAGACAATATAAGCACGTAAGTTACTTGGACAAACATTACTGTTTTGAGTGTGATCTTACCTGATCGCTGGGTACAGCGTTAATCCGCAAAATGTGTTGATCAGGTTTATCCGGCGGTGTTTTGATGTAATCCTCAGTGAAATGGTCGCTGCGAACACAAAGTTTCCTGACCATTGCTGGTTTGGTGTTGATATCCTTTTTCAGTGCAGTTAGCCAAAGCTGTGTCAATGGAATATCAGGAACAGGAAGTTTGTGTCATCTATGAGGTGTCTAGGGCTCTGTCTCAGAAAGCAGGGCAAACAAACTGAGTTTGTTCTGTAACTGTGAGTTGACTTTGAGTTGCTGACCGCGGACTTTTCATGTTCAGAACAGGTGATAACACTTGGTTCAAATAACTCTGAGTTAACTAACGCCACAGTCAGGCGAGTGCATGAGGATATTTTACTCTTCCAAAAAAAGGAACTATACATTGTTTTTAGCATCAATTTATTATACATGAATTGTTTTCACAAATGTGGAAAACATTTTGAAATGTACTCTTCCAAAAAAGAAACTATACAAATATTGAATTATTGATTACACTTTCTTTTCAATATGTTTTCCACATTTGTCAAAACATTTCATGTATAATAAATTGATGCTTAAAACAATGTATAGTTTCTTTTTTGGAAGAGTATAAAAGCCCTCATCAATGGAATATTGATAAAATGATTCACCATGGCAACGGAGGAGAAAAAAAGTTACGCGTCTTATTTTTCTCCAGCAGAGTTGGACAAATTAATAAAGGCGTATTAATAAATGCTGAGTTCGAACACTTATTTAAGAAGTTCAGTTGCAGCTGCAATACAGCAAGAGTGTGTGTGGCCGAAATACACTGACCGAGTCAATGCGGGAGTATTCAAAAAACAACCAAATGAAGGTTAAATTACGAATGAAGAAAACTAAATTAGAAATCCAAATGCTGGAGCATCCGATACAGGTGGATGAGGGGATAACAGGTGGATGAATTTACTTGTTTGAACAACATGTAAAATATTAACTACTGCATTTGTTCTTGCAGGAAGCAAAGTAAAAAATGCAAGTTTAAGTTATCCTTATTTTATTTAAGATGATACAAGTGGAATCTTTTTTCTCATTCTGATGTGATATTCAGATGCTGATGCGAATAACTTATTTCAGGATAATTCCTCCGACTTTAATTTTCACATTTTAAAAAATTAGTAGTTCTATCTTGAGGTCATTAGACTTGGAATGAATTGAACACATGAACTGCTGATCATTCATTACAGCAAATTAGCAGACTTTCCAACATGTATTGTGAAGAATTTAAAACTCTCCAGAGAGTTATTATGCAATTATTTTGTACTTTGAAGAGCCCACGCATGGTAGAAACTAGCTGTGCCTTTAATGAATGAAGTTGTGGTTGTTTCTTCCCGTGATAAAACAAAACGATTATGAAAACTGCCATTTGCAATAAAAAAAATAAAAAAAAAAAAACGAAGAGCTATGCAAATTGTTCTGAACTGAGAGAATGTCCTTGGTGTGTCACATGAGCGATATGCAGGCTGAAAATTTTGTTGAAATAAAAAATTGATTCCACAGAGAAACGGAACGCTCAAAAAAATATTCGTCCTAAAGCAAAAAAACATCCAAACGTGGGTGGATAACTCTCACCTAGTAATATTTCTCAGTATTTGCGGTTCACTGTCCTCTGTCTCTTCAAGGAACGGACACACAATGTCTAAAACATCCTCAGTCTGCAGTTTCAGTAGGTGAAGAAACTCTGAGTTATTTGAAAAGCTGCCAGTAAGCAGGTTAGCTTCACAAACTATGTTGCCGCGGAAATGATCAGAGTTGGACTGAACTAGTTTTGTGAACCAGAAAACACAGAGTTTCCAGCAACTCTGAGCGAACAAACTCAGAGTGACGAATAGCCCTGCTTTCTGAAACGGGGCTCAGGTGGTCTGTTTGTTGGGACAGCCAGGAAAACTACACATTGTTGATATCGCCTTTGTACAAAACAGCTGCTCGGAGACTCCCGAGTGCGGGCGGCACAGCCACAGGTAAAGGCTGTATGCTTCCGCGTGCAGGGACACATAGAAGATAATCCCAAGAGGGGGGCTTATTTAACGGAGAAAAAAAATTTCAAAATTTCCTCCATTCCCCAGAGAGTCGATCAATGGTAATATCATTCAGGTTGGCCTTGTTCTCAGTGGCCAGGACTCATTTTTGTGAGACCCCTGGTACAGCAGTTTACTCGCAGAGTCAACGTCGCCAGCCGGCGTCTCTGCTGTGGTTTTCTCAATCCACGGAGCGCGCCGGCAGGCATCAACTACATCACACACATTGGCTATCGATGTGTATTTAACACACCCTGGCTTCACCAGGCCCGAACGATCCCTTAAAGCTGTTGATTTGTCTTACTTAGTTGGATTTTTTCTTTTTCACATTTCACATGAAACTTCACATTATGAGAGAAGTGCTTTGCCTGCCAAGGGAAATGAAATGAAAATGAAATGTCCATTTTGTGTCTATAATGCTGCAATACAAGTAACTGCACGAGGTCTCATATCTTTACTGATCCGCGTCATACAAAAGTTAATTATTCAGCTCCTGTATGTTGCTGCACAGAAGCTTAAATTTTTTACATTTTTTCCCCCCTATATAAACACAAAACAGGAGCGAGTCATTGTCAACTGCATTGCCTTCTAACTCCTTATTATCAAATAAATGGTTCAATTTTGGGACCATGCATCAAAAATTAAATTAATAAAGAGCCTACTCATATTTTTAAAGTTATTGGTGCATCTGTAGAAATTTATATTATTATTCTGCTGTTTCCCATAAAGCATGATGTGAGTATGAAAATTCAATGTTTCATGGCATGCATGACTGTTTTTGACAATACTGCTTTAAAAAGTAATGAAGAGAAATTAACAACACATCAAAATGACAGGATTGCATTAGTGGTTGGAATGAAAACCTACAAATACGGTGGTCCCCCGGGACCCAGTTTGAGAAACACTGTCAAACTTAAAAAAGCAATAATAAAGTTATGTCATGAAATTACAAAAATTACCACCAGGGGGTACATTGGTAATAACAGTGGGTATATCTACTTAATATGAGAGTGAAATTTATGCAACCGTGTAAAGAGGAGCCAACATCAAAGGGCGGGGCTTCCATGTAAAACCTTCCATATAAACTCCGCCTGATTTAATTGCAGTTTTTGACTGAGCTCCGATATGTCTTTCAGCTCTGAAAATTTCATTTACCCATCACTTATTTACATGAAGTTATAAAGGCTCAAAAATGCTACAAAAAAATGACCCTTGGGCGTACCCTTGTACGCCCAAAAAATACTCACAAGATCAAAGTAAAATTTGGTAAGGATTCACTGAATATACTGAAAATATTGTACCATAAAAATCAGCTGATTCAAAGGGGTCAGGTTGGAACTTTTTGCAGATTTGGTTGATTTTATTTGGATCAAGGCAGAGCTATTTAGCACTGGTATACCAATATTTAGTGAGCAACGTGGTAACCTGCTGACAATGAAAGTAGAGTAATCGAGGAAGATCAGGCGGCATTACCTTAGCTAGCCCAATGCTATCTGGCTAGATAGCTTATTAATGAAACATTATTCCTTTATTTTGGCACGGGACTTTATTTAACATGCAGCTGGTTTTGTTACAAGGTAGAACATTTTGCCGAAGCAAGACAGTCGGCAACAGGATGTGAATACATAGCAATAGCAATACATAGCAATACATACTGCACATCGCACAAAAAGACAAAAGGGAATTTACTTCAGACAGTATTACCTCATCCCCTTTCCTATCTACTTTCTTTTTTTCTCCCATTTCGTGTAAGTTCTTCGATGACCGCTTTTTCAGGGAACTCAATTTGATTGGTCATCAAATTTCCTGTAAATCTCCAGATAAAAAGTGAGTGAAAGGATATCTTTGATCATGTAAACAGAAACTATTCAGCCCATACACCATCAGTTTCAATAAAAAACTCAAATATTTGGCATAAACCCCAAAATATTGACATAATAATTAAACATTGAGATAAAAGGGTAATAAAGCTTACATGATGCTTATTCAGCACTCTGATGCAGTAGTAAAGTGTCAATTAAGTGTCAGACAAGTCTTTGTTTCAGCATTAAACATTATTGAAGAATGTACCTTCATTGCAAAGTATCATTAAGTCAAACTACATTGTAGAAGTTATCATAAAGTCAAACTAGGACTGTTGGATTTCTCCAACATTTAGCATTAACTTGATTATTTATTAACATGAATATATAATGTCAATTATAGATTGGCTTTGCGTGTTGAATATCCTCACACGAGCAGTGTTGGCAGCTTTACCCTATTGGCGGCTGGAGCGTTCTGTCCCATGGGCCCTGAATTAAATTAACCTCTTCGATCCAACTTGCTACGTGCCTGGCTTCATATAGTTCCCTGGAGCGGTGATCATTCCGGCTGGGATATCCCTCCACAGTCATACATTCTGGAGTTCCCCCTGGAGATCTTCCTTGATTGGTGCACAGCAGTCTTCAGCTGGATTTACTGAGAGTTCTTACACAGGGTCGCCACAGCGCACCTCATGTTGGGCCTGCGGTTTAAATGCTGTCAGATTTGCTGAAGTGCTGTTGTACAGGGGTCACCTCAAATCTGATCCAATACTGCCCCTCCCCTGGCAGGGCTGGGCCAAATCAGTTCTCCTCCAATCACAACTCACACCAGCAGCTGTCAATCGCCACCAAAGGTTCATGTTATTTTCTCCTTGTCTTCTCTGTCTGCATCAAAATGGTGAAATTTTTCTTCAAGTAAAATTCCTCTTCTGTAGATATCTGTGCCTTCTGTTCAGTGGCCAGATGACAATGATGACATGAGTAATGAACAGCAGGAATATGAGAGAAACCACACCAAAGATTTGATTTTGAGATCCCTGAGCAAAACAATGCAAATACAAGTAGAAATTATTTCATTACAGTTTAATACAGAACCTTCAGTAAATTACGCTGTAAAAAAAGTTGTCTCAACTGAAAAAAAGTTAGAGTCTAGGCTGCCTTAAAATTTCAAGTTAACTGAATTTGAGATTAAAAGTTAAATATTACCTCAACTTATCATCTCAAGTTCAATGAGCTTAAAATTTTAAGGCAGCCAGGACACTTACTTTTTTCCAGTTGAGACCACTTTTTTTTCTATTCTTTCTTTTTTTTTGTTAGTGACCTGACTTCAGTTTTTGTGACAGCTGAACTTGAATGGGTTCAGGTCAGTGGCTCGTAGGTTTTCTGTGTGAACATCGACAGAGAGGTGTTATTGTTGTTGCTAATAGAAAATCGATCTCCTGTCAGTCCTGAATTGAACATAAAGCTGCCTCAAGCACTGTGCCATTTCGGAGGCACTGATTGGTTGTCACATGGGGAGGGAGCAGAATGACTCTGGGGATTGTAGTTCAGTGAGTCGCCACAGGCCCTGAGTCACATTAAACATTGAGAGCCTGACAGCTGTCAATCAAACAGCTGCTGAAGTTGGTGTGTGTTCAGTAACCTGCACTCCCATGATGCAAAAGGCCAGAGGCTCGTTTGTCTCCTGCAGGGGTATCGACAGGCATTACTGAGAGCTCACCTTCTCAAAATAACCACAGTGCTGGATCTACTGAAGTGCTGTGCCAAATGGAGTGGCCCAACCCCTTTTTAATTGATTATTATATATGTACATCCTATCTTCCAAGGCCTGACCTGGTAATTACAGATCATTGTTTTTGGTGGGATATGTAGCCAATACCCGTGCACAATACCAGAGAGTCGTGAATTTGCTCTGGACAGCTCACTAATCCATCTCAGGATTTATTAATATAAAAGTAAAAGTAAATAAGCACAGTTGCACTGAACCCCCTGACATGCAGTTAAACGTTTTAAATGGAACAAATAAGCATGCAGCAGGGAGGTGGCGGTTCGGCCACAGTGAAGAGCAAGGAAACAGAAAAGGATGTCTGTTAGTTCTCTCCCTCAAAATATGAGTAAGGAAAGGTTCTCATGAGACACGTCAAAGAATAGATCACTTCACTGCCTGCTATTGCTTTCAACAGACTTATCCATTTGATGAAACTGTGTTGCTTTGCTAACCCCATCCACATAAATTCTCCGGTACCCAAATTATTCCCCCCTCCCATGTGAGTGCATTGCCAAAGCCTGACCCCATCTCTGTGTTTCCTCCTGAGAGATTTCATTTGAACCCTGAGATCCCATCTCCCGGTTGTACAATGGCCCTCTCCCCTCCTGGGACTGAAACCTGCCACCTCTGTGTTAACTCCCTAAAGCCCTAGTAGTACCACTGGCGTTATGGTATTTTCAAAGGCATGCAGTGAGCCTCTCACTCTTAAACGCAAAATTACTTTCAAGCTCCTCCTGTTTAACCCATTAGATTAATAATCACACAATTTATTTCCCGAATAAAGATCAATTGATCAGCCTTATGAAGAAATAAGAAAAATAATAATAAGAAGAAATTATGAAAAATTGACAGGGACCACAGATGGGCTACATTTACAATGTACTTATTAGTGATGTTGCAAGGATGCAAATAATAGTAATAATAATATTAATAACTTAATTCAGATCTTTCTCAAATTACATCTCCCGTTTTAGCTATTTTTTTCCAGCAGTGCAACATAATTTATTTTGAGATTGCATTTAATCCTAATGTTTCAGCGTTCAAAAGAATAGGTTACATATGCAAGGAAAAACAGCTGCATACTCCTTGCCGTGATGCAAAAATATTTAATTCATTAAATTACATTGCAGGCAATTTACTGAATAAAAGTAAGTAATTACATTACTTCTTACATTGAAGGGTTGGTAATTGAATAATTTAGTTACTTGGCAATAAGTGCATCGCGAATGTTTGACAAATGGCGTGCATTTAAAATCATTTAAAATGCGAGCCATGGGTTCAACTTTCATGGTTGCAAAATAATTTATGAGGTCTTTATTGTCCAGCTTCCAGGAAAGTTGTGAGAAGGCTTCAGTAGGGAATGGTAAAGCAGTAATTATCTAATTGATTAACAAGAAAGGAAATCTTCTAAAGCACATGGCATAATAATCTACTTTAGGATGAAATTTTAAAAAAAATTAGTTTTTGCTGTCCATGCAATCTCATATTGTAGCCTTCCTCTGACACAAAGTTATAAGTCTAAATAATTAATGACTACACAACGTATTGGAAGCCTATTTGTTCAGTATACTAATTCAATTAATTGTCTAGCTTCTTACATGGAAACAGGTTAAGAGTTAACCTGCATTAAGTCACATTTTGGAGACAGTTTTATTTTCACATGAGAAAAATTCACTTGGGGACCCGAGTCGGTAAAACAGCGTTTTTTAAATCTTTTTTTTAGGCATAACATGTCATAAAACTCAGAAAACATTACCATTTTGTGACCTGCAGCATAGCCGCTGATTTATGTTTTTGCCCGTGGGTGCTTAAATTAAATGAATACCACCAAGGTAATGATAGTCACAAACTGACTTTTACTGCATAGATAGTCACCAACCGCAACAAAAAACGACATCATACAGCCTCAGGGCAGCAGTATTATGCAACATAACACTACGTCGCTTGAGTGTATAATTGTACAACCTATAGCAACACTTAAGCAAAAAATACACAACTAGGTATTCATCACGCAGTATTTACGTACAAATTGACCACATTAACAAAGATTCATTATGCAGTATTAACCTACACTCGGCACTTTCACAATATCACAGTGTATATCTTTCAGTACAACCAAGGAAACAATGAAGCTAAGTTACTACATGTACATTACATCCGTTCGCAAAACACACTTTTGACGCATGAAATCGCCATTTTACTGTTAAAAAAAGATGGAAAATATTTGAGTCAGTCACTCACCACTGTCTGCTACTGTCTACTTCCAGGGGAGGAACTTGTTTTTTCTGGCAGCTGTGCCCGTGATGAACTCAGATAAACTAAAGCATCATAGCAGCACTTGTGATGCTAGCAGCAGCTCCGTAGACGTTTGACTTCTTGTGGCAGCGAAATCTTTCTATTGCCTTGCCCCAACTGCGAAAGCTCTCTTTTACAAAAGCCTTGTAAGAATCCATCTCACGTCCTTTTGTACATGGTAACGGGGCATGCATTTTGTCGGCAGCAGAGCACACTTCACAGAGCGCTTTGTTTGTTAATGCGTCATCGGTAATCCACGGGAATCTTGTTTCCCAGCTGGCCGGGTACTTTCGTCCCTGACACCTGCTGCTGTCCATGTCGCTGGTAAAGCAGGCGTCACACTGTCCTGAAATTGGCACCAGATGTTCAAATTTGGATCTGATCGTAAAAACATCGGGCCATTCGTGAGGGCATCCTAAGCCATTGTATGACCGCTGGTTGAGTTTCTCCAGCAGCAACTTCGTGAGCAGTGGCAAAATCCTGGCATGCCAAAAAACTCCTGGAAGACCTAGCGAAGATTCTTTCTGGTGTTGAATTCGTGTGTCTATTTTGCCCTTCGTGAGGCCATCTTGAGGGAAGCTTGTCAAATCGTGTCATCTTCATCTTTACTTCGTATGTCGCCGTACAGAAGCAATACGAAGGAAACAAGAAGCTGCCAGAGTGTCTTATGAAGGCAACACGACTACGTGAAGCCCTCGCAATGCCGCTGTGAAGCTATCGTGTTATGGCACAATGACATTGAGATGGGACCACGATGTCCGGGAAGACAGCCGAATTTGAGTCGCTCAAGCGTTTCACGTGTCATGGTAACGTGAACATATAAAAGGCCAGCCTCAGAGCACCTTTCTCAGTCAGTCCTGAGAAACTCTACAGAGCAGCACAACCATATATTATGGCATCCGTCGATCAATGCTGATCATGGCTCTGTGCCTGGTCCGTAGTTCACTATGTATAGTGAACCGGTGATTGTTGAAAAATAACTCCCAACAGGGGGATAGAACCCCAATGCGCAGCTAATTATACATTATCCCGCTTAGAATATGGCTAAAACATTTAAAGGGGACCTATTTTGCTAAATTTCCAAGGTTATATTTTGATCTTGGACTCCCCTACAGTACTCCTGATTGTTCAAAGTCCAAAACAGGGTCCTTTTGTAGCTCATACTGACATCCTCAAAAAACCCCTTTTGTAGTCCACTGTAGTCCCTGCCTGAAATGCCTCGTTGGCGTGGCTCTTCACATGCAGCACCTCTCTGGTTAGCTTCAACTGTAGGGGCTACAATCAGGCAACATTATGATGAAACTGCCACATTAATGCTTAACGAAGTAATACAAGCATACCGATCATAATTATTGCCCATAAGTTACCAGGAGCATTTTAATTTGTACAGCACACAAACTAACATGCAGTAGCTAATAACCAAGAGGTCATAATAACTACAGAGACAAACGTTACCCAGCAATACAGGTTTTACAGACAGTAAATTCTGTTACCGGGGGGCTTATGCTAAGCATCCAAATTACAAACAAGTATAAAAATTTCGCTTCAAATGAGGTTCACATTCACACACCTTCGGTCGAATTTCCCCTGAAATTACTCATATTACGCATATTTTGGACACAAACATAAGCAATAGTAACTTGGTTACGTTAGCCGCAGTGCTACAGCCACATTCAATAGGCCATCAGTTGACTAGGCTTATGCTGTGAAGAAACTGCTTCCGCATCTGTAGCCATGTTTCCATCCACACGTTCTTATACGGATTAAGTAATATCGAATTAAAATGCCTCACAGAGAATGTGAAATTAGACTTGATTTCAAGACTATTGACTCATAGTTTGTACGGTCCATCTCATCAGATTTTCTCTTGATCGCTAAAAGGCTTATGCGATAAATGCTGATGGAAACCGAATAAATCTGCCACTGCATCTTTACGGTGTTTTGACGCCGTCGTTTCCCTCTGATAATGGTGTGCTATGCTGCTAATAGCTGTCACCTAAGCACAATTTAAACTTAGGCAATTATTGTCATTTGTTGGTGAACTAGATCCATTTTGACTAACTAGCTAAATTAGTTGGCTAACAAACTACTTTTGTTCACTTGAAGGTCCTGCGATTCAGTGCAAAAATGAATGGAGACAGCTTAAAATGTCATAAATGTATTCGCTACACCAATTTGATCGCATAACAGCATGCAGCATCATTACGCACTATTTATTTGCTTTAATGCTGAAGGATCAGCATGATAGATCCTTTAAAATATTATAATATTAATATTACTAGCAACGGAAAGCAACACAGCGGTCATACCTCTGGAAATAAACACTGCAGAATTTTGGCAATTGACCAATCTGAATTAAGTATTTAAGAGTGCCATGTTCTAAATATACCTATATAAATAAGGCACAAATTGTTTACTATAGGAACTTACAGTAATCTGTCGTAAATTTACTATATCACTCTGTACTAAATATGCAAGCCATTGTGTGGCCTTCGTATGTCCTATGGGTAAAATACTTAATACAAATTCACATCTTTTTGTTGCCTTCATGTCTGGTTCGGGTGCCATCTTGTGACCTTCTGTAGGCATTGTACAAAAGTACTTGCTTTGCCTGTACATTGGCTTTTGACCAAGTTTAGGGCCATTGCGCAAAATTTAATATTCATATGGCTATCCGGTGTCAATTTCGGGACAGTGTAACACCTGCATTAACAAATGCATCCCTCACAGCCAATTGGTGTAACCAAAGTGTCAACTGCACGAGAGAGGGAAAAAAATTATAAGTGAGGAGCATGGATGTATTATAAGATACTGGATACTGAACTGAAAATGGCTGCCACTTCAATTCAATGGAAATTGCTCAGTGGCGCAGCACACCAACATGGGGTCTTGCGTGGACACGCGCTGTGTGAATTTTCGCTCACACATGCGTAGTATGGGCACTTCCACACAGGACGCGTGTTCATGACTATGGAATTATATTTGTGCCACAATCCTGAGCGAGCAATTGGACATTTTGAGCGCGGAAAAATATATTTCGCAAGCACAAAAATCTTGTTTAGAGAAAAAAGAAATTTTGTGAGCAAACAAAACCTTCCGATTGAGCGAACAAAATAATTCTGCGCTCAACAAATATTTTTGCATGTTTGCTATGATCAATATAAACGTGCAATATTAACCCCCTTCCCTCAGTTTCACTCTATACCCTCTCGCAAACTCATGTTCTGCGACCTGGCAGACCGCAGCATGCTCGCTCAAAGCATGTCTCTCCCTCTCTCTCAGTCTGACCTCTCTGTGTGCGCTCAGCTTCACCTGCGCGCTCGCTCGAGTTGTGCTGAGTGTTACAAATGTGCCACAATTCTGATTGGCTGCTTCGGTCTCCAATTAAATGCATTATGCCCAACCACCAAAGAAAAGGGGGAAAGGTAATGACGAACTTCGTCTGCGACTGGATAACAGTACTGCCCTTGATTGGGACGGGTTAAGGTTAATGTTATATCTCTATGTATCTTGAGACATCCGCTGTTGTGTGACTCGTGTCCCTCTTTAGCAACACTGGCTGCTGCTAACTATAGCATTGCACAATGTCTTCTGAACATCAAAACCAAAATGCCACACCGCAGCCACGAGCACCACGTTTTATGGACCTTTATGAAATTTTGTTGGTTAGTCTGTACACATTCGGCTTGCGAACCAAGTTAGCCATCTAGTTAGGTTGCTAGCGTCAGGTCAGCCAACTAATGTCCGGAGAAAAGCAGAAGCTTACAGACATAAAACGTTACTTCCATGATAGCTGGCGAACTTGACAATCTTAAAAAAAGAATAGTTTTGGCACCTTTATCCCAGCTGATTTATTTCAACACCCCTGAAGAAGGAACTTTGCCGATATGTCTGTCGCCATAAACTGAAATAGGCTACACTTATAACCTGCATATCAAGTCTGATCATCTAATGTTACACATCCACAAGTGAAGTACACGATCATCCTTGATTAATTTTGTGAAAGCAAAGACACGTGTTTTATGCAGTGATTGACATTTCATTCTAATGCTTAAACACTATTAGCAATCAGTTTTACTTGAAATAGCAGAGCAAGTGCAGGTGTGATAAACGATATTAATTAGGGGTAATATTGCATTTTGGTGTAGCTAACAAAACCAGGGTGCTGCTGCCGTTCCCGGTGTTGGTGTTGCTGTGCTGGCTTAATACTGCAGCATGGATGTATATACAGAACGAAAGATAATGTGGTGTCAAATTACAGCAGTTGTGATTGTTTAGCGATATTTGGGGTACTGCTTTAGACAAATAACCTGAAAGCATAATCTAAACCTATGTGGAATACATTTGGAAAAACCTGGAAGTTTATTCTCAAATGAACCAACCGGAAAAATAACCTCTAACGTGGCGAGTGCTTCGAACCACGGGAACGCCGGTGCCAGCGTCGGCTCAGCTCACCAGTATCATCTGGCACTAATGTTCGTGAAATATGCAGAAACAGATCACGGTAATAACACACGATGCGCGGCTGAAGAGGCCCATCAGTCCGGAGCCAGGGAGCCGGCGCCCGGTGGTGCTATGCCGGCCTTCATAGCTGCCAGCGGGGACACGCGCATCAAAGCCCCGCGTTGCGCCACCGAACGCACGCTTTCACGAATATTAGCGCCAGGTGATACTGGTGAGCTGAGCTGACGCTGGCACCAACGGTCCCGTAGTTCGAAGCACTCTCCACGGTAGAGGTCATTATTTCGGTTGGTTCATTTGTGAATGAACGTCAAGGCAAACTTTTATGTCGATAGACTTATCTGTAAAGTGCCTTCTTCAGGCGTTATATGTTAAAATGAATCAGCCGGAGAATGGTGCCAAAGCTATTTTTTAAGACTGTCGAGTTTGCCAGCTATCATGGAAATAACATTAACGTCTGTAATCTTCTGCTTTTCTCCGGACATTAGTTGGCTGACCTGACGCTAGCAACCTAACTAGATAGCTAACTTGGTTCGCAAGCCGAAGGTGTACAGACTAACCAACAAAATTTCATAAAGGTCCATAAAACATGGTGCTCGTGGCTGCGGTGTGGCATTTTGGTTTTGATTTTCAGAAGACAGTGTGCAATGCTATAGTTAGCAGCAGCCAGTGTTGCTTAAGAGGTATGAGTCAAGAGTCACACAACAGTGGATGTTTCAAGATATTAGAGATTTAACATTAAACTTAACCTGTCCTAAACGAGGGCAGTACTGTTATCCAGTCACAGACGAATTTCGTCATTACCTTTTCCCCTATTCTTTGGTGGTTGGGCATAATGCATCTAATTGGAGACCAAAGCAGCCAATCAGAATTGTGGCACATTTGTAACACTCAGCACAACTCGAGCGAGCGCGCAGGTGAAGCTGAGCGCCCACAGAGAGGTCAGACTGAGAGAGAGAGAGAGACATGCTTTGAGCGAGCATGCTGCGGTCTGCCAGCGCGCAGAACATGAGTTTGCGAGAGGGTATAGAGTGAAACTGAGGGAAGGGGATTAATATTGCACGTTTATATTGATCATAGCAAACATGCAGAAATATTTGTTGAGCACAGAATAGTTTTGTTCGCCCAATCAGAAGGTTTTGTTTGCTCACAAAATTTCTTTTTTCTCTAAACAAGATTTGTGTGCTTGCGAAATATATTTTTCTGCGCTCAAAATGTCCAATTGCTCGCTCAGGATTGTGGCACAAATATAATTCCATACATGACCACTGCTCCCCGGGAATGTAGCTAATTATGTCCACTGCGAAACCCATGCAGTAGCTCTGTACCGGCAAACATAGCACTCTGTGAAGGCTTGAACATGGTTTTGAAAAACAGTTAATATACCTAATAGGGATATAAAATGTTGATAAACTATTTATGTTTAACAAGGAAATTAAATTATTCTGTTTGTCACAAAAAATGTTTGCGAAAACAGTTGATTTGCTGCTCTATAATACTGATTTGTTTTGAAGTAAATGATGTTCATTAAAGTATTTAGCCAATTCTGAAAAGTGAAATTACTTTTAGCGTACGTATGCCCTAAGGTCATTAAATCCATCCACTCCCTATACTGCTTCATCCCTACTTTTGTCGCGGGGGAACCAGAGCCTATCCCAACTGACTCACCCACCCTGGACATCTCACCAATCCATCGCAGAGTGGGCACACCATTCATTAAATTCATTTAAAAAAACTTTTTTCATCAAACATATGTCCACAAAGTGGATACAATTTCACTGTTTTCTGCCTAATAGCAGTTTTTACTATCAATAAAATATTGGCCTTAGGACACATTTTTTATCCTCCTGTCGTTAATGTTAACAGACGCAGTAACATAGCTGCTGCTGTTTTATGCTATTGCCACGAATATCAGCACTAGAAATTAAACCCTAAATGTTTGTGACTAAATGGACACTTGACCTTTTCACACACCCGAATGTTTTGCTGGGTACTCAAACATCAAGGTAAGCCGGAAGAAACTGCTGAATTTATTTGATATTACTGGAGTCTGAATATGGAATTCTTTCCCTTCCCCTCATACAGGATTAGTAAATTTGTAAGTCCTCACATAAACAGCAGCCCAGTTATAAAATATACATGAAGTCGATCTTCGTTTCATTCTTATCTTTTTCTTTATTCTGGTGCTCTCGTATCTTCTCTGCGCAGATGGAGTTCAGCCGCGTCAGCGAATCTCCGCAGCAACACCCCCGTACACTGATTCTGCTCACAAACAGTGTCGTTCACATCTCATCTTGTCCAGCGTTTCCAACCCACTCAACACTTTTTTGGCTAATAAAGGCTGAGCTACATATACTGTCTGCCTGTGCAGTGCCGTCACGCAAGTTCAGCGCATGCATAAATTAAGATGCTTCATATTTTGCATCGTATCTTTAGAGTTGCTGAAAAGTTACGACATCAAGTGTGCACATGTGCTATTGTCTCAATAATTAGGTATGGTGCATGCAATGGTAAATAAAAGATTAGCTGTACAGTTTTTTTTTTGTGCTGAATTTATACCCTGCTGAAAGTGCACATATGGAAGTGCTACTTAGCTAGCATATAATACATGAAGCAGCATAACATGGTACTGCGAATTGGTTAAAGATATTCAAAGTAATGAAAATATAAAACTCAGTTTAGATGCATCTTGAACATTTTAATATGAAAAAGCAAAGCAAGTGTTAGCTTCCTGCACAATTATAGGACATCACCTTCAATATTTACCCAATACACGTCTGTTATCCAATCTTAATTGCCCAACAACAGCCTTCGCTACCTTTCCTTATATTCTGTAATGTTACATGAGATATAGGTGAAGCAGTCGAGTTGCTACATAACAAAACCACTCATAAAATACAATAAATGCAAACTACAATGGTGTTATTATACCACTTTACCGGCTTGGTAATGCCCTAAGCCAACAGCACGGTATCTCCTGACCAGTACTACGCGCAGAGAGCCGCAGCTGCTGCACTGCTTACGGGAATGCGCTCAGAGACAAGGTCCCCTTGGTGTTCACGTTGCCTGAATTAAAATAAAAAGTTTTGTCGCTGCCGTGGAAAAAGGCACCAGTGATTTAAAAGAGAAAAATCAACAGATTATAAATTGATCATTTATGATAGTAAAAAAAAATTATTCACAGGTTTATCATAATTTATTTCAATTGTTGTAAGAAGAGGTCAGAGGAACACCAGGTGCAGGATGCAGGAGTGTTTATTAAACACAAAACACCAAGGGTAAAATGGCAGACACGCCAGAAACAAAACTCCGTGCACAAGCACTGAACAAATGGGAGAACTAAGGTACCCTGCCAAAGGCAGGGGGAAATAAATACTCTCTCCAAGAGAGGATAAACAAAGAAAACACCTAACTAAACCGACGGACACACTGGGAGAATTATACATGGAGCAGACAAGACTAGAGCGCAGCAAACAGAAAGACTCGGGAACCATACACGGGAGAAAGTGAGAATGCACGAGGAGCTGAGACTTCACCATGTAGCACAGAGACAATACGGAGGATCCGTCTGACAATCGCCACAATGCTGCCACATATATAACCACGAGAGGAGGCGGGGACTCGGAATGCAATCTCGGCTGAAACAGAGCACATGGGATTAATAAACAATTACACAAGGACCGGGTTTAACAATAAAGACTCGAGACGAGACGCGGAGACCATAGACAGTTTAGATTAAGGTAATCTAAACGTGAAAAGGAAAAAAGCACCACAAGAAAAGCAAAGGGAAGCATAGTTTTAAAAGTAGTCTCTCAGATTGAAATACAAAAGGTTAATACTACATGACAAATTATTTACAATCACCCTTAAATAAGTGCTGGTTAGTACGGGTTAGTAATGCCCCATCAGAGAGCGCACTCACTCAGAGTTTCGCGAGACCCGGAATTAAGCACAGCTAGAAGCAATGAATGAAATACCAAAGCCGAAACCTGAAAGTGGAGACGTGATTGGACGATGAGACGCAGGCATGCAGAAGGCTGTCACGCGACATCATTGAAGGCAGATTGGGAGCGGATTGTCAGACGGCTGAACTGAGATCTGGAAAATAAGAAACGAAAGTAAAGCACCCGCACAAATAAGCACGGGACAACACATGAAAGGGCAGAATCATAACAATTGTTCCCTGTGGAAAAATATCTTTTCGCCCCCCATGGCATCACGTGACCTGCAACATCAGCTTGACCGCTAAACCATTGTCAGCGTGAGTCTCCACCCTGGTTCAGTTTCCAGTTCTTATAAAACATCCATGGTGAGGAGCTGCTCATTTACAGAGGAACTACCGACGGAGAAGGTTCTAGCTAAAAAGAAAAAAGACAAAGAAAATAAAATAAAGGTGAAGAACTTAACCTCTTTTTCACCCATTTTGCGGAGAAGTTGCCAAAGTTTTATCTGCATCACTGGATATTATGTTTTCTGTGAAGTTTAATGTGGATTTGGTAAGTTTAAACTCATTTTTCCAACCTGTATACGAGAAAGCAATTTTTTTGGTTACTGGATCGCATGTGCAAATGGAATTTGTTTAACTAAGTGAGAGTACAAATATGTTTCAATTTTGCACTTTGATAGTTGTTTTAGTAAAGCGATTGGGATGTTACTTGCAATGCAATGATCAAGTTAGCCTTGTTAAAAGAAACAGAGGAAATGAATGCCGCCGCCATTTCACGGCTTGGTACATTAAGTGGATATATAGCTATTTTGATTTTAATCTTCTCAAGTAATTTGCCTGTTACAAAATATGTGGGACTGAAATATTGTCTGTATATTGCCCTCTTATACGACAGGCCAGGTTTTTTCCCCTGCAAGATTTTGCTTGGCTTGCAAACCAAAGCTGAGAGAAGAAGACGGCGAGCGACCCGTAGGATAAGCCGCATGGATACACGTCTGCTCTGCGAGACCAACCTGCACTCCAAGGAGAAGGACGCTGATTCTTACTACTGACTGTAGTAGGATTAATCATTCTGTATTTCGCTACAACGATTGGAATTGGTTCAGATTTCGTTACAGACTGAAAAAAAGGACTGATTGCCCACCGAGTTCAGGAAATTGACATGAGCAAAAGCATACATTGAATTGTGGAATGCTGACTTTGTGTTTCCTTACCAATGTAGAACCTGAAATTTTCATTTTGCTTGATTTTACTCAAAACATATGCCAAAAATCATATTGTTGGAACACATGCCCATTATGCATGTAAAATCTGAATGTTTGGTTGATCTGGTGCAGCTCAAAAAGTCAGCAGTAAAGTTTTATAACCTTAGAATGGTCTTATTGCCTGCCTGCGAGAGTGGCATCCTTTGTTCCCCACGGCAGGGGGTGAGAGCCATCAAGTCTAGCAGGCCCAGCATCTCTCGAACTCAAATTCACTGTTTTCATTGAAGTTAAAGCGCAGCTACTTCAATTGGCTTAAAACAACTTAAACCTCTACCAAATTCATAATATATTTCTGTTCAATATCCTAGGAAGGAACCTCTTATATATTGATAACGCAATTGAGCTATAATATTCCATTTTAAGGCTTTTCCATGACAACTGCATCATTTTAATACATATTCATATCATGTTTGGTCTCTTTACTCTCGGGGGAGTCCAAGGAGTTGAATGGAACATGTTTCATTTCCCTTGGAAATATGGTTCGTTTGTAAGATTCATTCAAGCAACTACCTTGGTCTCCCTGTGCAAATTATCTTATCACCTAGGCCAGTAAAACTCTGATTCGGCCAACCTTCCCTCTACCTTGTTCGGAGGTGTGGTTTGGAGTCTTTAAAGGTACGAGATCCTGAGGGGGGCGTCTCTTCTTTTTCTGTCTCTTCTTGGGGTAAGTCACCTGTTGCCTTGCTCTGCGGAGCGGGGGAATATTTGAGTTCTCCCCGACCACGTGGAGCGACTTTAGCTCCGCGTGGTCATTCATCTTTACCAGGTATGAAAATACTCTAAATCCTTCTAAATTATCTGTAACGGTAATTGGCTTATCATTGATTTGTTTGATTCAAGTTGTGCCTACCTGGTAAATTAAATTATTGTTATTCCTTTTCCAGCCTGCGTGTTCTCATTGTAAATTCTTTCTGGCCTTGTTGCGATTGGGACTTAAGGGGAGACTCCTACCAAGACATGTGTAGGTAGCGATACTTCTAAGTTAGATTGAGATTGGGTTCTACCTATTAAGGGGATATGAAATTACCGGCTCTTAAGATTTAGCTATTGGTTAATCTTTCTAAGGGGCCCTTTGATATGCATAAACCTAGGTTCGTGGTACGTTCATACTCAGAGCCATTTGCCTGATGTTGCTACCATGACAGTCTCTTCTATCCAATGGATTTATCGTCGAATTAGACCAGGCAGAGACGCCTATTTTAACCCTAGGGGGTGTTCTGCTTAGTGACAATGGTTTTCGCAGACAGAGTTTGGGTGCGTAACTGCCCTGAGATTCACGCATGCTGTTTCAAAATTATCAATTCTAATTCTAATTTGGAGTCAGATTTTTAACGAGGATTATAGCTAAATTTTGTATTCTAACTGTTAGATGGAGTCAGATATCGTAACCATTGCGCTTTCATGCCCCGTCCTCGGACGGTGAATAAATATCCATTATATTGTGATTCACACCAGCCAGAAGAATGCTCTAATTCAAGTTAGACTAAGAGAACACGTAAGGCCTTCACCCCGGCAACATCCGCCTTTTGGTTATTGCTTTTTTGGGGTTTTACACCAAATTGTAATTTGGTTTATTTCTTTTTCTTTAGTGCCAAATGAGAAACACAAACTGCATGTGCTCCTGTGAATATATAAACTTTGTACTGGTTTGGGAAACTAATGAGAAAGTAAAATCCAGATAGCAAGCACCTGGGCTCCGGATCTGCCCCGGCTCTGTGCCGACTCAGGCTGATCCGGGGCAGATCCGGAGCGGAGGAGCTTGCTATCTGGGAACTAAATTCTTGAATAGGCCTATCCACAATAAAATTTAGAACCTAGAAGAGACGGAAACTGACATTCCAAAGGAATTTTAAATGAAAATTTGAATTCATTAAACTCAAATAGGATTGAGTTAAACCAAAGTGAGATAGAATAGGGAAACATCCTTCATTTTTCTGAGTTTCTTTCTCCGACAGGAACGGGAAAAAAAAGGAAAAAGCAGAGTGTCTGCATGAATGAAAAAGTGTGATCTGGTACCAACGCATGTGCATTTCTACTAATTACTGTAGATATAAATAAGCTGGCAGATAAATTCTCTTCTTGGTCTGTGGTCTGTTATTTTTTGGTCTAAGCTAAAAACAGCTCCCCCAAACCTAGACTGGTCCGAGCGGTCTGTAAACAACTACAGTGCTACTTTTATCCCATAAATGGTTTAATTTACGTCATGTTATATTAGAGTCCATTGTGATTATGGAATGTTTCTCAGTATTCACAAAAAAAGTGAGGAACAATTTGGCTTTTGAAGACATGGTTAGCTATCAAGTCGGCAGGCAGAACTGGATGCTTATAACTACACCACTATAAAAAATGAAAATCATTAAGCCATGGATTTTGCATGTCTTAGTAACAACACAATGCTTGCAGCAGGCCGTGTCCGTCTCTTCTCGCAGCTCAGTACGCCTCATCGATTCAAATACAAAATTGCTGGGCGGCACAACGACATAGTATAAAGCTACTATTATATGTAGCTAGCTACTGCATTAAGGTAAAATAAAAGTATGGGCACGGCTGTATAAATGTAAATACTGTCCTTGTATTCATAGTCGTGAAGGGAGCAATGGAAGAACAAATGTAGCCCAGGAGGGCAGAAGCAAGTGAACCTGCTTAATAACCTGTAAACTGTGAAACCGATCACAAGCAGAAAATCTGTCCGAGCAGCGACAGATCTGAGTGTAAGCACACAGGGCTAATCCAAGTGCAAGCAGGGGCTATCTGAATGTGAGAGCAGATCTTCGGGCAAAATCTTTACAAAATCTATGCATGAAAACTGCATGTCTAATCTCAAGTTGAAATACCACGCTTTCAAATTCAGATAGGAATGAAACTCCATATTATCTGGCACATCCTCTCTCATTCCCAAGTACAGCAGGAATGTAACTGCAGCCAATTCTATCCATACCTACCTGCCGAAAAACGCCTCAGGTGAGTGAACTTTTAAAATAAGGGCCCTTATTCAATACACACGTGAATCGATATACTGCATTTATATCATTATTGCTATTATTTTTTGTGAACACTCACAAAACATGAAAATTATAAAATTCAGACGAATTCTTCAAAGAACACCGATGAAGTACACCCCCAAAATTGGGGGGGTGGGGGGGTGGGGGGGGGGCATACATGTCAACCTATACAGTTTACCCGTATTTACTATGGATTTTTGCCATTTCAAACAAATTCAGGTTAAGCAGTTAAATACTACGGAAATTCCCACCTTGGCATTTGAAAAAAAAAAAAGTATTTAATTTCTGAGTAGTCTGTCATTCCGTTAAATTTCTGACAAGGACCACGAGTGTGAACAAAGAATAACACATCGGATTATTCCGCTGTTATTTTTTTCCTGGTATCTGCAATTTTTGTCACTCGTCGTAGAATACCGATGTGGAAATGAGACGTTTTCATTGGTCGAGAAAATCACAGCGAAGTTGAAGTCGTGTTAATTCTGCGGCTGGTGTATTTCCCTCCTTCTCCACAGACCCTTCTTACTGCATAAATAATGTCAGTATACTAACACTGTTTTTGGTTACGAACATTACAGCCTGTTAATAAGCATGCAGTTCTAATGCTCCTGTTGACGAAATTATTTTGCGTTTTTCAGTCGTTACCTTATATCGAGATAGTGTGCCACTACAATACATATTAAGAATTATATATATGGTCTTGGTGCATTCGTAGCTTTGAAGCCGTTCTCTGAAACTTCGTGTTCAGCACCTGGGAAGGGAAAGTTTAATAGAAATAGAACAATTATATTACGTCCAAAAGGGAGTCCATTGCTTAGCCTACAGTTTACGCAAACTATGATTCTTGGTGTTAAAGAAAATGAATTAATCAGATGTCTTTCTATTATGCAGGAAGAATTTGATTGGCTTTTTAGGGGGAAAAGAAGTTAAATAATTGGAAGATGAAAAATAACATTGATTCATCTGTGTTCTTCTACGGACTGATTCTGATTACATTTGCGGTTAATAGTTTTATGGATATGCAGTTAGCAGCCGACAATTCATGCTTCTGGTCGGAGCATAAAGATTAGGCACTTTGTACCATTATATCTTCATTGGCTCTTTTTTCCCCCAGATGGGTGCGCTCGACCCTTAATAGAATTTCAAAGAAACACGCCAATTAAATGCATAAATGAATAAATGAACACAAATAGCTTTTTTTAGGGCACAGACAATGCCATGTAATGTTTTTAAACAAACGGCTTAGGAATTCTGGAAAGCTTGACTGGCATGTAAATGAATCGTGTCGAACAGTAATGTTCCAGCATCTGCTGCCGATCACCTACAATATCGCTACTTCAGAAGAAAGACATTTCCGTGGACGGGAACTGATACCAGTCCATTTGTCAGTCGTTCATCTTCAGTTTTGAGAGCTCAGTTTGCAAAGCACGGCTCCTTATGCACATTTACAGTCGCAGATTCAATCTTGACATTTGAATTGACTTGGCAGTTGAAAGTTGACATTTTCAATGGTTATCTTCGTACGTTTGCTTCCTATTTTTGGACAGTGTACAGGTGGACAGTGTAAAATAGGCCATGGACAGCATTATTATGGACTAGATATGTGATAAAGTTGTGACATTTTCTATGATTATCTTCATTCTGTTGGGATTTACGAAATGAACCAATAGCGAAAACCAGATGAATGCAAAAGGAGGCTTTATTTCTGAAGGGGGTAACCCCCCCCCCAACAGAGCTGGCAACAGTACAAAGTCCGCAATCCAAAATCAGTATCCAAAGGGCAAAATCCAGAATAGTAACCAGGGCACCAAAAACAAAATCCGAAGTCAGGCAAAAATAGGTCGATACACAAGAATGTGGTACAATACAGGGAATTGGCAAAGCTCGGTAGTCAGGCGGTCCAGTCAGAAAGATAAATCACTTAGAATCAAGGCGTAAACAAAACGTGGCAGAGGAAGCTAGGAAGAACGATCTGACAAGAGGGTGAACCAAACAGACATCTTATATACACATCCAGGGTAAACACATGACCAGGGAGAACAGGTGCAATCAATGGTAACAATGATCAGGGAGAGACACATGAGGAATAAACTAATCACATGAATTTGGCAAATGCCAAAACGCAGACAGGGATCACAAGACAATCCTATGAACAAACAACAGCTCCGGTTAAGTAGAAATAAAAGTGCATAGTCTAAAGAAAAGGAAAGCATGAGATATAAGTGGAAAACTGCAGCAGAGATAATTAGGGATAGGCAAGGAGGCAGAGATTAGAATTGAGCGACTGCTGAGAGATCGTTAGTCAATTAGTATGTGCAGCTTTACAATCCTGAGTGCATGTTAGAAAGTTAGTAAAAATATACAAGATTAGTGTGGTTAGTAATTAGCAAAAACAATAAACTGTTAGTATGTGTTAGTAAGACAGTAAATGAGAGAGGAAGGAAGAACATGAGATAATGAAAGAAGATTGAAACCCAGAAACCAATAAATCACCCGAATGAGTGGCACGCAAGACAAGGGACCGTGAGCAAAGGTACACACATGACAAGACAGGGGAGACAAAGTGCAAAGCATGGAAATGAAAACATGGCATGGAAACTAAATGATCTACACATGAAAAATAATAAACAGGAAATCTAAATTACCAAAACACAATACACAATCCTAAGAATAGTCAAAGGGCAGGCAGTGGTCACTAAACACAGAAATCCTAAACATGGCATAGCCAGGCACAGAACTTAAACATGACATGCAGAATCAGAATCCCAACACATTCATGTAATTGCCATTCTTTACATTAGTTTGGCAAAAAGAATAACAGGTAACTGAACCTTGTGTGTGAATTCCTTGTATAAAGATGAGAAGAAAAATATTTTTCTGCATGTTAGTAAGGATTTTACAAGGTGACGAAGGATTTTAATGAGATAGAGTACAGGTGACGACTGTCAGGGGTTGACATGTATGGTGGAGGGGTAAAAAAAAAATAACACAGATGGACCGGAAGGATGTGGTGGGAGAGTCATTTTGTGGTCCCTAATTGCCATTTGTGGTCTGGGAGTTCGATCGTTTTTACACCTTTTAAACTGAGTCAGTCAAGAATTTATCTCTGAGAGAGCGTCTATCTGCTCAGCTAAGGCGGAAAATCTCTGGAGATACAGCCATCATTACACCTGTTCACAGAGTCATTGGCTGGATAGTTCGGCTGCATTTTACACTCTAAATAATCATTATAAATCATCACCTCACACTGAATAAAGTTCATATTGATTCAGTCAGAATATGAGCAGGCAGGCAAAAGATCACTGAACACATTTTGAGTTTAGTTTGAGCATAAACAGGTACTTATTAATTGGAATAAATTAAACACCTGGATTGCAGCGGATTATATAATTACATCTGTAACATGGGGACTGAAAGGCTCTCTGATGCTGAAACTGCACTCATGCTTGTGTACTGCTCTGGAATGGGTCTCAAACACAACCATTTTAATTTTAATTATGGCTCTACAGTCATTACTCTGAATTAGATTTTTCTCATCTGAGTAGCGTTTGCATCATTACAGCTAAGAGGACTTTTATCGTCTCGCAAAATCCTCTTCAGCTTCAGATACGGCATCCCTCTGTGAAGTCCCTCATTTCTCTCTCCCCCTCTCTCCCCTTGTCTCTCTCTCTCTCTCTCTCCCCTTCTCTCTCTCTCTCTCTCTCCCTCCCTCTCTCTCGCTCTCTCTCTCTCTCTCTCTCTCCCTCCCTCTCTCTCTCTCTCTCTCTCTCCCTCTCTCATTGGAATGATCTCCATGCAGCAGCTCTCTATCCAAAGCCCTTCACTTTATATGATCAAACTGCATCTGATCTCCTCTCAAAAACAGCCAGTGTCTCGAGCTCAGTGTTGCCCTCAGAGAGATGATCACCAGTCGCCGCTCGTAAAACTACAAACCAATCCACTTCCTGCCTTTAAAGTAATTATGTGATGGAAACCATCCTTAAATCACCTCTCTGCTGTGAGAGGCTGTTTCCTTCTGCAAACTTCTCAGTCCATCTCGGCTTTTTATAAGAAAGACGTTTTAAGGAACTCTCTATTACCGAGTACATTGACACTAATTCCATAGTTCTGTACTTGTAAACTATGTCTGCGCCAGAAATTCCCGTGAAAATACACAGTAATAATTTTAGGCTTGTTTTCTGATGGCACACCTTGATTTTCAGCCAGTTCCTGCCCCGCCCACAATTAGGTCTAACTTCCGTGGGACTGACACATCAACCTGCTGACGTCATACAAAGAACGAGACGAGCTCAGTGGAGCTTGTTTTTCTTTTACTGCCTATGGGACACGAACTGCAGATGATTTATGAAATTGTTATTTTCTCTCGAAATTTTGGGAAACGGGGGAGCAAATGCCTACCAGATACACTGTAGCAGGTTATAATAACAACATCCAAAGGAGGAGTCAGCTTTCATCGATTCCCAAAAGATGAAAAAATAAGCAAAAAAAAAAAAAAAGCAGTTTCGGGTGAAACTGACTCGGGCAAAATGGCAAGGACCAAGCGACAATAGTGTCATTTGTAGCGACCACTTCAACGATTCCGATTTCGAGGATAAAGAGTTTTGATGATTGAGTTCGCAATGAAAAAGAGGGGAAAAATCAAGCCAGATGCTATCCCAAAAATCAAAAGTCCATTTGAGGAGAGAAACATAGAGGAAAAGGGGAGAAAGAAGAGCAGACCAGGCACTGAAAAATGGAAGTAAATGAAGGTAGGCTGCTAATGAACAATTATAACGCGTTAGCTACGCCAGCGCTTCAGCAGGGCTTTCGTTATAGACACTATAGAGCTTAATAGAGCGCTGGGTGTGGCTAGCACTTGGGAGGCTTTGGTGTGCATTCCACACGTTTACCGCCTTCTCTTCGCCGCGCTTTTTTTAAGCTGCTTTCACACCGGACGCAAAACGCGTCTATTCGCGTCTTTGTATTTACTTTGAATGTAATCTGTCATGCTAAAAATTTTTTTCCCGTCCAATGTGAAAGCGCTTCCCCCTAGCTGCTGCTGCGCATCTAGTTGCATGCTGCCGCTGTGTTATGACTCTTGTCTCGTATTCTAATCTTTTTCTCTTCGTCAGATCATATTATTGTTTTACTCTAGCCTGACCAAATGCCGTTCATAATCTAACGAGCTTGTTGGATGTCAGCTCTGGACAGCATAATGAATTAAGTCAAATCAACATCAAAGTGTAGCCTAGCACGCAGTTTGGCAAACTCGCGAACAGCTGATCGAGGAATTAGATTTTCATAACAGAAATCTGGGTCATACCCTTTAAAAAGCCAATACTTATGTCGTTATAAATGGAGAACCATCCATCCATCCATCCTCTACCGCTTATCCGGGGGTGCTAAGCAGGGATGCCCAGACTTCCCTCTCCCTGGACACTTCCTCCAATTCTTCCGGGAGTATCCCAAGGCGTTCCCAGGCCAGCCGAGAGACATAGTCCCTCCAGCGTGTCCTGGGTCTTCCACGAGGCCTCCTCCCGGTGGGGCATGCCCGGAACACCTTCCCAGAAAGGCGTCCAGGGGGCATCCGATAGAGATGCCCGAGCCACCTCAGCTGGCCCCTCTCGACGTGGAGGAGCAGCGGCTCTACTCTGAGCTCCTCCCGGGTGACAGAGCTCCTCACCCTGTCTCTAAGGGAGCGGCCTGCCACTCTGCGGAGGAAACCCATTTCAGCCGGTTGTACCCGAGATCTCGTTCTTTCGGTCATGACCCAGAGTTCATAGCCATAGGTGAGGGTAGGAACGTAGATTGACTGGTAAATCGAGAGCTTTGCCTTTCGACTCAGCTCCTTCTTCACCACAACAGATCGGTACAATGACCGCATTACTGCTGCCGCTGCACCGATCCGTCTGTCAATCTCAGGCTCCATGCTTCCCTCACTCGTGGACAAGACCCCAAGATACTTAAACTCCTCCACTTGAGGCAGGAGCTCTCTTCCAACCCAGACGGGGCTTGCCACCTTTTTCCGGTCGAGAACCATGGCCTCAGACTTGGAAGTGCTGATTCTCATCCCAGCCGCTTCGCACTCGACTGCAAACCGCCCCAGTGCATGCTGAAGGTCCTGGTTCGAAGGAGCCAACAGGATAACATCATCCGCAAAAAACAGAGATGTGATCTTGTGGTCCCCAAACTTGTGTCTTGTGTCTTGGTTGACACGCCTCTGCAGCATCGCGTGGCAGTCGGGGACAGTGCCTCTGGATTGGCAGACCGGGGTGGTGGTCCCTCTATTTAAGAAGGGGGACCGGAGGGTTTGCCCCTACTATAGTGGGGTCACACTTCTCAGCCTCCCGGTTAAAGTCTATTCCAGGGTGCTGGAGAGGAGAATTTGACCGATAATCGAACCTCGGATCCAGGAGGAACAATGCGGTTTTCGTCCTGGTCGTGGAACACTGGACCAGCTCTATACCCTCCGCAGGGTGCTTGAGGGTGCATGGGAGTTTGCCCAACCAGTTCACATGTGTTTTGTGGACTTGGAGAAGGCATTCGACCGTGTCCCTTGTGGCATTCTGTGGGAGGTGCTTCAGGAGTATGGAGTCCGGGGCCCTCTACGAAAGGCTGTTCGGTCTCTGTATGACCAGAGCAGGAGCTTGGTTTGCATTGTTGGCAGTAAGTCAAATGGAGAACTGATGCGAGATCAGGAAGACACCAAATGCGAGGTGGAAGGGAAAGGGAATTTATTGAAACCAAACAAAACTGGCACGAGGGCCAACAAATAACCCGGCCCAAAGGGTTGCAAAATACAAACTAAAGAGAGCTACTCAGAGCTATAAACAAAGGATTAAAAACGATGAAAACAAAGGCCACTGGAAACTCCAGGCAGAAAATTCATAAACAGAAAAGAACAACAATGCTAAGAATGCAGAAGGTTAAATACAAAATGACTATGAACTTGAGCGTGAGCGTGAGCGTGAGCGAGACTTGGGAACATGAACAAGAACTTGTACTTGGCAACAAAACCTGAGACACTGTCTGCCAGCCAACTTCCACCGCATCCAGATAAAGGCTAAGAAATCAAGACATGAGGGGCAACACCTGGAGAAGGAGAAACGAGGCATGGCAAGATCATGACATGGACTAAGATTGGATGACAAGACTTGCTCATTAAGAGAATGAGCGTGCTCAGCTTAAGTACCAATTAAGTATGCAGTTTGGAAGCAAGCATGAATGTTCAGAACAGAAAAGCACAGCAAGATCTTGAAATAGCAAAGCAGGAATCATGACAATAAACTCCCTGTCTAAATTAGTAATATTAGTAATGTGCCTATCTAAGAATTACACCAGCCAGTGAGTGTTAGTAAATGTTAGTAACTTAAAAACAGTTAATTGTCAATTAAGCTTAGAAAGCCCTGAATCCAGCACAGCACAGAAGAAAGAGGGAAATACCAAAGCCAACCATAGCTCAGAAATGTGCTACAACGAAGGCACGGGGCGGAACGCAGACAAGCGGTGGAGTGGCTTGGCAGACCTGGCGAAACAAAAACATGGAAAAGTAAAAACATGGACAATAAACATGAATGATGAAATACTTGATCCAGATATAAGAAACTGTTAAAACTCATGAACTATGACTATGGACTATGGACTATGGAACATGAAACTGTTACAACCATAAATGCTGTCCTGGCCAAAGGCCAGGACCCCAGAACACAACAGTACCCCCCCCCTTACAAAAGCGGCACCTGACGCTGACAAACACCAAGAAATAAAATACATGAAGCCGCACAAAACTAAATACAAATGCCACAAGACTAATAACCAAGTAAATACTAAGGACAAAAAATCTAAGACGCAAAACACCTAACCTAGAGACTGTACAACAAGAAACACTAAACATAAACAAGATAACTTATCTCTCCAGCAAGCTGGGGCTAAGGCTTGGGCTATGGCAATGGCTTGAGGCTATGGTAATGGCTATGTCTTGGGCTTGGGACTATGGCTATGGCTATGGCTTGGCTATGGCTTGGGGCTATGGCTTGGGGTTTGACTGGTGGTAGTCACGGATGAGGTTTTTATCCAGGATGTGCCTGGCCGGGACCCAAGAACGCTCCTCTGGGCCGTACCCCTCCCAATCCACGAGGTACTGGAGGCCCCGGCCCCTCCGACGGCAATCCAGCAGTGTTTTCACAGTATAAGCCTCCCCTTCGTCGATGAGCCGAGGAGGAGGTGGAGGCTCAGGTGGGGGCAGGAGGGGGGAGGTGGCAACAGGCCTCAGGCGTGAGACGTGGAATACTGGGTGGAGCCGTCGCATGGTGGACGGGAGCTTGAGCCGGACAGCAGTGGGGCTGATGATCCTTAGGAAGGGGAAAGGACCAAGGAAGCGAGGAGCCAGCTTGCGGCTTTCCACCCGGAGTGGGATATCTTGTGCCGCCAACCAGACCTTCTGGCCAACTCGATAGTGAGGGGCAGGGCGCCGAGGCTTGTCTGCCGCGGTCTTCATTGTCTTGCCCTCCTGAACCAAGGCGCCGCGAGCAGACAGCCACACACGGCGACACCGTCAGATGAATGCCCCGGCCGAAGGCACATTCCGACTTCCTCCTCCTGGCTGGGGAACAGTGGAGGCTGGTAGCCCATACAGCACTCGAAGGGGGAGAGGCCGGAGGCAGAGGCGGCGTGGGAGTTGACAGCGTACTCGACCCAGGGTAGCATGGATGACCAGGATCTTGGATTGGTCGAGCACACACAGCGGAGGACCATCTCCAGGGTTTGATTAGCCTGCTCAGTCTGTCCATTGGTCTGTGGGTGGTAATCGGAACTGAGGCTGAAGGAGGTGCCAAGGGATGTGCAGAATGCTTTCCAGAAATTAGAGGTGAATTGGGGACCACGATCTGACACTACATCCACAGGTATGCCGTGGAGACGGACAACATGCTGGATCAGTAGGTCAGCTGTGGACTTAGCAGAGGGGAGCTTGGGAAGGGGCACGAAGTGGGCAGACTTGGAGAACCGGTCGACAATGGTCAGGACAGTGGTGTTTCCATGGGAGACGGGCAGGCCAGTGACAAAGTCCAGAGCGATGTGGGACTACGGACGGTGAGGAATGGGCAGTGGTTGGAGCAGACCAGAAGGAGGTGCATGGGAGGACTTGGCGCGGGAACAGACTGAGCATGCTGTGACAAACCCCCGGACCTCTGCTGCCATCTTGGGCCGCCAGAAACGGCGCTGGATGAAGCGCAGGGTCCGGCCGACCCCAGGATGGCACGACAGGTTGGAGGAGTGGCCCCACTGGAGGACGTCAGACCAGGCGGCAGCAGGAACGTACAGGCAGTTGGCAGGGCAGGCACTGGGCGTAGCTGCGCCGTTCTGAGCGTTGCAGATCAACTCCTCGATCCGGAGGCACACGTTGTTCACAAAGCAGTTCTTGGGCAGAATGGAGCTGGGCTCTCCCTTGGCCGAGGAGGCGTCAAAACGCCTGGAGAGCGCATCAGTCTTGGTATTCTTGGACCCCGGTCTGTAGGCCAGGGAGAAATCGAGCCGGTCAAAGAAGAGGGCCCATCTGGCTTGTCTAGGCATCAGCCTCTTAGCAGAGCAGAGGTACTCCATGTTTTTATGGTCCATCCAGACCAGGAACGGAATCCTTGCCCCCTCAAGCCAGTGCCTCCACTCCATCCCGGTTCCCGATGTCGTAGTAGGACTCTGCAGGCGTCAGCCAGTGGGAGAAGAACACACGGGTGTACCTTCTGATCATTGCTGGATCTCTGGGAGAGAACCGCACCAACCCCGACATTGGAGGCATCCACCTCAACAATGAGAACAAACAACTGCTTGGCGGGGTCGGGGGTGGTGAGGATGGGTGCGGTGGTGAAGCGCCTCTTCAGCTCACAGAAGGTCACCTCGGCTTGCGGAGTCCAACGGAATGGCACCTTGATGGAGGTAAGGGCCGTTAGGGGAGCTGCCACGGTGCTGTAGTTCCTGACGAATCGCCTATAGAAATTGGCGAAGCCCAGGAAGCTCTGCAGGGCCTTGCGGTCCTTGGGTGCGGGCCAGTCCACCACAGCCTTGACCTTCTCTTCGTCCATGCCCAGGTGGTTTGGGGAGATGACGTGCCCCAGGAAGGAGGTAGTGGTGGTGCTGAACTCGCATTTTTAGGCCTTGACAAACAGGCAGTTTTCAAGGAGGCGGCGGAACACCTGGCGAACATGGTTCGTGTGCTCCGTCCTGTCCCGGGAGAAGATCAGGATGTCGTCAAGGTAGACATAGACGAATCGCCCGATCATATCCCCAAGCACATCATTCACCAAGTTCTGGAACACTGCGGGTGAGTTGATCAGGCCGAAAGGAACCACCAGGTACTCCCAGTAGCTGCTATGGGTGTTAAAAGCGATTTTCCATTTGTCGCCTTCCCTGATCCGCAGGAGATGGTAAGCATTCCGCAGGTCCAGCTTGGTGAAGACGGCCGCTCCCTGGATGACATCAAACGCCGAGGACATCAGTGGGAGTGGGTAGCGGTTCCTGACCGTGATCTTATTAAGTCCAAGAACCAAACACCTGGATCATGCGTTTAGCAGTAGCTTTCGCAGACGGCGAACGCGAGTGAACCACGGCCCATTTTGCGCATCTCTGATTGCCCCGTAAGAAAACCAGTGTAAGATTAAATAAAAAAAATACATATTTTTTCTTTTGCTCATAATGTGAATCATACAAGATTTGAAATTAATAAGCACTGCAGCGACATAAACTTGTAATGAAGTGATCAATGATATTTTAACATGCAGTTGTACATACCACTTATGAAGCAAATTAGTCTTGAGGTCTTTATATGACATTACTCTTAGAGGGCGGCATTATCGATTGTAGCGATTAAAAAGGGGCGTTCCCAGGGCAAGTAGAAAGTTACTAATTACTCCAAAACGGTTTGACATTATGGGAAATGACTGCCACGTTTTTTTCTGGATGAAAAATTACACTAAGAGAGCCTGTTTGTGAAATTCAGCCCTCTTGACGCTGTAGTTCCTTTAAAGTGAATCCCACGAACCATCTCTGACTAAATCACTTGCATAACAGTGTTTCTTATACCAGGCTTTTTCACATCCCTGTGTGAAACTCCTTCTCTCTAGCTGCATGTAAAACTATTATATGTATTTGTACTTAATTCTCCTTTTAGTTTCTGCTTTTCTGTTCTTTTCTGTGGTTGTTACCTTAGCCACATTGATTTTTCTCTTTGATTATACTACATTGTGGCAAAGCAGACATCTTAATTCTGTTAGAGGCAGGTCTGAGGCCTGTTTGTGCTGATTTAAACTCGCTGTTTATTCTCTTACACATGAAACAACATGAAATCAAAATGACTGTGTTGATGCCACATCAGGATTACGAGATGCGCTTTCATCTGGTTCTCGCACTAAACAGACCTCATTATTCTGAAGCACTGTCCTCAACTTTCAGCAGAGATCTCCAACACTGGTGAAAAACTAATTTCTTTCATTCAATTTTGAAGGCAGGCATCCATATTTGGAAACCTGAACTTCTGATTTGTTTCTTGCTTCTGGTGAAGTCCAGTGTGTCCTTTCGTCTGTGGTTATTCTTAAGATATTTGCCTGAATCTGAAAATTTTCTGCTCAGTTTGCCAGAGATGTGTTTGGATTGTGTCCATGGGTCTGTCATTTTCGCAATGAAAAATTTAAGGCTTTGTGTGAAATAGAACTTTATTTTAAGCCTCCGAATATTCTCCAAATACCCAGCTCTGTTACCTTGAAAATGAGTTATATTTATTCATAAATTTATTTCTCAGCTTTCATTCTCGCCGTCTGCAGATTGATTCTCTCCGGCCCAAACTCCAGCGATGTCGTGTGACAGCCTTCAGCATGCCTGCGTCTCGTTGTCTAATCACGTTTTCTCACTCGGAATCGCCTGCGGTATTTCATTCATTACTTCCACCTGTGCTTGATTCAGGTTCTCCCGAAACTCTGAGTGAATGGGTTCTCTGATCGGATAATTACTACAGCCCTCAGAACTGCATCACATTGCAGGTTGCTGTATAACAACAAAAAGAAGATATAAAATGACAACTGGAAAAACAACGACTAGAAAAAGGATAAGCAGATTAAGATTAGATTATAATACTTTAAATTGCGTGTTCGATGCGTGGTGGTTGGTTGAACAGCAGGATGAGACAGATATCTCTTATGCAGCGCTTTGCTGTTTTTCCTCATTTCAGCCACTCCACAACACTCACTTCCTAGTTCTTCATCACATGAGTCTGAAGTGACCAATAAGAAGCTAAAAGGAGATAGACTGAAGAAAATGTGTTTTACAATCACAGAGGTAGATTCATCAAATTATATAAGCTTGGGCCTATTGCACAAAGGCAAGATAAGGGATTAGTCCGATCTCAAGCCCTATTTCGGTTGCACAGAGCGTGTGAGCTAAGCCATGGCACTAGTTACTATGGAAACAAAGTCTGTGGAGCTAGCCAGCTCCGGAGCAAGCTTACGAACTAGCTAAGCTCCTGCCTCCAGCCAATTTCACCTCACCTCATTCAGCAGTCACCCAAATTGAAAAGCAATGTCCTTAACAGTCATTCTGAATTGTCCACTACACATTGCGATCTCAATTATAATAGGCCAAGAGTAATTATTTTAGAAACTTGTGACCATAGATGTCAGTAAATGGCCAATATTCAATCATTATATTCAAGTATCCATGTAACCACTGACCATCACAGTTCAATCAGTCCCCCTTCCATGTCACATTTTAACCATATTTAGAATCTGTCATTATCAGATTTGTCCTTATTCCCCAAGTTGACACTTCCATCAGAGTGAAAAATGAGCAGTGCTGTATGAAGTAGGTTACCGTGTTTCAGCACGGTCTTAAATCGCTGTCAATCGCTGCGGTAACCCCCTGCCTACAACACAGCCGCTACTTTTCTCCATCTTAATTCAGACTGCGACAGGTAAGGTAGAGTTAACATAACATAACATGAATGGCAAGAACTGGATTTTCAGCCCAACTACGCTCGCCAGTTTCTTTATAGTATTGTGAATATATCCCTTCAGATACTGAATGACTCAATGGTATCTAGCTTTAGGTCAAGCCTGCTCTTGAAAACCCCCAAGGTCTCTGCCTCAACAATATGGTCAGACAAGCTATTCCACATTGAAATTACTCTTTGGGTGAAGAAATATTTCCGAAAATCAGTGCTAAATTTACCTTTGGTCAACTTCCATTTGTGACCCCGAGTACTACTCACAACACTTAGTCGCAGGAATCCTACATAATTCACTTTGTTAATCCCTTTAACATATTTAAAGATCTTAATCAAATCACCCCTGAGTCTCCTTTTCCTAAGGCTAAAGAGATTAAGGATCTTCAGCCTCTTCTTGTAGCTTTCATCTTTTATACCTTGAATAAGCTTAGTGGCTCTTCTCTGAACTTTCTCTAGAGCCTCTATCTTTCTTAAAGTATGGTCCCCAGAACTGTACACAATACTCCAGATGAGGTCTAATGAACGTGTTGTACAAAAGAAGCATCACCTCCTTAGATTTGTACCCACTATTTTCGGCAATGTATCCCAGCATCCGATTAGCTTTTTTAACTGCTACGGCACAATGGCTAGAACCTGTGAGGGTTTGGTCTACAATCACTCCCAGATCTTTCTCGCGTGCAGCACATTCCAGTTTAAAACCTCCCATGAAGTAATCCCGTCTAATGTTTTTATTACCTATATGAACAACTTTACATTTTGCTAGATTAAATTTCATTTGCCACATTTCTGGATTCTATCCAAATCGTCCTGAATCACTTTAGCGGACCCTAAACTATTTGCCAACCCCCCTTTTTTTAGTATCATCTGCAAATTTAACCAATCTGCTCTCAATATTCCTATCAAGGTCATTCATGTAGATAAGGAAAGGCAGGGGTCCCAACACTGATCCCTGGGGGACGCCACTCTCCACCATACCTAGCTCAGATGAGATACCACTGACCACCACTCTTTGTGTTCTGTCCTGTAACCAGTTTTGAATCTACTTCAGAATACCTCCTATAACTCCAATGGAGCTCATTTTAAAAATTAGTCTCTAATGCGGTACTGTATCGAATGCTCTCTGAAAATCCAAGTATATGATGTCATAAGCCCTGCTCTGGTCATAAGTTTTGGTGGCCTCTTCAAAAAATTCCAGACCTGTTAGGCATGACCTTCCCTTCCGAAAACCATGTTGGCTATCCCTCAAGATACTGTTACGTTCAAGAAATAAGTCCAGCTCATCTTTTATGATAGATTCCAATATTTTGCATGCAATGCAAGTCAAATTGACTGGCCTGTAGTTTCCTGGGTTGGTACGGTCCCCTTTCTTATATATTGGTATTATATTGCCCTGTTTCCAATCATTTGGCATTTCTCTAGTTTCTAAAGACCGTCTGAAGATGGCGGATAGCGGCTTAAAGATGATCTCACCAACTTCCCTGAGCACTCTACGATTTAAGCCATCAGGACCTGCCGCCTTACCTGCCTTTAGTTTATGCAACTTGTCTAATACTTCGTTATCCTGAACCTCAATTTCCGTTGTTGCCTTAGTGCTGGACACGAATGCAATGTCGCTCGCTTCGCGATACTGGAATCAAACATTTTCAGGAGGGTCCTTGAAGTAATTTTCTGATGTCATTTTCATTCTACTTTTTAATTTGAGTGTGCCTCCATCTGAGGTGATTAAAAGCAGAAAGTAAACTCAAATAATCTGTAAACGTCTTCTAGATCGGACTATCAATTCAGTTTGTACATGACTAAAAAAAGCTTATAACAAAATTGCAAAGCCTTTATGAATCATATGCATGTTTCATTAGATCGCTTAAAATCAACTTTATTTTCGCAGTCGCCACACACACACTCAAGTATGAAAGCATTCGCGAGACTTTAAGTATGTCTGACATCGACATCTTATCTCGTTCACAGTACCGCCGAATTGCATCAGCTACTCCTTTTTAATGACACTGAAACACCTCCCCAATTTATTCTCACCTGAGTTTAGCTCACTTTAACACTCCTCTCAAACGTCTCGCACCATTCAGACAGAAACTAAAGGAACAGCAAGCAGAGGCATTTCAGCGATCCCATCGTCCCTCCGTTTGAACGTGGTCTTTGAGTGTTGCTGGTGCATCTGTTTGCTGCATCTGTTTAGTGTCCATGGTGATAATCAGCGATTCTGTGACCGATCTCGGGGTCTATTTGAGGTAGCAGAGTGCACACACTCAGCAGGATCAGCGGCAACGGGCTTCTCTTAGCCAATTCTCCTGCACCCGCCATTGGCTTTGTGCAATCAATTAAGCCAGCGACACACTGTTTGCGATATGGCAATCCTCGCTTTGGCGTTGATTCAGGATCTCAGGATCCGAGTTTTGTTCGAAAGGACCCTGTTTTAAACCATGCTGCTGTAAATATTTTCACATGTACATATGTAAATAATAATTGTGAGCATAAATTTATAAAAAGCAATCATTCTGAACAACGTAAATGTAATGTTTACTAGGTAACCAAAATGTATGAAATAACTTCGCTTGGAAACCTTACAATACCAAATATTTCCAGACAGTTAAGCTCAACACACAATAAATCGGTTTTATTTCTCCTACAAGCATTTGAGAAAATGGACTCATTTCTCACAGTACTGTGTTTTCAGAGTAAACACTATAAAACATCATTAGGTCATAAAAGCTCCCAATTATCATCTTAAGGCACACATCCTGTTACAAACCACCCTTATACTGTACTGTTATGCAGGTATTTATTTTAATTTATTTACGCCCATTAATTACATGACAGTTCATTTGTTTTTGCAGGGCTTTGTTTTGTGTTTTTATTCATATAATTCATGGTGCAGAGCAAATATTTTTTTGTGCAATGTAGTATTCTGTCCAGATTTTTTTCTTGCAAGTTCTTTTGTTTTCTTGCTGCAGGGGCTGAAGGACTGGTTGATAATCCCTCAGGTGACAGCAGGTGGACGAGTATTTTGGCATATGGTACATCTTGCTAACAACCGCATCTGGCATCAAGGGTGAAATCTTATCAAGTTTAAATCAACAACTGAAAAAAATCTTTCTGTCACTTAAACCAAAGGAATGAAGAAAGTTTGTGCTCTTGGGTACGAGGCTGTCCGAGATTAGAGCAGGTGCGTAACACTAAATAAAATAATTAAAAATGTAAAAGGTAGCCCGCACACTGCTAAACAAAATTCGATTCAATTTCAATTCAATTTATTTGTATAGTGCTTTTCACAGAGACTGTCACAAAGATGCTTTACATTGAGAGATTAAATAAATGAAAGGGCAGAGCCCAGCCTATTCCCCACCACAGCTAATGAGGCAAAAAACTCCCTGTAGGGAGAAAAATCCTCGAACACTGGTAAGAAAAAACTCCCCAGTGGGAAGAAATCTCAGGAGGAACCCGGCTATAGTGGGGAAGTCCATCCTCCGCGGGCTAGCTAATTAATAACAAAATAAAGTAATCATAAAATAAAATGGTAATAGAGTTCAATTAAAGCCCATCTAAACAGTGGCATCAGTCGCTCCAGGAAGTGGCATGTAGAGGATGGAGCTGAACTGGATCAGGACCGGATCAGGACAGCAGGACAGCAGGAGCCAGCGCTCATGGTGAGGGACAGGGCTCGGATGGTCCATGGGCTCAGGGTTGTGGAGGGAAAAGATCCTCGGAAAGAGACAGAAAAAAGTGGGGAGAGGCACTGGATAAAACTACTGCGTATTAATAAAGATACAGTCCTGTGTCATGTGCTAAGTAAGAATTTGGGAGCTGACTGGTCAGGAAACAGTCAACATCCCTCCATCCACTTCCTGCAGCACAGAGACCCTACACTTACACCAGGCTGCAAGAGCGCCTTTGATTTTCTGAACACCAGTACCATATGGACCTCCCCGGTGACTAAGGCTGTAGCAAGCCCCACTGGCGCGTTAATGCATGCTCAGTGCCACCGGTTCCACATGCATTTACATAACACTGGCCTCAAATATCTTGTGAACATATCATAAAACAAGGTTGTAGTCAGTCCCACCAGAGCCAACACATAACTAATCATGAACTAATCATAGGCTTGACTAAAAAGATAAGTTTTCAGCCTACTCTTGAAGATAGAGAGTGTGTCCGAAGCCCGAATTTGTCTTGGGAGATTGTTTCATAGAATTGGTGCTTTGTAAGAGAATGCTCTGCCTCCAAGTGTAATTCTAGATATATTCGGAATTTTCAAGTAGTCAGCACCTTGTGAATGAAGTAATCTTGGTGGGGAATAAGGAATATGAAGACTGCAAAGATATTCCGGGGCCAAGTCATTCAAATCTTTGTAAGTTAGTAATAGTATTTTTAACTCAATTCTGAATTTTACAGGCAGCCAATGAAGATTTTTGAGCACTGGGCTAATGTGATCATATTTCTTAGTCCTAGTCAGAACCCTAGCTGCAGCATTCTGCACTAATTGAAGACTTTTCAGGGCTGAGCTAGTGCAACCAGACAGTAAGACATTGCAATAGTCCAGCCGAGAGGACACAAATGTGTGAACCAATTTTTCAGCATCTTGAAGAGACAACATTTTTCTAAGTTTAGATATGTTTCGAAGATGGAAAAAAGCCACTCGGATGATATTGATGTGAGCCTGGAAAGAGAGTTCTGAATCAAGGGTCACTCCAAGGTTTTGAACAACAGCTTTGACAGAATCAGGGAGGCCATCAAAGTTACGAAAAAACTGAATGAATGAGTCTCTAAGAAATTTGGGATCCAGTACCAATATTTCAGTCTTATCTGGGTTTAGTGAAAGAAAATTTTGCGTCATCCAAGCTTTAACAGCTTTAAGACGCATCTCTAATCTAGTAACCGGATCAAAAGGAAGAGGCACAAAGATAGAGAAAAAAAAAAGTGGCATAATTAACCCAGCGTGATACGAACAAAAAAAGTGATACGAACAAAAAAAAAAAAACATTTCGGCCTCAGCAGCCATCCTCAGCCCAGCCAACTGGTGTGTCATCAGTGCTTAAATAGGCAGCACACAGTGGCAACAGTCCATAGCAGCAGGTGTCAATCATTAGTCAAACAAAAAGTCAATTAGGCCACTGGCCAGATCATAATATGCAATAACATGCTGAGAAATATTCCCTGCTGCAAATAACATGCACAGACCACAAAACTGCAACATACACTTTACAAATTAAGAAACTCACTAACACAGTAATGTCTGAAATATATCTTATTTTCATAAAACAGACATTCCATTATCAGGAAAAAAGCAGGCAATATGCTGCCCCAGATTGAACAGAATTGGTGTAACGAACGTGGCAGGGGGTCTGCCACAGAGCTTGAGCTGTTCGCATTTAAAATGAGCAAAAACTTCGGAATTTTATTTAGTTATATGCAGTATAAATTCTTAAACAAATTGCCACATTGAGAAAAATGCCACGACATACAGTATCATTAGCAAAGGCCAGTGGTTACTCTTATTAACCAGTCATGGCTATGGTAAGCTGAAAATAAAAAACAGCTAGCCAGCCAGCTAGTTAGCCATTAGTAATATATACTGCATAGAATTCCATTGTACTTAGACATTGCACTTAAATCTCCGTCATTGAATTCCTCATCCAAAGAAGCAAAGCTTTCCGGCAGAAGGAGCCCTCAAGTCTTGTTCCATTTGGAATAACTATCATAGTTCATGTCCGTATCGCATTGGCATCTCCATCTTGTAAATGTAACCTGAGTACTTCAGGGTTGATTTTGAAAGGCCTTTTTTCTATGCATTCATGTCATTCAGCTGCACAAAGTTGAAAGAATTTGACCAAACTTGGTGTTACGCAAAAGGTAAAATACTTTTGAGGGTTCAATCGATGTCTTTCAATTACTGTAGAAAGTCTATACTGTATAGAATTGGAAAAAAACAATGAAAATTAAAGCTGCAAGCAGCGTTGAAAGGGCCCTCGCACCCCTCTTGCACGTTGGGGAGGCAGCAAAATCTTGATGGGTGCAGGTGTGCATTCACAGCCATTGGACACAGCTAGACTGTGGAGAGTGCAAAAATTTTCTGGAGGGGTGCTTTGATATCATTTTGACATGCCCGTGCGCTAAATATCCAGCATAGTAATTGTAATACCAGGCTCCTTGAGCATGTTGATTTTTGTAATTTTTACAGCACGTTTAGACCCACAAAAGAGATTTCTTTTAAAAATCTGATTGGGGGCGCTATCGAGCCATTACGCCACATTTAGTGCCAATTGATGGATGACATTGAAGAGAATAAGACAATTATAAATTGTGCAAGTTTGTTAAAGTACGACACCTGTGAATGGCGAAAAATCCAAAAAAGTTGCAATTTCAATTAAAAATGGCGGACTTCCTGTTTAGTCTAGGTCATGGCACCAAGAGTCTTTTTTGTAGGTCTAGTCATATTCCTAACGTCTACTGAATTTCATACATGTAGGTTTACCAGGCTGCGAGGGCTGCTTATTTAAAAATTTCCAGGGGGCGCTATAGTGACATTTTTGCCATGTCTAGATATACGTTTTTTGTCGAGTAATACGAATGATGGTCTTTATACATTTACAAAATTTTGTGAGTTTTAGAACATGCTGAGACCCTCAAAATGGCAATTCTTTTAAAAATCTGATTGGGGGCGCTATAGAGCCATTGTGCCAAATTTAGTGTAAATTGATATATAAAATTGAAGATAATAAGACAATTATAATTTGTGCAACTTTTTGCAAGATTTCGAGTATTCTTAAGCATCCAAACATGTGTTTATAAAATTTGGAAAAACTCAGGAAATGGCGCATAGCTCACTTCCTGTTTAGCCAAAAAATTTCAAAAAAATTAATATAACCCGACATGAACAAAGCAATGATCACACCAAATTTCATGAACATTCAAGCACTTTTATCTATACATGGCCGTTTCAAGAGGGCGCTGTGGAGCCACCTGACCACACCCAATCTAATATCAACATATAGGTCTACTTGGAAGTGGACTCCTATAAAGCCTGTAAAGTTTCGCGCAAATTTCACAAAGCATGTGCGCGTAAAACCAACTTCCTGTTTCATGGCGGAACATCGAAATTCGCCGCGACGCCACGGATACAAAGTTCGATGAATCCAAAAAAGCTTCGCAATTTAACATTGAGAAGGTCTTAAGATGTTAAATTCAAAATTTTATATTGATCGGATAAAATCTCTAGGAGGAGTTCGTTAAAGTACGAAGCCTGTGAATGGCAAAAAATTTAAAAAATTTGCAAATTCAATTAAAAATGGCGGACTTCCTGTGGAGTCTAGGTCATGGCACCTAGAGACTTTTTTTTAGGTCTTGGCATAGTACACATGTCCACCGAATTTTGTACATGTAGGTCAAACACGCTGCGAGGGCTGCTTCATTGAAATTTTCTAGGTGGCGCTGTAATGCAATTTTGCCACATCCATCTGTAAACCGTAAATTCTAGTAAAAACTAAGACCAGCTTAATATGTTTGCAAAGTTTTGTGAGTTTTTAAGCATGCTGAGGCCCTCAAAAATGCAATTATGTATTAGGGGGCGCTATAGAGCTACCATGTCACACCCAGTGCCAAATGAGATATTGAATCAAAGAACGTAATATTTATAGTCTATCAGCCAAGTTTGGTGAGTTTTCGAGTATGATAAAACCCTCAAAAATGTGTTCGTAAAATCTGAAAAAACGCAGGAAATGGCTCATAGCTCACTTCCTGTGAGGAAAAAAAATTTCAAAAAAATTTACAAAAAAATTTATGATGACTACTATGACTCTATAAAATTTCGTGAGAATCCGAGCAAGTGCGTTCCAAAATGGCCGTGTGTTTGGTAGCGCTATAGAGCCACCGAGGCATGTCCAAGCACAAAAATAATAATACTTTGCAATTTTCACGACGACTGACGTATGGGCAAATTTTTGTGAGTTTTCGTGCATGGCAAAACCCTCAAAAATGCGTTCTCGCAGCAGAATAAAAAGAAGAAGAAGAAGAAGAAGAAGAAGAAGAAGAAGAATAATAAAAATCCCATCAAAAACAATAGGTTCCTCGCACCTTCGGTGCCAGGACCCGTTCCGGGCCCTGGCACCGGTCGGTGCTCGGGCCCTAATGAATGGATTTCAGTGACCACTAAATTCTTTGAGGGATGAATCTATGCGTGCATCAGTGGTAAAGAATCAAGCATTTTTATTGACTAATGACAAAAATTGATAGTTGAATAATATAGTATCAATACCATGTTGAATTTTTTGCTTCAGAAAACTGTTTTTCACTACTTAATTGGGATACCATTGGCCTATAGCTGAAATGGTTGGAACAAAGGACAATTATTTTTTCTGGCGCAAGAGATCATTTTTTATTTACTGCTGGATAGATACCATAGGCAAGTAAACTAGGCACTTTGCACATGTTATGGATACAAGAGGGAAAAACACAGGGGAACTCAGAAAACCTTAGAACACTTTACTCGAAACAGGAGGGAGACACAACCAGATGCGGGGATCCAAAATAATTTTTTATTAAAATAAACACAGGATAAACCAGGGGGAAAAAGGGGGCACTCCGGCTAACAAAAACACCATGCCTCGCACTGAAACGGGAGAACTCAGGAATCCAAAAACTCCAAAGAATACCAGGGGGGCAGACTCGGGAACGAGGGACAGACTCGGAACAGGGACTCTGGAAGCTTGGGAATACTCACAAGACAAGACAGTTGGCACAGCTGGCAGATGGCTAACTCGGGTAGCACAGCTGGCCAGGAGAAGGGTCAGGGAGAACATCAGGATGGGGACAGACAGGACACAGGGCTCAGGGCAGGCAGGAACGCTGGGGCTCAGGGCAGGCAGGGCGCTGGTGCTCAGGGCAGGCAGGAGCGCTGGAGCTCAGGGCAGGTAGGAGTGCTGGTGCTCAGGGCAGGCAGGATCATCGACTATGAGAAGGCGTTTGTCAGCGTTGATCACGAAACCCTCTGGAAGCTGCTACGCCATTATGGAGTGCCAACTAAACTGGTCACCTTGATCAAGAACTCATATGAAGGAATGACTTGCCAGGTGGTCCATGGTGGACAGCTCACAGACAGCTTCGAGGTGAAGACTGGAGTCAGACAAGGCTGCCTCCTGTCGCCTTTTCTCATCCTCCTGGTGATCGACTGGATCATGAAGAGGCTAACAGCACACAGAAGAAATGGAATCCAGTGGACACTATCGGATCAGCTTGAAGACCTGGACTTTGCTGACAACCTCGCCCTGCTTTCCCACAGCCACCAACAGATGCAGGACAAGACAACAGAGCTGGAAACCACCTCTTCACAAGTTAGTCTCAAGATCCATGAAGGCAAGACTAAGATCCTCAAGATCAACACCAAAAGGGTGGACCCAGTCACACAGCATGGAAGCGAGCTGGAAGAAGTGGAGGTCTTTACATATCTGGGCAGCATACTTGCAGCTGAAGAACATATGGAGCCCCAAGGTGGTAACGACTCGCACAAAGATCAGGCTGTTCAACCCCAATGTCAAGTCAGTGCTACTGTACGGAGCCGAGACATGGAGGCTAACAAAGACCACCACCAGGAAAGTACAGACTTTTTATCAATAGCTGCCTGAGAAGAATCCTACGGATCCACTGGCCCAATACCATCTGCCACACAGACCTGTGGCAGCGTACCAACCAACTGCCAATCGAAGATGAGATACGGGGCAGAAGATGGGGATGGACTGGGTACACCCTGAGGAAACCAACCAGTAACATCACCAGACAGGCGCTAGCATGGAATCCCCAGGGATAACGAGAAAAAAGAGGACGGTCGAGAAACACCAACTGCTAACCCTGCAGTTGTGCTGCTTAGATTCAGGTAATTCGACATTTGTACGCATCTCGTGTGGTTGAGATTTCTAGCCCCGACAGAAACATCAGATACATAAACTGAGTGACTCTGTCTGCGAGGCCTGCTGAAATATATAAAATGCTTTTTAACCTGTTTTATTGATTAATGTTAGGCTTTTGTCTAACAGAGCAAATTCCACTGAGTACTTTACTCTTTTTCAAAGATGGCCTGAGCGCAATACCAGATAGCACACCTGCAAGCAGAGAGACGGATAGAAGGTAACGGGGTAAAGCCCCTGGAGTGATTTTGGGGTTAAGGGCCTCGCTCAAGGGCCCAACGACAGAGTTCTTTCTGACTTCATCTCTTTTTGATTGATTCAGAATGCCAGGGACGAATGGGGGCTTGTACAGCACATTTAGAGTTACCAGCCAAGCAGCCCATCTCAGGTGTCTCCTGCCACACGGTGTTTTGGTGTTTGTCACTGGGATGCGTACTGCATGGGGTTGAGGCTGTGTATAGATTTATTGAGCCAGAATGTAGGAAGCAAAAATGTTTAAAGCTGTGTTTAATGGGATGATGTGGATTTATGGCAGCGGCACTGGGTGTGAGTGTCCCCGTAAGTGATTAACGGCAGAGTGGCCAGGTGCTCGCTCACAAGATTAATTCCTCCCGGATCAGAGAGCACCGACCAACCACAGACAGTTCCACAGTGGGTTACAACCGCACACACACACACACAGACGCACAAACACACACACTGTGCTGGAATGGGATTTGTAACTCTCAAATTGTTCCCCGTTCCCACAGATCACCCTCATATCCACTCAGCTCCTGATTGGCCTGGTCCTCTGTCAGTCAGGTCATGCAGGGGGTGGTATTTGCCTGATCTCTGATGTGTGCCGTGAAGCAGCACTTAACACTGACTTAAAACCAGTCTGTCACAAAGGAATCTATCGCACAGAAACACAACTCAAATTATTTTACAGTTGCTGAAAAACAACCCTCTCCTCTTCTTTAATAACTGGGGTGAATCGACACTAAGATGACAGTAAGGCTATGGGCTTTTAATTAGCGGATTTTGTCTGTCAGGCCCATGAGCTGGAAAGGCTTGTATCCGCCGGCCTGTGACCCGTATAAAAGCCTCAGATAAAACCTGTGTGCGGTTGCTTTGTGAGTCAGAGATGCTTGAGAGCATTTCACCGAGAGGAATGTTGGTAAATTGCGGCTCCCCTCATTCTGCGAAGCCCCTCCAGTCATGCGGCCATTTGAAGCTTTCAATTAAATGCCTGGGGAGGGCAAGGAGGAGGTGAAGAGAGATGAAGAGAAGAAGAGAGAACAACTTATTTCTCAACCACGGAGCTATGAGACCAACTCAAAGCTGTAAAGAGAAAATAAAAATAGCAGAGCTGAGCTATCAGAGTCAGTGTCTCAGGGCAGAGTTCTCCTTCAGTTCTTTAATCTCCTCTTAAATACTGCAGTTTTCCCTGAAGAATGGACTCAGACATGATTCAAAAATGTGAAGACAAATTTAATTACAGAAACTTTATAGGCACCTTGAGCCGTGTTTCCACGAAACACTTTTGGCGTACAGATCTCAAAACATAATAGAAGGGTTAAATAGACGTAATAGGTTCTTTGCCGTTGCCGCTCTGCGATTATAGTACTCTCGCTAACGCAGACCACCGCAAAGGTGATGCAGAATGACCCTTTTCCTGCCTGAATTATTTCCATTTATTATTTGAACCGGACCTGGAGGGTTGCTTTTCTGGTCCTAGTGGAGCCACAATAAGATCAATGCGGCTGCTGTACCGTCATAAACAAGGATCTGAACCCTACTTTTCTCCAGTGGGGATTGGACCCTGCTTCGACTAATCAACTGTGAGTCCCTTTAGATAAAAGTGTCAGTGAAATAAATAAAACCGTGATAAGAATGTGATCTGGGGAAGAATTCCTTCAGTATCCTGAAACCCCCGATAGAGCCCTCTTCTGTTGAAGACAACCTCTTGAGTGAGAGTCTGACTTTCTGTCCTCCAAATCACTATATTTAATTCCAAGTTTGCACTCTGCGGTACGCCACCTATCAAATAAAGCCATCCAGCAATCTAATAAGGATAAATGCATTTACATGATTTGAAAAGGCATTTTATTCAATAAATCGATGTTGTGTGACCACAGAAGATGGCTATTGGTGTAAATAAAAGAGTGGCCTTGGTCTCTTAGAGAGAGGTGGAGTGATTGCATCATCAACGTCATCTTCCAATCAGCAGAAACAGATCCCTGCCTCACCCTGGCTGACACTGGGGTACAGCTGAAGTTACACTCCAACTCTGTAGCTTTGCAGAAATGACTTATGGGGCCTTCCCAGGTGTACTTTATGCATACTTTGTGTAGACGTGTGTACTTTACTTTAAGATGTGTACATTAATAATTTTTTGTCATTAATTAGTTCCGAATGCTGCAGCCAGGAATCTGACGAGGACTAACAAATGTGTTCACATTAGCCCGGTGCTCAAAAATCTTTACTGGCTGCCTGAAATATTTAGAATTGAGTACAAAATCCTATTACTAACTTAGAAAGCTTTAAATGACTTGGCCCAGGGATATCTTTGCTGTCTTCTCATTCCTTACTCCCCACCAAGATTACTTCGTTCACAAGGTGCTGACTACTTGGAAACTCCAAATATATCCGGAGTTACAATTGGAGGCAAAGTATTCTCTTACAAAGCACCAATTTTATGGAAGAATCTCCCTAAAGAAATTCAGGCTTCAGACACACTGTCCTCAAGAGTAGGATGAAAACTTACCTTTTTAGTCAAGCCTATGATAGTTCATGATTAGTTATGTATAAATATTTATTTGGTTCTGGTGGGACTGACTACTGCCTAGTTTCATGGTAGGTTCACATGATATTAAGCCAGTGTAAGTAAATCCATATGGGACCGGTGGCACTGTGCATACATTAACGGTGCCAGTGCGGCTAGCCTGCGAGGACGCTCTCTGGTTTGCAGTGGGAGGCGCGAGAGGCCTGGGAGAGGGAGGGAAAAGAGAGCCTGCACGAATGCCAGGGGTTTTTGAATTCCCTGCGTTTGTCCACTAACACAGCATTCTGATTGTTCGAATTTGACAGCTGTGAAATGCAAATTTGACAGTTGAACACTTGTTCATGGCTGCCCTCCCAATTCAAAACATGATAAATTTTCAGTGGACATACAACTAGGTTCCCTTTCCCATACTTGACAATGAAACAGCACTTGCAAATCCGGCAACAATTGCTTTCTTCGCTCGGTCCATTTGCAACTTTTTTCAGCGTTACCACACGATTCATCAGGAAAATCTCCTAAAAACTGCAGTGAAGGTACTCTGCACGTGCAATTTTCTGTCATGTCTGTTTACATTGTGGTTCATTTCTACTGGTAATTATTTGCCCCATGGGGCGTAACAAGTTGTCACCACATTGACAGATTTTTAGGGGCAGTATTCAAGAACCCCTGGCTTTCCTGCAGGCTCTCGCCGCCTCTGGACTCGCGCCTCCCATTGCAAACAAGAGAGCCTGCTCACAGGCTACAGTGGGGCTAGCCACAGCCTTAGTCACTGAGGAGGTCCATATGGTACTGGTGGTGGGGTTAAGCAAATCCATAATGAACCAGTGGCACTGGGCATGCATTAACGGTGTTAGTGGGACTTGCTACAACCTTAGTCACTGGGGAGGTCCACATGGTACTAGTGTTTAGCAAATCAAAGTGATCTTGCAGCCTGGTGTAAGTGTAGGGTCTCTGTGCTGCAACAAGTGGATGGAGGGGTGTTGACTGTTTCCTGAGCTATTGTTCCTAAATTCTTACTTGGCACATGACACAGGACAGTGTTTTATTAACATGCAGTAGTTTTATCCAGTGCCTCACCCCACTTTTTTCTGTCTCTTTCCGAGGATCTTTTCCCTCCATTACCCTGAGTCCTGGATCATCCGAGCCCTGTCCCTCACCATGAGCGCTGGCTCCTGCTGTCCTGTTCCGGTCCTGATCCAGTTCAGCTTCATCCTCTACATGCCACTTCCTGGAGCTGCAGATGCCACTGTTAAGATGGGCTTTAATTGAACTCAATTACCATTTTATTGTATTACAACTTTATTTTGTTATTAATTAGCTAGCCCATGGAGGATGGGCTTCCCCACTATAGCCGAGTTCCTCCTGAGATTTCCTCCAGACCTTTTAGGACTGAGTGTGCACTCTTCCATGTTTCTGATTAGCCCGGGTCAGCATAACTGTAAGTTTCCATAAATCTGACCGGTGCGTCATGGCATGTAGCCTGATGGGCCCATAACAGGGGCAAGATGTTCTTTCTCTCTCTTAGTTTATGTGTTTACAGGAGAAAAAGTACAAAGGAAGAGCTTCAGAATGTGAACGAGATAAGCCGTGAGGAGGGAGGAATCACCTGTCTTCTCTGTGAGATGTATACACATAACTCAGGGGCGGCTTGACTCTTCTCTGTGAGATGTATACACATAACTCAGGGGCAGCTTGACTCTTCTCTGTGAGATGTATACCCATAACTCAGGGTAGCTTGACTCTTCTCTGTGAGATGTATACGCATAACTCAGGGGCAGCTTGACTCTTCACTGCGAGATGTATACACATAACTCAGGGGCGGCTTGACTCTTCTCTGTGAGATGTATACCCATAACTCAGGGTAGCTTGACTCTTCTCTGTGAGATGTATACGCATAACTCAGGGGCAGCTTGACTCCTCTCTGCGAGATGTATGCGCATAACTCAGGGGCAGCTTGACTCTTCTCTGTAAGATGTATACCCATAACTCAGGGTGGCTTGACTCTTCTCTGTGAGATGTATACGCATAACTCAGGGGCAGCTTGACTCTTTTCTGCGAGATGTATACGCATAACTCAGGGGCAGCTTGACTCTTCTCTGCGAGATGTATACACATAACTCAGGGGCGGCTTGACTCTTCTCTGTGAGATGTATACGCATAACTCAGGGGCAGCTTGACTCTTCTCTGTGAGATGTATACGCATAACTCAGGGGCAGCTTGACTCTTCTCTGCGAGATGTATACGCATAACTCAGGGGCAGCTTGACTCTTCTCTGTGAGATGTATACCCATAACTCAGGGTGGCTTGACTCTTCTCTGTGAGATGTATACGCATAACTCAGGGGCAGCTTGACTCTTCTCTGCGAGATGTATACGCATAACTCAGGGGCGGCTTGACTCTTCTCTGTGAGATGTATACGCATAACTCAGGGGCGGCTTGACTCTTCTCTGTGAGATGTATACGCATAACTCAGGGGCGGCTTGACTCTTTGTGAGATGTCAATGACTTTCAAATCACATGAGCCAATATGTTATTAACAATAACACATAGATAACATTTCAAATGTTGAAACTGAGACATTTTACATTTTTATTCACAAAATGAGCTTCTTTCAAATTTTCTGGCTGCAACAGGTCTCAAAAAAGTTGGGACACAGGCAAAAAAGGCCTGAAAAAGCAATTAATATACAGTATAAGAGAATCAGCTGAAAGAACATTGAGCAAGTAAGTAAGTTAACTGGCATCAGGTGTGTAACATGATTGGCTATAAAGGGGATGTCTTAGAGAGGCTGAGTCTCTCAGAAGTAACGATGGCCAGAGGCTCTCCAACCTGTGAAGGCTTGCGTAAAAAATTGTGGAACAGTTTAAAAACACTGTTTTTCAACATCAAATTGCAAAGGCTTTTAAGGTCTCATCATCGACAGCGCATGACATCATCAAAAGATTCAGAGAAACTGGAAAAATCTCTGTGCGTAAGGCACCAGGCTGAATGCCCGGGATCTTCAGGCCCTCAGACGCCACTGCATCACTCACCGGCATGACTCTGTCATTGGCATTACTAAATCGGCCCAGGAATACTTCAAGAAACCACTGTCTGTAAACAGAGTTCGCCGTGCCATCCACAGATGCCACCTAAAACTCTATCATGCAAAACGGAAGCCATTGTAGAGCATGATCCAGAAGCGCCACTGTATTGTGTGGGCCAAGGCTCATTTGAAATGGACTGTAGCAAAGTGGCAAAGTGTCCTGTGGTCAGATGAGACCAAATTTGACATTCCTGGTGGAGATCATGGGCGCCCTGTCCACCGGGCTAAAGAGGTGAAAGTCCACCCCTCCAGTTCTCAGAATTCAGTTTAAAAGCCAGTTCAAAAGTGGGACATTTGCATAATTTAAAAAGCACCATGAATGCTGAAAGGTATATAAAGGTTTTAGAGCAACGTATGCTCCCCTCCAGACGATCTATACCAGGGGAGGCCTTGTGTATTTCAGCAAGACAATGCAGAACCACATACTGCAGCTATTACAACAGCATGGCTTCGTTGTAGAAGAGTCCTTGTGCTAAACTGGCCTGCCTGCAGTCCCGATCTTTCACTGTTTGAGAACATTTGGCGCATAATTAAATGAAAAGTCCGTCAAAGGAGACCCAAAACTCTCCAGCAGCTGGAAGCCTGTATTAAACAAGAGTGGGCTCAAATTCCAATGGCTAAACTCAAGAAACTTGTCTCCTCAATGCCCAGATGCCTCCACTCTGTGTTAAAAAGAAGAGGAGATGCTACACCATGGTAAACAGGCCCTTGTCCCAACTTTTTTGAAACCTGTAGCTGCCATGAAATTTGAAATGAGCTCATTTTGTGGATAAAATAGTAACATTTTTCAGCATTTTAACATTTGCTATTTTATCTCTGTTCTATTGTGAATAAAATACTGGCTGGTGTGATTTGAAAGTCATTCCGTTATGATTTTATTGACAATTTACACTTTGTCCCAACTATTTCGGAATTGGGGTTGTGGTTCCCTGGCTGTGAATATGAAAGACTGAGGGAGATGTTGCCAGAAGATGCACGGACTGAGAGGATGTGCTGAGTATTTTACGAGAACATGGAGATGTGAGATTGATCGTCACTCCATTATAACCCCACTGGATGTTGTGTGATGTATCCCTACTCCATTATAACCCCACTGAATAGTGTGTAACATATCCCCACTCCATTACAACCCCACTGCATACTTAGTGATGTATCCCCACTCCATTACAACCCCACTGCATACTAAGTGATGTATCCCCACTGCATTATAACCCCACTAGATGTTGTGTGACGTATCTCCACTCTATTATAACCCCACTGCATACTGTGTGTGTCAGGATTACAAATAGGAACCACAAGCGAGTACCAGAGAGTACAAAAAAAGGGAGGCTTTTTTTCTGAAGGGGGGAGACCCCCAACAGAGCAGGCAACAATGTCCTTAATCCAAAAATCAGAGTACTAAGGGCGAAATCCTGAACCGTAAACAGGGCACCAATCACAATACTCGTGGACGGACAAAAATGGTACAGTACACAGGCACAGGTATGTCAGAGAAGCAAAAGTCAAAATCCAGTGGGCATAAACAGGGTCGAAAACCAGGGCAGCAATCACAAAACTCGTAGTCGGGCAAAAAGGGTTCGTAACAGATGCAGACAATAGCACCAAAGGGCAGAAAAGTCGGACGGTCCAGTCAGAAGAGTAACACTATGAGTACACGGCGAAGAGATAGCAGCACAGGTAAACAAGAAAAACATTCTGACAAGGAAGTGCTGTGAAAAGACTCCTAATATACACTCACAGGAAGTCACATGCTTAACACAACACAGGTAGAGGAAGTTAGACTGATTACAAAGGAGGGAACATGAGGGAGAACCTGATCACATGAAATAGGCAACAGCCAAAACGCGGACAGGGATCATGAGACAATCCTATAGACAGATATACAGCTCCGGTCAAGGAGTTCTAACGTGCATAGATAATGAGAGAAAGGACAGTGTGAGCGGGTGTGGAGATTCCACAGAAACGCAGCAGAGAAGATTGGGGAGAGACAAGAGGCGGAGACTAGAACAGGGCGAGTGCTGAGAGCTTGTTAATCAATTAGTAAGTGCAGCTATACAATCCCTTAGTGCTCGTTAGTAATTTAGTATTGTATACAATGTTAGTTTGTGTTAGTAACTCTAGCAAAAATAACAAACTGTTATTATGGGTCAGTAATATAGAAAAAGCAAGGCAAAGGAAGTAAACGAGATTGGAAGGAATGGTTGAAATCCAGAAACCATTAAATCACCCAAAAGAGTGGCACACAATACTGGGGCTGTGAGTAATGACAAGACAAGAGACCAGACAGGGGGACACAAAGTGCAATGCATGGCAGAAACAAAAACATGGACAGGAATGAAACTATGGTAAAATACAAAGCATGGAAAAACTAAACTAGACAATACATGAACAAATCTACGTAACCAAATCACAGTACATAATCCAAGGCGTGGTCAGTCAATACAGACATCAGACAGAACATCAAAACATAGCAAACAGAGCAGAATCATAACAGTGTGATGCATCCCCACCGCACTAAGACCCCACTGGATGTTGTGTGATGGATCCCTACTCCATTAGAACCCCACTGGATAATTGAATTAATCAAACTGAACTTGATTTGGACTAAAAGGTCACAGGGGAAACTTTGAGCAGCTTTGGCTGTACGAGTGTTCGGTGCATTAAAGAGACAAAACATGTTCTCCTCTGATTCAGCTGAGCTTCTGTCAGGAGATTTAAAACCACAGCATAAAACACACTGTCTCTCGGGCACATGCACACTCTTACAGACACATGCAGATACACACACACACCCGCACACACTGACACTTATGCACTCCCCTACATACACAGACTGTCATTTATGCATACACAATGCCATGCCCAAGCACACACTCAACAAAACGCATGCACATTTATTTGCACGCAGACATGTACACATTTATGCAGGCGCATGTCCACACACAGGTATGCGTGCACTCACACAGACACGTGCCCGTTCACATGCACACACTGACAGGCATGGACACTCCTGCACATGCTGAAATGCACGCGCACACACACACACATACACACATATATGGGCACATACAAATCCACGCTGACACACTCTAACGCAGTCACACACATTCGTAAACCCACTGTCAAAGACGAAAATATGATACTCTACTCACACATCAATATCACTGAGTAAATACGGTAAAGATACAAACAATAATAAGACTCATATTGAACTGAGAATGTTTTATTGTTTGAAATAAATTTCCCGTATTCTCCACTCCATTCTGTTTGCTTCAGAAATTCATCATCATCACGGCGCAGACAGTTTTTCGGTTTCGATGTTTACCTCAGACAATTATATTTGCACTTTCTCTTTGTCTTAAGGTGCCTTTTTATGGTGCCTATTTATTGTGAAAAAATAAATATGGGACACTGCACAGAAATTATCTTTCCATGTCAAAAGCAAAGCAAAAACACCTGCAAGGTCTACACATGAATTATTCATCCTGACTGTAATGTTATCATGTTTAACTCTGTCTCAAAGGTCCCGTATTATTCTGTTATTTGCCAGGATATTATATTGGATGTTTTAAAAGCAGGTTCATAAAGTTTTTAGCATAAAGCACAACATAAATCCACCAATTCTAGGCCATTCACTGCCTGTCTCTTTCTCCCCACTGAAGAACAGACTGTTTCGATTGGGTGTCCCCTCCATGGTAATAAGCTCTGCTCTGCTCTCATTGGCTTGTGAACAGAAGTACTGGCCCCTTGCACTGTGTATCAATGGATAGCGACTAGATTTCAAGATCCTCAATGCTAAGCTCATCGCAGAATTGAAGTTGAAATCAGTGACATGCGGTGGAGGTTAGTTTGGTGAGGCAGAAACCTCCCCTTTGCTTGATTAGCAATCAAACGATTAATTAGTTTAGTAAGACTGTTTGGTAGAATGACGGGCCAGTTTAAGTTTCCATGGCGTTACTACTATGTAGGCTACATCGAACATCAAATGCTCACAAAACTGCAGATTTGCGAGTATTTGCTTACAGGAAGCCTGACACGTGCGTGTCTGAGCATGTCTGATTGTGATGTAGAAAACAGCTGCCATTTCATGGAGCGTGTTTCACATGCTGTGGGAAACTCAAATCTACACAGGGGGTCTTAAAGTCACCTTCACTGGAGTGGAGACCACTGATCAGGTGGACTGAAATGGGTAAAAAATAAAATAAATAAATCCATAATATGCTGGGTTTTCACAGGTGCTGGAAATCCAAGGCAACACTTGAATATTGATGTGATGTTTTCAAGGTTTTCAAGTACTTGGATTTTGAGTAAAGCCATTGAAAATGGTCGAAAAAGTAGCTTTAATTACATTACTTTCATGATAAATTACTCATTTGCTGAGTGGTATAATAAATATGCAATTTACCACAGCTGTAAGGAAAAGTTTGAATATGCACCTTGAAAATATTTTAAAAAGTGCTCGAATCTGACTTTTGAAAGGATGTAGGAACCCTGAATTGGGGTAAAAAACATTCCTCCACAAGAATTGGAAGGAAATACTTCATTTATTTTGTCTGAAAAACTGGTCCTCGCCAACTAGACAGTATCTCTATACCGTTTCTTCACACAGCATATTCTCGAATTTGTCAGGACAGAATTCTGTTTAAAGATATAGAGCTGAGAAAGAGAACAGAACTCAATTTAAAGTGTCCTAGTTTACTCTGTCTGATCCATCTGGGCCTGTTGGGTCAGTTTTAACTGAAACAGAAAGTCTGTCTCACTTTCACAACTAAAAGAACGCTTCTGCTTATTTTAGAGTGGGGAATACATCACTGCAGGTTAATCTAGTTCTAACATTAAAAATGATTGGCAGGTTTGGAAACAGCCACCTTATTTTCAAATGAAGGACACAAAGATTTAATAATTCAAAACCTCTTTTAAAGTAAAAAATCATTAGGCTGTATCACACGCCTCTGCCTGAGTATACCCATCTACTTAAAATTATGTTTCTATGATGCTGAAAGAAAGCACCATAATCAACCTATATTAACAGCCAACAGCGAAGTGTGAGAAAAATTCACGAACACCACTTGCCAAACCTGCCAATATGTTTGTAACGTTCAGTAGCAAGGCTAGATAAAAATGATCTGTAGGCTTACATAGCATTCATATTATCAGGAATAAGATGACACAATCTTGGTTATTTCTGCTTTATATTCATCAGATTTTGTTCAGTGTGACTTCGTAGTTTATTATTAATATGCCAGATCGATGCAGGATAAAAAAGCGGCGAGTTGGGTATTGCTAGACCACATTGACAGTGACCAGCTCATTCTACCAGCTTCAAATATTTGAACAAGTACATTCATAACAATTTATTTATGAAAATGGCAAGCTAGATGAATGATTTGGCCAACAGTAATGTTGAGAGTAAGACAGGCATTTACGATGTAATCGCAGTTCTCTGGGCAGCTAATGGACTGTGCAGTCAGTGGTTCTGAGACCGTATCTCGGTGCAAGGCCAGTAAAGACAGAAAAAAACTAAACTGTCTCAAGACACTCTTCGGTGGTCCGGAACGAGGTTGCCGATTTTCTGTACGCAAATAATTTTCTGTTGGTGTCCGTAACTCTAGTGGGGGAAAAAAAAATTTGCTTCATGCACCCCGCGCCCCCCCTACAATTGCCCTGCACGCCCCCCACTTTGGGAACCACTGCTTTAGATCATTAGACAAAATAATTCCAACAGAGGAATAAAGTAAGTAATGGTGGCTGTGATGTCACTATAGTGTGCAATAACAGTTCTGGGACTGCTGTAACATCACAGTGCCCCACTACCACCGCTGGGGAAGTTGTGATGCCACAATCTTATTTCCTCCTCTGGCAGCACTGTGGAAATAGTGATGTCACAAAACAATGCATTCATTAAAAATCAGGATAACTCAAAAAAATGCAAGCACTTATTTCCATAGTGGTCCTTAAATTGCAGGAGTTTTCTTAATTCAAAGAATTATGGTATTGATGATCAAAGTGGTTATGTTAAAAAGCGGAGATCTCTGATGAATTTATGACAGCAGGCTGGGAGGCAATCTTGTTAGAAACTTGAGGATTTTTTGGGGTCCGTGATCTTATATAGTTTTCCAAGAAATAGAAGGTTGGTTTTATCCTTTTAAAATTTAAAATCCTTTTTAACCATTCACTAAATCCAGAGTTCAATAAGTTGCATATTTTTAAACTTTTACATGGAAGGTCTCAGGAGTTCAACTTTTCTACAAATACTTCAAATACGCCTCCAGCCCTCTGCCCATTGGTCTATTAAGACCTGGACCGCGTTCTTCAGCCTGCAATCAGCGCATGCATCTGTGTGTAATTGCCACTGGGTGGTAGCAGTGCGTATTTAAGACCGAGTTTCGCACTCTGTCATTATGTAGTCATGTAAACGGCGTTATAAGCCTCATGCTGGTGTTGTAGCTTTACCCTTGTAAACACTTCTTTTCACGCATGAAGTGCGTTTCTCTCACGTTAAGCGTAGATCTCCTGCATATAGTGTGTATTATTAGTTCTCACTGTATTGCGTGTATATATCACCCAATTCCAAAATATATGAGATAAAGTGTGAATTGTGAATAGAATTAAAACGCAATAACTTTCAAATCACACCAGCCAGTATTTATTCACAATAGAACAGAGATAATATAGCAAATGTTGAAACTGAGAAATTTTACAATTTTATCCACAAAATGAATTCATTTCAAATTTGATGGCTGCTACAGTTCTCAAAAAAGTTGGGACAGTGGCCTGTTTACCATGGTGTAGCATCCCCTCTTCTTTTTAACACAGAGTGGAGGCGTCTGGACATTGAGGAAACTTGAGTTTAGCCATTGGAATTTGATCCCACTCTTGTTTAATACAGGCTTCCAGCTGCTGGAGAGTTGTGGGTCTCCTTTGACGGACTTTTCATTTAATTATCCGCCAAATATTCTCAAACAGTGAAAGATCAGGACTGCAGGCAGGCCAGTTCAGCACACGGACTCTTCTACAACGAAGCCATGCTGTTGTACTAGCTGCAGTATGTGGTTTTGCATTATCCTGCTGAAATACATGAGGCCTTCCCTGGAATAGATGTCATCTGGTGGGGAGCATATGTAACCTTTATATACCTTTCAGCATTCATGGTGCTTTATAAAACATGCATGTGACCCACGCCATATGCACCAATGCATCCCCATACCATCGGAGATGCAGGCTTTTGAACTGAACGCTGATAACAGGAGGGGTGGTTTTTCTCCTCTTTAGCTCAAAGGACAGGGCGCCCATGATTTCCAACAAGTATGTCAAATTTGCACTCGTCTGACCACAGGACACTTTGCCACTTTGCTACAGTCCATTTCAAATGAGCCTTGGCCCACAGAACATGGCGGCGCTCCTGAATCATGCTCAACAATGGCTTCTTTTTTGCATGATAGGATTTAGGTGGCCTCTGTGGATGGCACAGTGGACTGTGTTTACAGACAGTGGTTTCTTGAAGTATTCCTGGGCCCATTTAGTAATTTCAATGACAGAATCATGCAGGTGAGTGATGCAGTGGCGTCTGAGGGCCCAAAGATCTCGGGCATCCAGTAGAGGTCTTCGGCCTTGTCCTTTACGCATAGACATTCCTCCAGTTTTTGTGAATCTTTTGATGATGTTATGCATTGTTGATGATGAGACCTTCAAAGCATTTACAATTTGAAGTTGAGGAACATTGTTTTTTTAAAGTATTCCACAAATTTTTTGCGCAAGCCTTCACAGGTAGGAGAGCCTCTGGCCATCTTCCCTTTTATAGCCAATCATGCTACACACCTGATGCCAGTTAACTTAAATACCTGCTAAATGTTCTTTCAGCTGATTCTCTTATACTTTATAGTAATTGCTTTTCATCCCTTATTTGCCTGTGTCCCAACTTCTTTGAGACCTGTTGCAGCCAGAAAATTTGAAATGAGCTCATTTTGTGGATTAAAATGTAAAATAGCTCAGTTACAACATTTGAAATGTTATCAATGCTCTATTGTGAATAACATATCGGCTCAAGTGATCTGAAAGTCATTGCATTTTGATTTTATTCACAATTTACTCTTCGTCCCAACAATTTGGGGTTGTAAAATGGCATGCAAAATGGGAACAACTTCCTGTTCTCCGTGCGCAGCAGCGGTGTGGAGAGCAAAAGCCTTACAAATACTGTCAATCAATACCAAAAGTCATGTGGGCAATTGTAGATATAACACAGGTATTTTGAGGTCGTATGGCCTCCACTATTCTCTATAGTTTTTTTTTTCAGCCTGTGTCTTGTCTCAAAAACCACTGGTTATAATTGAGTTTCACAAGTAAAAAAAAAAGTACACAATATCAAAAAAAAATTACATTTTCAGAATTGAGCTTTACTGTTTTTTTATTCATTCACATCGCTGATTTGGACACAAAATGGCCAGTGGAGCATTTTTCATTGAAGTGAATTACAGCATTCTGATACAGTAAACTCAGGGTTAATGCGATGCTGCACTCAAAGGCATTGGGGTCATTCCATGTCACATTAACCAAATTTTAGGAACTTCCCCACCAAAAAAAATGTTTTCTATTATATTCCCCACAATGGACGATTTATATATCTGGTGTGAAATGGTAGAAAAATTAGCTCAATTATTGTCAGTTCCTGAGATTTTGCTTCTTTAAGGGGAGGTCAGTTTTAAGAAAATCGCCATAATTTTGGAGTAAGTTTGAAGGCCTGAAATGCATTTGCAGAGCAATGAGACCCATGAGACCCATAAGTTTCATTTTGTAATCAGAATAGTCGCTGAACTCTTGGCTTAAGCTACTTTTCTTCACTCAGTGGGCTCTAATTTCGTAAACCAGGCGCAGGCACGGCGAATGGGGGGTGCGCCGCACCAACGGGGAGTGACTCGTTCTTCCGCCTTCTGAGGAGATCAGTCCCACTCCATCTCTGCTCCTGCCTGTGTCTTCTTTCTTTGTCCTGTTTTGTCCTGTTACCCCCTCCTTCCTTTCTTTGGACCTTCCGTCTGCTTCTGAGGCTCTTCAAGTGAAAATGGAATTAATTAGCTGGTCCCTGAATGCGATTGACAAAATTTTTTCACCAAGAAGTGGTGCACCTGCGCCACGCTTCGCCACCTGCGCTGCGCCAAGAAATTAGAGCCCAGTGTGTTTAGTTTACCTGTACTGTGGCCTGGATAAAGCAAAAAACACCAATCAGACCAATTTTTTCCAAATTTAATGCATTTATTATTCTGTAACTAATTAAGATAGAGCCCTGAGACTGTTGGTCAACTTTCTGATGACCAAAAAATAAATCAAGGTCACGATGGTTGTATTAAATGTTTTAATAACCATGGAATTTGTCTTCAGAATGAAAAGTGTGTATTTTGAGTCATTATAGTGGGTATATATATCTCAAAAGGGACGCAAGTGATCCATGTCAATTCTGAAGACAAAATGAAGCTTGTGGTCTCAGCTCTGAAAATCCATTTCTGAGGCCCTAAAACTCCCTCCAAAATTAAGGCGATTTGGTCAAGCAGGGGGCCAAGGTGATGTCACAGTGCTGTACGGACCATTTCCATTGGTTCATGAAAGTAACTCTGCTCTGAAGGGGAGAGTTATATCAGGTCTCATTATATCAGTGAGCTTTTCTATCGTATAATAGGCTCTACTCAACCCAGAGCACAGAGATTCAGCTCCTTTAATGATTTAAAAGGGAAAAGACCCTTCACCTCTGAAGAGCAGAATAATCTCAATTAGCTCTCAGTGAATATAAATGCTGACACACACACACAGATACGCATACACACACACACACACAAATGCACAAGCAAAGGCACACATACAAATATGCACACACAAATGCACAGACACAACACTCTCACACACACACACACACACCCACTGTTACGGCTGTAAGGTCCTTGCACTCACGCAGTTTGTCCCTTCTCATCTCCTGTCCTCAGTAGCTTTGCTCAGGTGCTTCATCTATTCCCTCCACAAGGTGCCTGATAATGAAGTCCTGCCCCAGCGCCAGCATTAGGAGAGGCGTCTGCTGTGCGGACAGCGGCCTCTCAGCCTGGGCTTTTTTCTGTTGCAGTTGCTCTTTGACTTTGCCTTTTTTTTGTGGCTTCATTTAATTTCCTCAGTGTTTTCATACATCTCACTGACTTTTTTGTTTTGTTTCAGAGGTGTTTTTCTGTGGGGATTTTGAGTCAGTGAGGGAGTGTTGTTTGCCTTATTGGGCAAACCTAAGAGTTTTATATAACACACACACACACATACACACACACAGGTTTTTTTTTTGCATTTAAGGTTGACAGGGATATCTCCTGAATTATTACTAAGGGACGTTTAATGAGGGCAGTTATCCACAAGCTTGTCAGTAGTACCGGAGTGTCTTTAATTACCCTTACGAATGTACAAACATGCGTACTGTACCTCAGTGTGCAGGAGAGCGGTAAAGCTCTCGGTAAAGCTCAGGGTGCAGTCTCTGCTGTCGGGCAGCTGTGCTCTGGGCAGCAGGGAAATGAGTCTAGATGGGCAGAATGATCCGCTCTGCGCATTATGTGTTCTCATGCTCTCGATGGAATAAATATGTTTCTCATTAAATATCCTTTCCTGATGATGTAGAGAAAATGGATGTGCATGAGTGAATGAATGAGTGTGGGAGTGTGGCCCTCTGAAGCATGAACACAACTGAACACTTCATTGCCTTTTCAAGGATATGAGATCAATCATACCTCTCAGTCGCTTTCACACAAATGAGTCCTTTCCTAGTGTGAAATGAAAAGCTTAGGGAAAGCCTATCAAAATTGACAGCAATGGTAGCCGTTAATATTTTTTAACATTTGTGTCATTTATCTTGCACCCAAGTCAGTAGCCATGGCCTATGACCCCAAATGACCCGGTCACTAATCACCTGACCTGCAGTTATGTGACCCTTTATTCCATCATCTCCCTCACAGCCTCCTTATCAAATGAATACTGCTCTCTCACTGCCTGGCCTCTGATCACCTGACTGCCCATGTGATCGTGTCCTCTAAATTCCGCTCACTTCTCCTGATCTGGCTTCTAAAATCTGAGTAATAATAGCCTGGAAGTATGTGTAAGAGATCCTACACAACCATTATGTAATAACCAGCCTCTAATGACTGCTGTAATAATCTGGGGCCACACTGGGTCATCCTCTTATTGGCTGACCTCTAATATTCTGGCCCTCATGTGTCGGTGGCCATAGACTGGTCCCTGGTCCCTCATTTAGGGATAGTATGTAAGTGCATTAGCATTTTAGCACGCTAAAGATGGCAGCTGTTCAGTCAGACTGAAGCGGAGGATCTGGAGTCGAGGGACAACAGACACCATGATCAGGCTGAGAGGTCATTAGGAAGGTCAGACACAGGAATTCACTTTTAATTTTTTTGATGCTGATGGTTTCTACACAGAGGTGGATTCTGTGCCTCATTATCTGGCGTTTCCTCCACATATATAATACTCATAAAATAAAAAAAAATCTTTGTCACTCCAACAAGAAACTTCTTTTTGTTACTTTATTGTTTAGTCTTATTATGATCCCGAATGACTGTAGCAAATAACAACAAGTCATGCCTGTGGGATCCTGAGATTGTATCACAGGCTGTCAGAGAGTGAGCTGTTTCTCTGCCTCAGGGGTTTCTGGGAACTGTGTGCAGTGCCATGTTTTCATGCTTCAAATCTCCGAATGGTGCCTTGTAGCTTGGAGGCTGCACAGCTTAATCCCTTTGTCCCGTCCACCTACCGCACAGCAAACTGTCACATGACAAAATACTGACAGAGTGTGAGCTTTTGCCTGCTGCTTAAAAGTTTTTTAATTTTCATTTTATTCCCAGAGTTTTCTCAATTTTCGCATGAACAAACTCTAACTCAAACTCAACCAATTGTATTGATTTCCCACCAACACCCCTTCCTGTCAATGTCAGAAGCTGATCACAGCCACGCAACCCCGCAGATTCATGAGATTCTAGTCGCACTACGCACTTCTTGGACGACAGGTTCGTCACACCCTGACTTTATCTCTGGAGGAGCGAGAGGTCAGCATATTCTCAGGTTTTTCTCTTGCAGGGGATTTGATAAACAATTAATTTTATTTGGAAGCAGAATTATTCTGGCAAGTAATAGTTTGGCCGTGCTCATTTTCTCTCTCTCTCTATCTCTCTCTCTCTCTCTCTCTCTCTCTCTCTCTTCTCCCTCAACCAGCTCAGACAAAACTACTATTTTGCAGTCGGGGTGAGACAATTTTACATGTGGTCAAATAAGCCAATTTTTCGGAGGTCAGGTGACTGGTGGTGAATCCCAGTAGTTAAAAAATACATCCTCCTTTCCTCTGCTGACAGCATTATGGGAAATACATTTGTTTACTCTTGTGATGCAGCACGGGAGGAGCAGCCCAGTGACTGGAAAGAGGCCATTTTATAAGGCATCGGGTGACTGGAATAACAAGTATTTAGGCTGACTCAGTTTAACGGTAACAACTGCCGCCGGCCGGTGATGATATTCAGCCGCAATTGGGCTTTTCGCTTTTTTTTTTTCTTTCTTTTTTTGACTGCTTTGAAGAGTTCCTCAGGGATTGTCTGTTCATTTTGTTTATTATTCCTCCAACCAGGAAAAAGAGGAAAAAAACTTTGAACTAGTATAGATGTTTTTGGAGAGTGATGCTAGAGCTTGTCGCTCATAGGCAGAGAGCAGGTTTGGCCCTTATGGCGGCAGTAAAACCTTCTCCGACTCCCTCACCGGCAGCCATCTTCTTGTTTCTGAGTTTTTTCACATACATATGTTAGGAGTTGGAGATTTGCAGAACTGAATGTAGTAGCTGAACTTGCTCACTCCGTCCAAATTTTTATCAGTCCTGTGTGATACCAATCAGCTGAAGGTGGAACCACCTTAAATTTGAGGTATGGTCACGGGAGAGTTTGTGTTCATAGTTACATGCTGTGATGTGCACTTAAAACTTGCCTGAGCTGTTATCGGCAGACTGACTTTAATGTACACGCTTACCAAGCCGACAAGACCCAGGCTTTGGGTACTTCATATATTCAGGCTTTTCTTCAGGGTGGTACCTGCTCTCAAAATTTTCGTGAATGTAACATTTTACTCAGAACTGTTTCATGCCCTGCAAGTATCACAGTATGATGAGTGAGTCATATTTGTCTACTGATATCAAAGTTCACCCGTGGAAGACTGCTATTTGCCCAATTTTATTGTTCGGTGCTAATTGTTTATCTGTGAATAATTCTGACATCAGGCTTTTGGAGTATTTTCAAGGAAATAATATTAAGCGTGTTCTTGGGTTTACCAAAAGTTCCCATTATTCAAAACTCCTGGAGGCCCTCAATATATTGGAAATTGGTCAGGTGATCCAGTAGACCTGAATTTATATTTTTTCGCTGACTATATGTCTAATGGTGCTGTGGTGAGGGGGACCCTCATCGGATCGGTCTGCGCCAGCGGATTATCCCTTCGATCGATTCCCTGAGGGTCCTCACTCACTACCCTGATTTCAATCTGAGAAAATCTATGGAATATAGACTGGAGGAATCGCTTATCCGGGCTTTTTAACTCCAACTGTAGTCTCGGGCCCGTATTCAGAAACGACACTCGCACTAATTGAGTGCGAGTGAGATCTAAAACTTAGTTAGTGTCATGTTATACTAAATGAGTCAGAGGTTGCACAAACACTCATTTGCTTTCAGAGACCTCACTCACACTGAAAATAGTGTCTCTTTCTGAGTGAAGGTTGAGCGCAGGGAGCACTTCCCTTGAGCCGCACTAACTTGCACCGGTATTTCGTTGTCATGGCTTTTAGGTGGTTACAAACCTTGGAAACTCATTTACGGCCACGTGCTCGACGCAATCGCAACTACGCAAATTTTAACTATAATGATGATAACGATTCCGGTAACTTACTCACTGACCGCCTGGTTTCAGTGTTTGCGAACTGCACTGTGGTGAACTCAAGGTTAGCGTTTGTGTACCCACCAGTAGCTACTGGTGAACTGGCAATAGGGGAAGCTCAAAACCATCCCTTGAAAATAATGATTGGAAATGACCTGTTTTCAACTCATTTAAATTACCAATGCAGAAACTCCAAAAACTCTCATCATTATCAGGTGTGGCCAGTTATCATTAATGACGCATACCTGTCAACTCTCACGCATTCGGATTTCTAGCGCTTCATCATGGGTTGGAAAATTTTGCGCTCAGCGGCTTGTGGGGCGCGTGTGGATTGGTCTGCGAGGCTCATGTAGCAGTAAGTCACGAGACTCCAGTCTTTTCTACATTCTTACCTGCTGAATGTAGAGGGAAATGTCCGGCACGTTTCGCAGCTTGTTGCTTAGTGAGCCTCGCGGGCTGTCCTGCATCTTTTGTGAGCCACTCGACCCCAGAATTTATGAAGACATGCTGATATTTACGTCGTTATTTCTGTGCGAAAGAAAAGCCTCAATTTTGTGATGCAAGGTATAACAACGCCATTAAAATAAATTTGATTGTCGTTTCACCAGTTTGTCTGGGAAACTTTCTAATCTGGAAAAGTAAACCGCGACAGGTTTAGGTCATTCAGAACTGAAAGGTGAGGATTGAGCATCCCTTTGCAGCAGTCGACGTCCCACCTGTGGTACCCAGTTCCGACTATTGTCACACTCCAGTTACATTTCAATCGTACTCACTGTATGGTGAGTGGAGGGTGAGGGTGAGTGTCGTTTCTGAATACGGGCCTCGGTTTGCTGTCTGATTAACTAATCTTATTTCTAACTGTTTTTATGTGCCATGTTACTTGTATATGTTTCATGTGATTATTTTAATATGTGATTCTATCTCCCTCTGTGGAGGTTTCAATAAATAAATAAATTACTTAATAAATTAAATGTAAAATGAAGAAATTCAAACAGCTAGTGTTTCTGCTATGTAGCAGTAACTGATTAGGGAAGAGAGAGCTGTGGAACACTTGGAGAATATATGCCTGTACGCCGTCCGGAATGATAGTCAGAGAACCTTCCAGACATGAGACAAAGGCATTCTGTCAACCCAGCTGCCCGAGCAAAATCTGGAGTGACCTTAACCCCAGGCCCCCCAAGTGATCTCTTGCTCATCAGAGAAAAGGTCACGGCCTGTACTGTAGGCTATGCGCTCCGCCTGCTGGGGTCAGATCATCTACACCTGACCCAGCAATAAGGGGGCGCCGCAGGGGAGATGTTCAGCAGTCCTCACTGCTAGTTTACTTCCATCCCCCTCTCCCTTTCTGTTCTCACTGCCTGTTTACATCAATCCCTCACTTCCTTTTATTTTCTCATTGCCTGTCTAATCTATTCTTCTCACCCTTTCTGTTCTCTCTCCCTGTCAACATCTCTCTCCTCTCCCTTTCTCTGCTCACTGAATGTCAGCATGTATCCTTCCCTCCATTTTTGTTCTCAGCGTCTGTGGAGATTTATCTTTTCCCCCTTCTCTGTCACTTGGTCGTCTCCCTGGTCTCCCCTCCTCTTTCATTATTTTCCTCATAGATACCCACACATACACTCACTCACAAACACACACACACACACACACACACACACACACACACACACACACACACACGTACATGTACTTCATATTCTGCAAAGTAGCACTGCAGAAAAGATTATTTCACATATTACAAGAAAAATCTTTAGGAGTACTGTTTACATGCACAAACACACAACCACACTGGGACACACACATACATACTGCATACACATGGCATGTTTATGCACACCTGTTCACAGCCTCGGGGTATTTCACGGGAGTCATTGGATCAGTTGGTTGATGGAGTTATGTCTCTGGACTCAGCAGAACAAAAGAGTTTAATGAGAATTGTAATGGATTAAATTAATGAAGCCAATTGTTCTTACCCCAAAAGGACCAGGTACTTTTCCTGATGCAAGGCAAGAAAATTGACACTGCATAGACATTTGAATTTGCAAATGCTGTATGCAGATGGAAGATTTGCAAAGAACTTGAAATATATATTTTTTTACAAACAGGATTTATCTGAGATTAATCAAGTTGTGTCCAAGGTATCCACTGAATTGAGGAAAGGGCAGAGGTCTTGGGTTTGACTTCCAGAGGAGCCCATAACTCAAAGCCAAAACTAAACAAATACTTCAGCTAGTCTTCAAAGGATTGCTGGACATTGGGCACATTTAAACGCTTAACTCCAGAATACTCAATCCAACACTGAAGAATGAGACAATGAATAGCATACCCACAACGGAAACGAGTTTCCACGAAGTCTCACCTTCAAAAATGATAAAGGAAAAATAACAAAGCAAAGTAAGAAACAAGTGTTCCAGCAGTGGAAGGATCAGGAGATGCACCAGGAAACACTCCAGCTAATCAGAGATACCAAACATTGTGCAAAGGGGCAAGATGAGACAGATGGTCAGATTCACCAACGAAAGGAATTCACCAAGCAACCAGACTGAAGGGTAAAGGATATAATCCAAGGCAAATATGAAAAGGCAAATATGAAAACATAGGGAAGGTCAAGGCAAAATTGTTAAGTCCAAGGGAAACCGATTCAACAACTCCGGCAACAGAATACTCACAGTCCACAGATGCTAAGCGCGAGGTTGTAGGGCTGGTCTCCAACTAGGAATTGCAAGCAAGGATGCTAAAAGGTGCCAAGAGGTGAAACTGTCAAGTGGGAAATGGTGGAATTCGCTAAACATGGTCATACCCAGAGCAAATATCTCTAACCACATGGTAAGATGACAGGGGTCGTAATACCCACACCCGTAAGAGAAAACCTGTGCCCAACGTTTTTCACTAAGAATAGCAGCGTGACAGTGCATCAGCTGCAATGATTTCTGATTCTTTCTCTTCTGTACTGTACTTGAACTGATGCCAGTTATTTTATTTAATTTTTTTCAAAAAGAAACACACTGGGTGGGCGATTTTAAGTTTTTCCTGGTGAAACAATACTGCTCCTTTGCCACTGGAAGCAACCTCTAGTATTAATGGTGTAGCACAATCAGGAGCAGACAAGACTGCAACATTACATAGCAAACTTATGACAGCATGACTTTTGTTGGCATCAAAATCATGCTGACAGCCAGGGAACCATATATATTTTTTAGAGGCACGCAGGCATTTGATGCGTCATGAAATAACTGACAAAAAATTTCTGCAAAGACCTCTGTAGTACCCAGCCATTCCAAGGATACGCCCGAGTTCCATTCCGGTCTTAAGAATAGGGTAACCGCAAATAGCCTCAAAGTTACCATCAACACAACACACTAAACCCTGACCCATTTTTTTCCCAAAAAAGGATATTGCTCCATGGCCAAACTCACATTTCTCAAGATTCAGGGTTATCAATTCTGGCCAAAACTTTGTTCATTAGATTTTGGAATGTAGTGGATGCATTTATAAACCCAGATGGTTTTACCATGTTCTGCAGAATGGCGTAGAAAAATCCACAAGCTCCAAAGCATGTTCAATCAGTGCACACACCCAATATTGAATTCCTTTCCTTAAAATGCACCTTACAAAACTTTTAAAATTCTTTTTTTAAAACTTTGGACTCACTGGCTTCTTCCACATCATTTTACACTGGAATTGTGTAGCTAGTATGTGCACTTACTAGCTTCTGGCTGCTTAGTATCCTGTGGCATATAAAAGAAGAGAAAAAGAAGACACTTTTAAGGCAGATATTATTAATTCCCAAGATTAGCAAGTACATATCAATTACCCGTGTTAGATCTGTTTGTTAGTTACACACTCTTATCCTGCACTAATCTTAACAAAACTAGGAGACATGTTAGCATAGGTTACTCACCACAGAACTAAACCATGTAAGTTTCTATGTCAAAGAAAAGGTAGAAAACAAATTCATTTCCAAAACTTCATTTCTAATCAAGATTAAGACTGAAACTACCACCATTTTTTATATTAATGTAATGTGGTTTTATTGGTTTGGGGTCACAATAATGTCACTCTGACGTTAGAACGTGACGTAAGTTTGTGAATTGATGTGACTGATGTGATGTGTATTTTTTTTATTTTTGCCAAAACTAATTTTTCTTATTCCGTTCTAAAGATAAAATGATGTATCTTTTCACCTTTGTTAATTTCAATTTTGGCAAGTTGTTCTAAAAATTACCTTTCATTTTGATAGTTTCCTGCTCAAAAAGGTGACCTTTGATGAAAATATGTGACTTGCCATCTTTTTCTATGATTATAGGAGAGGTGTAAAAGATGGTAAGTAGCATTACATGACATAATGTAATCAATATCTGGATTGAAAGGGTTGAATATGTTTCCCCCCTTTTTTTCAAAATCTCTGAAATGTGACTTACTGACTTTTTCCATTTAAGGCTAGAACTTTGTACATCAGCATTTAAAGTGTAGCGTGTGCATTCTTCAACCCAAACAGTATTACCATGTGCTGTATAAAGGAATCTTGACTAAGAAATATTGACTAAAAAAATTCCAACAGCTCCAAAGCATGTTCACGCACAAAGCATACAGAGAAACCTGCCAGTAGCCTTTCATTAAATCAAGCTTTGTGAGAAATGTTGTAGCTCCTATCCAATTAGGATAATCCTCAACTCATGGAGGGAAAGAATCTGTGAGGTTTTACGAAATGAGCCAAGAGCGAGAACCAGATGAATGCAAAATGGAGGCTTTATTTCTGAAGGGGGAAACCCCCCAACAGATCTGGCAACAGTACAATGTCCACAATCCACAAACAGAATCCAAAGGGCAAAGTCCAAAACTGTAACCAGGGCACCAATAACAAAACTCAAGGTCAGGCAAAAATGGTTCGGTACACAGGCGTGGGTTTGGTGGAGAGACAAACTCATAAGCCGTAAACAGTCCGAATCCAAATACCAGGGCAGCAAAGACAATAGACGTGGTCGGGCAAAAATAGGTCAAAACTCACGAAGGCAATCAGATCCAAAAGGGCAAACCAAAAAACAAGTGTCGGGCAATCCAGTCAGAAAGAAAATATCACAGTGAGCAAGGCGAGGAACGTAGCACAAGACAAAGGAGTAAAGACGATCTGACAAGGAACTAAAAGTGCAGACACCTTATATACACATCCGGGGTGAACACATGACTAGGGTAAACAGGTGTAATCAATGACATGGGAGTGACACATGAGGAAAACTAATTACATGAATTTGGCGAATGCCGAAACGCAGACAGGGATAACGAGACATTCCTATGAACGAATAACAGCTCCGGTTAAGGAGTACTAAAGTGTATAGTCTAAAGAAAAGAGAAAGCCTGAGATATAAATGGAAACTGCAGTAGAGATAATTAGTGATAGGCAAGGAGGGCGGAGATACAGATTGGGCGAATGCTGAGAGATCGTTAGTCTATTAGTATGTGCAGCTATACAATCCCGAGTGCAAGTTAGTCAGTTAGTATGAATATACAATGTTAATCGGGGTTAGTAATTATCGAAAACAATAAACTGTTAGTAGGGTTAGTAGATAGCATAAAGAGAGAGGAAGGAAGAAAACGAGATATGAAGAAAGATTGAAATCCCAGAAACCAGGAAATCACCCGAATGAGTGGCACGTCAGACAAGGGACCGTGGGCAAAGACCTACACAAGACAAGACAGGGTAAACGAAGTGCAGGACTAGAACCAAAAACAAGACTATAAAACATGGCAAGGGTATGAAACATGGCAAGACTAAGAAACATGGCAAAGACGTAAATAATAACAAAACAAGAAAAATAATAAAACATGAAATCAAACAACCAAAACACAATACATAATCCTAGGGATGGTCAGAGGCAGGCAGTGGTCACTAAAACACAAAAGGCATACATGGCAAGCCAGGCACAGAACTTAAACATGGGGCTAGACAAAAGACATGGCTGAAATGCAGAATCACAACAGAACCCCCCCCCCAACGAACGCCTCCTGGCGTTCAATTCGAAGAACGTGATGCAGCATGATAGTCTCTTATTAAAGTCTTATCCAGAATGTGTCGGGCAGGAACCCAACTGCGGTGTTCCGGTCCGTAACCCTCCCAGTCGACGAGGTACTGTAGACCTCTGCCTCGTCGACGAGAGTCCAGGAGGGCACGGACCGTGTAGACTTCGCCTCCGTCGATGATCCGGGCGGGTGGAGGGGGATCAGGTCCAGAGGACAGGTGGTGGGTTACAGCAGGTTTTATTTGTGACACATGGAAAGTTGGGTGTATACGTCGCATGGATAAGGGGAGACGGAGGCGAATGGCAGTGGGACTTAGGACCCTCTCGATAGTGAAAGGGCCCAGGTATTTGGGGAAAAGCTTACCCCCGTTACCTCTGAGGGGGATGTCCCTAGAAGACAGCCAGACCCGCTGCCCAGGTCGGTACGTAGGGGCCGCTGTGCGTTTCTTGTCGGCCTGTTCCTTCATCCGGGCGACCGACCTGAGCAGGACCTGGCGGGTGGCGATCCAGGTGCGTCTGCACCTACGGATGAACTCTCTGGCAGAGGGAACAGCTACCTCCTCCTCCTGGGACGGGAACAACGGAGGCTGGTAACCCAGGCAGGCCTTGAAGGGGGAGACGCCGGATGCAGCAGAGGTGTGGCTGTTCAAGGCGTACTCCACCCATGGCAACTGATAACTCCAGGAGGAGGGGTTCCTAATGCAGAGACAGCGCAACACACTTTCCACACATTGGTTAGCTCGCTCGGTCTGGCCATTGGTCTGGGGATGGAAACCTGAAGATAAACTGACTGTCGTGCCTAGGGCTTTAAAAAATGCTTTCCAAAAAAGTGCTGTGAACTGGGGACCACGATCAGAAGTGATGTCGGTGGGTATGCCATGAAGCCTAATGACATGTTGAATGACCAGATTGGTGGTGTCTTGAGCGGAGGGAAGTTTAGTGAGGGGAACTAAGTGAACTGCTTTGGAAAATCTGTCAACAATAGTGAGAATGGTGGTGTGGTGATTGGATGGGGGAAGACCTGTGATGAAGTCTAGTGCAATGTGGGACCAGGGACGATGTGGTGTCGGAAGGGGCTGAAGTAAACCTTGTGGTGGTTGGTGAGAAGTCTTAGCCTGGGCACAGACCGAGCAAGCTGTAACGAAACCCTGGACATCTTGGCTAAGTTCTGGCCACCAAAATCTCTGGAGGATGAAGCTCTTGGTACGGCGAATCCCAGGGTGGCAGGACAGTCTAGATGCGTGTCCCCATTCCAGGACTTTGGGGCGCAGGGCAGCTGGAACATACAAGCAGTTAGTGGGACACGCACTGGGGGTAGCAGCATTGGTCTGGGCATTCTTAACCTCTCTCTCTATGTCTAAACATATGGCATTGATAAACGTTTCTTTAGGGAGGATAGTGTCATTGTTAAGTTCCTCCTCCTGGATCTCAAAACATCGGGATAGGGCATCAGGCTTCACATTCTTACTTCCAGGCCGGTAGGCAATGTGGAAGTTGAACCGGGAGAAGAATAAAGCCCACCTGGCTTGCCGCGGATTGAGTCTCTTGGCTGTCTGCAGGTACTCCAAATTCTTGTGGTCAGTCCAGACAATGAAGGGAACTTTGGATCCTTCCAGCCATTGCCTCCATTCTTCCAAGGCCAACTTAACCGCCAACAGCTCCCGGTTGCCGATGTCGTAATTTCTCTCCGCTGAGCTGAGGCGGCGAGAGAAGAAGGCACATGGATGGACTTTCCCATCCTCCGTGGACCTCTGAGACAGGATGGCTCCAGCTCCAATATTGGAGGCGTCCACCTCGACGATGAACTGGAGCTCTGGGTTGGGAATAGTGAGGATGGGTGCAGATGTGAATCTGGTCTTTAATTCTTTAAAGGCGTCCTCTGCTTTCTCCGACCAACGAAACTTGAATTTGGAGGAGGTGAGAGCAGTAAGAGGAGCCGCAACAGAACTATAGTTCCTGATGAACCGCCGGTAGAAGTTGGCAAATCCTAGGAAACGTTGGAGTGACTTACGGTCCTCTGGTCGGGGCCACTTGGTAACTGCCTCCACTTTTACTGGGTCCATGCGAATGGTGCCCGGAGAGATAATGTAACCCAAAAAAGTGGTGGTTTCAACAAAAAACTCACACTTCTCGGCCTTCACGAAAAGGCGGTTCTCCAAGAGGCGACGGAGCACTTGGCGAACATGCTTAACATGGTCCTCCTGGGATTCAGAAAAAATCAGAATATCGTCAAGGTAGACAAAAACAAACTTGTTTATCATGTCTCTTAAGACATCATTGACGAGGTTTTGAAACACTGCTGGAGCGTTGGTAAGCCCGAAAGGAAGAACCAAATATTCCCAGTGCCCCGTGGGAGTGTTAAAGGCGGTCTTCCATTCGTCCCCCTCTCTGATTCGCACTAAGTGGTATGCATTCCGGAGGTCGAGCTTAGTAAAGATCTTGGCTCCCTGCAGGAGATCAAAAGCGGTGTTCATGAGGGGAAGTGGGTAGCGGTTCTTAATAGTTATCTCGTTGAGGCCACGGTAATCAATACAGGGTCTTAGTGATCCATCCTTTTTAGCTACGAAAAAAAAACCCGCACCAGCAGGTGATGATGACGGGCGTATAAGGCCTGCAGCGAGAGACTCTGAGAGATACTTCTCCATAGCTTGGTTTTCTGGTCTGGAGAGTGAATAGAGTCGACCTCTAGGGGGCATAGTACCTGGTTTCAGGTCTATGGTGCAGTCATAGGGTCGGTGAGGTGGTAAGCTGGTGGCCCGAGACTTTGAGAAAACCTCCTTGAGGTCATGGAATTCTAGAGGAACCTTTTCCAGGTCTGGAATCTCCTCCGGAGATGGGTTGTGTTGAGGGTCGAGGGCGTTGCGGAGGCATGTCAGGGAGCAGTTGGGGCTCCATCCCTTAATTTCGTTCTTGCGCCAGTCGATCTCTGGTAGGTGTTTGGCCATCCATGGATGGCCCAGGACGATAGGAGCATGGGGAGAGTGTAACAGGAGGAACTGAATGGTTTCGTGGTGGTTTCCTGACACCTTGAGTTTGATGGGGCTGGTCGTATGGGTTATTTGAGCGATCTTCTGGCCGCTGAGCGAATTGGCCACTCGATCAGGGAAGATCTTCTCTGTGGGAACGCCCCATTTCCGGGCCAGCTCCACATCAATTAAATTCTCCTCCGCTCCGGTGTCCACGAGAGCCTCGGTGGATCTGCTCTCGCCCCCCCATTCCAAAGTTACAGGAACGCATGTGCGGTTGTTAGTTTCCTGTCCCGGCGTCACCCCTATTACTGTTGCTATGCGGGCACCAGGAGGACCTCTTTTCTTCTTTTCTTTTTCCCTGTTAGGGCACTGAGCGATAAGGTGTCCTCCCTTGCCACAGTAAAAGCAGGCCCCATCACGGCGGCGGCGATCCCTCTCCTCCACAGGAATGCGCGTACGTCCCAATTGCATGGATTCAGGCTCAGGGAGGCGGCTGCCAGTAGGGGGTGAGCGAGGCGGAGTACTCTGGGAAGTTGGATATGGTCGTCTGCGGGAAGCGAGGCGTCGGCGCTCCTCCAATCGCGAATCCACGCGAATAGCCAGGTCGACAAGGTCGTCCAAGTTCTCCGGTAATTCCCGCGCCACTAGCTCATCTTTAAGTGCTTCGGATAATCCGTCAAAGAAGGCATCATACAGAGCTCTCTGTCCCCATCTGCTGTTGGTGGCCAACGTCTGAAAATCAATGGCGTAGTCGGCTACGGGACGCCCACCTTGTCGCATGCGTAGGATCTCTCGTCCTGCCTCGTGACCCAACTTGGTGCGATCAAAGATCCGCCTCATCTCCTCACCCAGTAGACGAAAAGTCTGTACACATGGGAGATCAGCTTCCCAAGCCGCTGTAGCCCACTGCTTAGCTCTTCCCGTCAGTTGCGTGATGATAAAGGCAACTCGCGCTCTTTCGGTGGGGAAGGACGAAGGCTGCAGGCTGAAGATGAGCTCACACTGGGTGAGAAACGCCCGACATGCTCCCGGGTTCCCGTCGTACCTCTCCGGCGGTGGTAGACGTGGCTCGCAGCTGGGTAGGGGCGGGGCGGAAGCGGGAGCAGGAGGAGTATAGACGGTAGGCTGGGGTGACTGTAGTTGCTGCGCTTCCTGTACTGAGCGAGTAAGATCCGCCATCTGGAGACTCATGGTTTGCATGTGCTGCATTAAAGCACGGAGCTGACGTTCCTGAAGCTCCAACTGAGTGCCCTGCTGGTGCACTGCCTCCTGCAGAGACTGGTCTGACGCTGGCTCCGTCATGGTCAGATCGTAATGTGAGGTTTTACGAAATGAGCCAAGAGCGAGAACCAGATGAATGCAAAATGGAGGCTTTATTTCTGAAGGGGGAAACCCCCCAACAGATCTGGCAACAGTACAATGTCCACAATCCACAAACAGAATCCAAAGGGCAAAGTCCAAAACTGTAACCAGGGCACCAATAACAAAACTCAAGGTCAGGCAAAAATGGTTCGGTACACAGGCGTGGGTTTGGTGGAGAGACAAACTCATAAGCCGTAAACAGTCCGAATCCAAATACCAGGGCAGCAAAGACAATAGACGTGGTCGGGCAAAAATAGGTCAAAACTCACGAAGGCAATCAGATCCAAAAGGGCAAACCAAAAAACAAGTGTCGGGCAATCCAGTCAGAAAGAAAATATCACAGTGAGCAAGGCGAGGAACGTAGCACAAGACAAAGGAGTAAAGACGATCTGACAAGGAACTAAAAGTGCAGACACCTTATATACACATCCGGGGTGAACACATGACTAGGGTAAACAGGTGTAATCAATGACATGGGAGTGACACATGAGGAAAACTAATTACATGAATTTGGCGAATGCCGAAACGCAGACAGGGATAACGAGACATTCCTATGAACGAATAACAGCTCCGGTTAAGGAGTACTAAAGTGTATAGTCTAAAGAAAAGAGAAAGCCTGAGATATAAATGGAAACTGCAGTAGAGATAATTAGTGATAGGCAAGGAGGGCGGAGATACAGATTGGGCGAATGCTGAGAGATCGTTAGTCTATTAGTATGTGCAGCTATACAATCCCGAGTGCAAGTTAGTCAGTTAGTATGAATATACAATGTTAATCGGGGTTAGTAATTATCGAAAACAATAAACTGTTAGTAGGGTTAGTAGATAGCATAAAGAGAGAGGAAGGAAGAAAACGAGATATGAAGAAAGATTGAAATCCCAGAAACCAGGAAATCACCCGAATGAGTGGCACGTCAGACAAGGGACCGTGGGCAAAGACCTACACAAGACAAGACAGGGTAAACGAAGTGCAGGACTAGAACCAAAAACAAGACTATAAAACATGGCAAGGGTATGAAACATGGCAAGACTAAGAAACATGGCAAAGACGTAAATAATAACAAAACAAGAAAAATAATAAAGCATGAAATCAAACAACCAAAACACAATACATAATCCTAGGGATGGTCAGAGGCAGGCAGTGGTCACTAAAACACAAAAGGCATACATGGCAAGCCAGGCACAGAACTTAAACATGGGGCTAGACAAAAGACATGGCTGAAATGCAGAATCACAACAGAACCCCCCCCCCAACGAACGCCTCCTGGCGTTCAATTCGAAGAACGTGATGCAGCATGATAGTCTCTTATTAAAGTCTTATCCAGAATGTGTCGGGCAGGAACCCAACTGCGGTGTTCCGGTCCGTAACCCTCCCAGTCGACGAGGTACTGTAGACCTCTGCCTCGTCGACGAGAGTCCAGGAGGGCACGGACCGTGTAGACTTCGCCTCCGTCGATGATCCGGGCGGGTGGAGGGGGATCAGGTCCAGAGGACAGGTGGTGGGTTACAGCAGGTTTTATTTGTGACACATGGAAAGTTGGGTGTATACGTCGCATGGATAAGGGGAGACGGAGGCGAATGGCAGTGGGACTTAGGACCCTCTCGATAGTGAAAGGGCCCAGGTATTTGGGGAAAAGCTTACCCCCGTTACCTCTGAGGGGGATGTCCCTAGAAGACAGCCAGACCCGCTGCCCAGGTCGGTACGTAGGGGCCGCTGTGCGTTTCTTGTCGGCCTGTTCCTTCATCCGGGCGACCGACCTGAGCAGGACCTGGCGGGTGGCGATCCAGGTGCGTCTGCACCTACGGATGAACTCTCTGGCAGAGGGAACAGCTACCTCCTCCTCCTGGGACGGGAACAACGGAGGCTGGTAACCCAGGCAGGCCTTGAAGGGGGAGACGCCGGATGCAGCAGAGGTGTGGCTGTTCAAGGCGTACTCCACCCATGGCAACTGATAACTCCAGGAGGAGGGGTTCCTAATGCAGAGACAGCGCAACACACTTTCCACACATTGGTTAGCTCGCTCGGTCTGGCCATTGGTCTGGGGATGGAAACCTGAAGATAAACTGACTGTCGTGCCTAGGGCTTTAAAAAATGCTTTCCAAAAAAGTGCTGTGAACTGGGGACCACGATCAGAAGTGATGTCGGTGGGTATGCCATGAAGCCTAATGACATGTTGAATGACCAGATTGGTGGTGTCTTGAGCGGAGGGAAGTTTAGTGAGGGGAACTAAGTGAACTGCTTTGGAAAATCTGTCAACAATAGTGAGAATGGTGGTGTGGTGATTGGATGGGGGAAGACCTGTGATGAAGTCTAGTGCAATGTGGGACCAGGGACGATGTGGTGTCGGAAGGGGCTGAAGTAAACCTTGTGGTGGTTGGTGAGAAGTCTTAGCCTGGGCACAGACCGAGCAAGCTGTAACGAAACCCTGGACATCTTGGCTAAGTTCTGGCCACCAAAATCTCTGGAGGATGAAGCTCTTGGTACGGCGAATCCCAGGGTGGCAGGACAGTCTAGATGCGTGTCCCCATTCCAGGACTTTGGGGCGCAGGGCAGCTGGAACATACAAGCAGTTAGTGGGACACGCACTGGGGGTAGCAGCATTGGTCTGGGCATTCTTAACCTCTCTCTCTATGTCTAAACATATGGCATTGATAAACGTTTCTTTAGGGAGGATAGTGTCATTGTTAAGTTCCTCCTCCTGGATCTCAAAACATCGGGATAGGGCATCAGGCTTCACATTCTTACTTCCAGGCCGGTAGGCAATGTGGAAGTTGAACCGGGAGAAGAATAAAGCCCACCTGGCTTGCCGCGGATTGAGTCTCTTGGCTGTCTGCAGGTACTCCAAATTCTTGTGGTCAGTCCAGACAATGAAGGGAACTTTGGATCCTTCCAGCCATTGCCTCCATTCTTCCAAGGCCAACTTAACCGCCAACAGCTCCCGGTTGCCGATGTCGTAATTTCTCTCCGCTGAGCTGAGGCGGCGAGAGAAGAAGGCACATGGATGGACTTTCCCATCCTCCGTGGACCTCTGAGACAGGATGGCTCCAGCTCCAATATTGGAGGCGTCCACCTCGACGATGAACTGGAGCTCTGGGTTGGGAATAGTGAGGATGGGTGCAGATGTGAATCTGGTCTTTAATTCTTTAAAGGCGTCCTCTGCTTTCTCCGACCAACGAAACTTGAATTTGGAGGAGGTGAGAGCAGTAAGAGGAGCCGCAACAGAACTATAGTTCCTGATGAACCGCCGGTAGAAGTTGGCAAATCCTAGGAAACGTTGGAGTGACTTACGGTCCTCTGGTCGGGGCCACTTGGTAACTGCCTCCACTTTTACTGGGTCCATGCGAATGGTGCCCGGAGAGATAATGTAACCCAAAAAAGTGGTGGTTTCAACAAAAAACTCACACTTCTCGGCCTTCACGAAAAGGCGGTTCTCCAAGAGGCGACGGAGCACTTGGCGAACATGCTTAACATGGTCCTCCTGGGATTCAGAAAAAATCAGAATATCGTCAAGGTAGACAAAAACAAACTTGTTTATCATGTCTCTTAAGACATCATTGACGAGGTTTTGAAACACTGCTGGAGCGTTGGTAAGCCCGAAAGGAAGAACCAAATATTCCCAGTGCCCCGTGGGAGTGTTAAAGGCGGTCTTCCATTCGTCCCCCTCTCTGATTCGCACTAAGTGGTATGCATTCCGGAGGTCGAGCTTAGTAAAGATCTTGGCTCCCTGCAGGAGATCAAAAGCGGTGTTCATGAGGGGAAGTGGGTAGCGGTTCTTAATAGTTATCTCGTTGAGGCCACGGTAATCAATACAGGGTCTTAGTGATCCATCCTTTTTAGCTACGAAAAAAAAACCCGCACCAGCAGGTGATGATGACGGGCGTATAAGGCCTGCAGCGAGAGACTCTGAGAGATACTTCTCCATAGCTTGGTTTTCTGGTCTGGAGAGTGAATAGAGTCGACCTCTAGGGGGCATAGTACCTGGTTTCAGGTCTATGGTGCAGTCATAGGGTCGGTGAGGTGGTAAGCTGGTGGCCCGAGACTTTGAGAAAACCTCCTTGAGGTCATGGAATTCTAGAGGAACCTTTTCCAGGTCTGGAATCTCCTCCGGAGATGGGTTGTGTTGAGGGTCGAGGGCGTTGCGGAGGCATGTCAGGGAGCAGTTGGGGCTCCATCCCTTAATTTCGTTCTTGCGCCAGTCGATCTCTGGTAGGTGTTTGGCCATCCATGGATGGCCCAGGACGATAGGAGCATGGGGAGAGTGTAACAGGAGGAACTGAATGGTTTCGTGGTGGTTTCCTGACACCTTGAGTTTGATGGGGCTGGTCGTATGGGTTATTTGAGCGATCTTCTGGCCGCTGAGCGAATTGGCCACTCGATCAGGGAAGATCTTCTCTGTGGGAACGCCCCATTTCCGGGCCAGCTCCACATCAATTAAATTCTCCTCCGCTCCGGTGTCCACGAGAGCCTCGGTGGATCTGCTCTCGCCCCCCCATTCCAAAGTTACAGGAACGCATGTGCGGTTGTTAGTTTCCTGTCCCGGCGTCACCCCTATTACTGTTGCTATGCGGGCACCAGGAGGACCTCTTTTCTTCTTTTCTTTTTCCCTGTTAGGGCACTGAGCGATAAGGTGTCCTCCCTTGCCACAGTAAAAGCAGGCCCCATCACGGCGGCGGCGATCCCTCTCCTCCACAGGAATGCGCGTACGTCCCAATTGCATGGATTCAGGCTCAGGGAGGCGGCTGCCAGTAGGGGGTGAGCGAGGCGGAGTACTCTGGGGAGTTGGATATGGTCGTCTGCGGGAAGCGAGGCGTCGGCGCTCCTCCAATCGCGAATCCACGCGAATAGCCAGGTCGACAAGGTCGTCCAAGTTCTCCGGTAATTCCCGCGCCACTAGCTCATCTTTAAGTGCTTCGGATAATCCGTCAAAGAAGGCATCATACAGAGCTCTCTGTCCCCATCTGCTGTTGGTGGCCAACGTCTGAAAATCAATGGCGTAGTCGGCTACGGGACGCCCACCTTGTCGCATGCGTAGGATCTCTCGTCCTGCCTCGTGACCCAACTTGGTGCGATCAAAGATCCGCCTCATCTCCTCACCCAGTAGACGAAAAGTCTGTACACATGGGAGATCAGCTTCCCAAGCCGCTGTAGCCCACTGCTTAGCTCTTCCCGTCAGTTGCGTGATGATAAAGGCAACTCGCGCTCTTTCGGTGGGGAAGGACGAAGGCTGCAGGCTGAAGATGAGCTCACACTGGGTGAGAAACGCCCGACATGCTCCCGGGTTCCCGTCGTACCTCTCCGGCGGTGGTAGACGTGGCTCGCAGCTGGGTAGGGGCGGGGCGGAAGCGGGAGCAGGAGGAGTATAGACGGTAGGCTGGGGTGACTGTAGTTGCTGCGCTTCCTGTACTGAGCGAGTAAGATCCGCCATCTGGAGACTCATGGTTTGCATGTGCTGCATTAAAGCACGGAGCTGACGTTCCTGAAGCTCCAACTGAGTGCCCTGCTGGTGCACTGCCTCCTGCAGAGACTGGTCTGACGCTGGCTCCGTCATGGTCAGATCGTAATGTGAGGTTTTACGAAATGAGCCAAGAGCGAGAACCAGATGAATGCAAAATGGAGGCTTTATTTCTGAAGGGGGAAACCCCCCAACAGATCTGGCAACAGTACAATGTCCACAATCCACAAACAGAATCCAAAGGGCAAAGTCCAAAACTGTAACCAGGGCACCAATAACAAAACTCAAGGTCAGGCAAAAATGGTTCGGTACACAGGCGTGGGTTTGGTGGAGAGACAAACTCATAAGCCGTAAACAGTCCGAATCCAAATACCAGGGCAGCAAAGACAATAGACGTGGTCGGGCAAAAATAGGTCAAAACTCACGAAGGCAATCAGATCCAAAAGGGCAAACCAAAAAACAAGTGTCGGGCAATCCAGTCAGAAAGAAAATATCACAGTGAGCAAGGCGAGGAACGTAGCACAAGACAAAGGAGTAAAGACGATCTGACAAGGAACTAAAAGTGCAGACACCTTATATACACATCCGGGGTGAACACATGACTAGGGTAAACAGGTGTAATCAATGACATGGGAGTGACACATGAGGAAAACTAATTACATGAATTTGGCGAATGCCGAAACGCAGACAGGGATAACGAGACATTCCTATGAACGAATAACAGCTCCGGTTAAGGAGTACTAAAGTGTATAGTCTAAAGAAAAGAGAAAGCCTGAGATATAAATGGAAACTGCAGTAGAGATAATTAGTGATAGGCAAGGAGGGCGGAGATACAGATTGGGCGAATGCTGAGAGATCGTTAGTCTATTAGTATGTGCAGCTATACAATCCCGAGTGCAAGTTAGTCAGTTAGTATGAATATACAATGTTAATCGGGGTTAGTAATTATCGAAAACAATAAACTGTTAGTAGGGTTAGTAGATAGCATAAAGAGAGAGGAAGGAAGAAAACGAGATATGAAGAAAGATTGAAATCCCAGAAACCAGGAAATCACCCGAATGAGTGGCACGTCAGACAAGGGACCGTGGGCAAAGACCTACACAAGACAAGACAGGGTAAACGAAGTGCAGGACTAGAACCAAAAACAAGACTATAAAACATGGCAAGGGTATGAAACATGGCAAGACTAAGAAACATGGCAAAGACGTAAATAATAACAAAACAAGAAAAATAATAAAGCATGAAATCAAACAACCAAAACACAATACATAATCCTAGGGATGGTCAGAGGCAGGCAGTGGTCACTAAAACACAAAAGGCATACATGGCAAGCCAGGCACAGAACTTAAACATGGGGCTAGACAAAAGACATGGCTGAAATGCAGAATCACAACAGAACCCCCCCCCCAACGAACGCCTCCTGGCGTTCAATTCGAAGAACGTGATGCAGCATGATAGTCTCTTATTAAAGTCTTATCCAGAATGTGTCGGGCAGGAACCCAACTGCGGTGTTCCGGTCCGTAACCCTCCCAGTCGACGAGGTACTGTAGACCTCTGCCTCGTCGACGAGAGTCCAGGAGGGCACGGACCGTGTAGACTTCGCCTCCGTCGATGATCCGGGCGGGTGGAGGGGGATCAGGTCCAGAGGACAGGTGGTGGGTTACAGCAGGTTTTATTTGTGACACATGGAAAGTTGGGTGTATACGTCGCATGGATAAGGGGAGACGGAGGCGAATGGCAGTGGGACTTAGGACCCTCTCGATAGTGAAAGGGCCCAGGTATTTGGGGAAAAGCTTACCCCCGTTACCTCTGAGGGGGATGTCCCTAGAAGACAGCCAGACCCGCTGCCCAGGTCGGTACGTAGGGGCCGCTGTGCGTTTCTTGTCGGCCTGTTCCTTCATCCGGGCGACCGACCTGAGCAGGACCTGGCGGGTGGCGATCCAGGTGCGTCTGCACCTACGGATGAACTCTCTGGCAGAGGGAACAGCTACCTCCTCCTCCTGGGACGGGAACAACGGAGGCTGGTAACCCAGGCAGGCCTTGAAGGGGGAGACGCCGGATGCAGCAGAGGTGTGGCTGTTCAAGGCGTACTCCACCCATGGCAACTGATAACTCCAGGAGGAGGGGTTCCTAATGCAGAGACAGCGCAACACACTTTCCACACATTGGTTAGCTCGCTCGGTCTGGCCATTGGTCTGGGGATGGAAACCTGAAGATAAACTGACTGTCGTGCCTAGGGCTTTAAAAAATGCTTTCCAAAAAAGTGCTGTGAACTGGGGACCACGATCAGAAGTGATGTCGGTGGGTATGCCATGAAGCCTAATGACATGTTGAATGACCAGATTGGTGGTGTCTTGAGCGGAGGGAAGTTTAGTGAGGGGAACTAAGTGAACTGCTTTGGAAAATCTGTCAACAATAGTGAGAATGGTGGTGTGGTGATTGGATGGGGGAAGACCTGTGATGAAGTCTAGTGCAATGTGGGACCAGGGACGATGTGGTGTCGGAAGGGGCTGAAGTAAACCTTGTGGTGGTTGGTGAGAAGTCTTAGCCTGGGCACAGACCGAGCAAGCTGTAACGAAACCCTGGACATCTTGGCTAAGTTCTGGCCACCAAAATCTCTGGAGGATGAAGCTCTTGGTACGGCGAATCCCAGGGTGGCAGGACAGTCTAGATGCGTGTCCCCATTCCAGGACTTTGGGGCGCAGGGCAGCTGGAACATACAAGCAGTTAGTGGGACACGCACTGGGGGTAGCAGCATTGGTCTGGGCATTCTTAACCTCTCTCTCTATGTCTAAACATATGGCATTGATAAACGTTTCTTTAGGGAGGATAGTGTCATTGTTAAGTTCCTCCTCCTGGATCTCAAAACATCGGGATAGGGCATCAGGCTTCACATTCTTACTTCCAGGCCGGTAGGCAATGTGGAAGTTGAACCGGGAGAAGAATAAAGCCCACCTGGCTTGCCGCGGATTGAGTCTCTTGGCTGTCTGCAGGTACTCCAAATTCTTGTGGTCAGTCCAGACAATGAAGGGAACTTTGGATCCTTCCAGCCATTGCCTCCATTCTTCCAAGGCCAACTTAACCGCCAACAGCTCCCGGTTGCCGATGTCGTAATTTCTCTCCGCTGAGCTGAGGCGGCGAGAGAAGAAGGCACATGGATGGACTTTCCCATCCTCCGTGGACCTCTGAGACAGGATGGCTCCAGCTCCAATATTGGAGGCGTCCACCTCGACGATGAACTGGAGCTCTGGGTTGGGAATAGTGAGGATGGGTGCAGATGTGAATCTGGTCTTTAATTCTTTAAAGGCGTCCTCTGCTTTCTCCGACCAACGAAACTTGAATTTGGAGGAGGTGAGAGCAGTAAGAGGAGCCGCAACAGAACTATAGTTCCTGATGAACCGCCGGTAGAAGTTGGCAAATCCTAGGAAACGTTGGAGTGACTTACGGTCCTCTGGTCGGGGCCACTTGGTAACTGCCTCCACTTTTACTGGGTCCATGCGAATGGTGCCCGGAGAAATAATGTAACCCAAAAAAGTGGTGGTTTCAACAAAAAACTCACACTTCTCGGCCTTCACGAAAAGGCGGTTCTCCAAGAGGCGACGGAGCACTTGGCGAACATGCTTAACATGGTCCTCCTGGGATTCAGAAAAAATCAGAATATCGTCAAGGTAGACAAAAACAAACTTGTTTATCATGTCTCTTAAGACATCATTGACGAGGTTTTGAAACACTGCTGGAGCGTTGGTAAGCCCGAAAGGAAGAACCAAATATTCCCAGTGCCCCGTGGGAGTGTTAAAGGCGGTCTTCCATTCGTCCCCCTCTCTGATTCGCACTAAGTGGTATGCATTCCGGAGGTCGAGCTTAGTAAAGATCTTGGCTCCCTGCAGGAGATCAAAAGCGGTGTTCATGAGGGGAAGTGGGTAGCGGTTCTTAATAGTTATCTCGTTGAGGCCACGGTAATCAATACAGGGTCTTAGTGATCCATCCTTTTTAGCTACGAAAAAAAAACCCGCACCAGCAGGTGATGATGACGGGCGTATAAGGCCTGCAGCGAGAGACTCTGAGAGATACTTCTCCATAGCTTGGTTTTCTGGTCTGGAGAGTGAATAGAGTCGACCTCTAGGGGGCATAGTACCTGGTTTCAGGTCTATGGTGCAGTCATAGGGTCGGTGAGGTGGTAAGCTGGTGGCCCGAGACTTTGAGAAAACCTCCTTGAGGTCATGGAATTCTAGAGGAACCTTTTCCAGGTCTGGAATCTCCTCCGGAGATGGGTTGTGTTGAGGGTCGAGGGCGTTGCGGAGGCATGTCAGGGAGCAGTTGGGGCTCCATCCCTTAATTTCGTTCTTGCGCCAGTCGATCTCTGGTAGGTGTTTGGCCATCCATGGATGGCCCAGGACGATAGGAGCATGGGGAGAGTGTAACAGGAGGAACTGAATGGTTTCGTGGTGGTTTCCTGACACCTTGAGTTTGATGGGGCTGGTCGTATGGGTTATTTGAGCGATCTTCTGGCCGCTGAGCGAATTGGCCACTCGATCAGGGAAGATCTTCTCTGTGGGAACGCCCCATTTCCGGGCCAGCTCCACATCAATTAAATTCTCCTCCGCTCCGGTGTCCACGAGAGCCTCGGTGGATCTGCTCTCGCCCCCCCATTCCAAAGTTACAGGAACGCATGTGCGGTTGTTAGTTTCCTGTCCCGGCGTCACCCCTATTACTGTTGCTATGCGGGCACCAGGAGGACCTCTTTTCTTCTTTTCTTTTTCCCTGTTAGGGCACTGAGCGATAAGGTGTCCTCCCTTGCCACAGTAAAAGCAGGCCCCATCACGGCGGCGGCGATCCCTCTCCTCCACAGGAATGCGCGTACGTCCCAATTGCATGGATTCAGGCTCAGGGAGGCGGCTGCCAGTAGGGGGTGAGCGAGGCGGAGTACTCTGGGGAGTTGGATATGGTCGTCTGCGGGAAGCGAGGCGTCGGCGCTCCTCCAATCGCGAATCCACGCGAATAGCCAGGTCGACAAGGTCGTCCAAGTTCTCCGGTAATTCCCGCGCCACTAGCTCATCTTTAAGTGCTTCGGATAATCCGTCAAAGAAGGCATCATACAGAGCTCTCTGTCCCCATCTGCTGTTGGTGGCCAACGTCTGAAAATCAATGGCGTAGTCGGCTACGGGACGCCCACCTTGTCGCATGCGTAGGATCTCTCGTCCTGCCTCGTGACCCAACTTGGTGCGATCAAAGATCCGCCTCATCTCCTCACCCAGTAGACGAAAAGTCTGTACACATGGGAGATCAGCTTCCCAAGCCGCTGTAGCCCACTGCTTAGCTCTTCCCGTCAGTTGCGTGATGATAAAGGCAACTCGCGCTCTTTCGGTGGGGAAGGACGAAGGCTGCAGGCTGAAGATGAGCTCACACTGGGTGAGAAACGCCCGACATGCTCCCGGGTTCCCGTCGTACCTCTCCGGCGGTGGTAGACGTGGCTCGCAGCTGGGTAGGGGCGGGGCGGAAGCGGGAGCAGGAGGAGTATAGACGGTAGGCTGGGGTGACTGTAGTTGCTGCGCTTCCTGTACTGAGCGAGTAAGATCCGCCATCTGGAGACTCATGGTTTGCATGTGCTGCATTAAAGCACGGAGCTGACGTTCCTGAAGCTCCAACTGAGTGCCCTGCTGGTGCACTGCCTCCTGCAGAGACTGGTCTGACGCTGGCTCCGTCATGGTCAGATCGTAATGTGAGGTTTTACGAAATGAGCCAAGAGCGAGAACCAGATGAATGCAAAATGGAGGCTTTATTTCTGAAGGGGGAAACCCCCCAACAGATCTGGCAACAGTACAATGTCCACAATCCACAAACAGAATCCAAAGGGCAAAGTCCAAAACTGTAACCAGGGCACCAATAACAAAACTCAAGGTCAGGCAAAAATGGTTCGGTACACAGGCGTGGGTTTGGTGGAGAGACAAACTCATAAGCCGTAAACAGTCCGAATCCAAATACCAGGGCAGCAAAGACAATAGACGTGGTCGGGCAAAAATAGGTCAAAACTCACGAAGGCAATCAGATCCAAAAGGGCAAACCAAAAAACAAGTGTCGGGCAATCCAGTCAGAAAGAAAATATCACAGTGAGCAAGGCGAGGAACGTAGCACAAGACAAAGGAGTAAAGACGATCTGACAAGGAACTAAAAGTGCAGACACCTTATATACACATCCGGGGTGAACACATGACTAGGGTAAACAGGTGTAATCAATGACATGGGAGTGACACATGAGGAAAACTAATTACATGAATTTGGCGAATGCCGAAACGCAGACAGGGATAACGAGACATTCCTATGAACGAATAACAGCTCCGGTTAAGGAGTACTAAAGTGTATAGTCTAAAGAAAAGAGAAAGCCTGAGATATAAATGGAAACTGCAGTAGAGATAATTAGTGATAGGCAAGGAGGGCGGAGATACAGATTGGGCGAATGCTGAGAGATCGTTAGTCTATTAGTATGTGCAGCTATACAATCCCGAGTGCAAGTTAGTCAGTTAGTATGAATATACAATGTTAATCGGGGTTAGTAATTATCGAAAACAATAAACTGTTAGTAGGGTTAGTAGATAGCATAAAGAGAGAGGAAGGAAGAAAACGAGATATGAAGAAAGATTGAAATCCCAGAAACCAGGAAATCACCCGAATGAGTGGCACGTCAGACAAGGGACCGTGGGCAAAGACCTACACAAGACAAGACAGGGTAAACGAAGTGCAGGACTAGAACCAAAAACAAGACTATAAAACATGGCAAGGGTATGAAACATGGCAAGACTAAGAAACATGGCAAAGACGTAAATAATAACAAAACAAGAAAAATAATAAAGCATGAAATCAAACAACCAAAACACAATACATAATCCTAGGGATGGTCAGAGGCAGGCAGTGGTCACTAAAACACAAAAGGCATACATGGCAAGCCAGGCACAGAACTTAAACATGGGGCTAGACAAAAGACATGGCTGAAATGCAGAATCACAACAGAATCAGCCCTGGTCACACTATTAAGTCTTCACTAGTCAGTACTAAAAAAAGATGTAGCATTGTACTTGGGGGTCTACAGAATAGGAGTACACTATTGACTCAAAATGGGGACAGCAAGATCATACTTCAAAAGATATTCAACTTTGTTAATTATGACCAACCACTCTGAAGGGCTAACATGATATGTGTTTTGCTGAATAGATATACAATCACCCACATCAATGTCATGTTCCTATTTTGAGGTTTTTGGGGGAACATATGAAAACAATGATATGTATCTCAGCAAGACATCTTGCATCAGCCTGTGCATTCTCAGACAAATAAAACCACTTGGATGGAATAGCTGCAAGAGCTTCTGAGTTGAGTAAATGAGCAGATGATAGGAGAAATCTGACATGGGTATACCAACATGAGGTGTTGCAATAAGGACAAATGGGGAGGGTGATGAAAGCTTTGGATCCTATCCCACCACAGCTGAACACTAAACTTAAGCAACATTTAATTGTGAGACACATTCTATTTACGAAAATAGCAGTTTTACCAAAAGGAGGACAAATTGGTGTACATTGACCTGTCACGAGTTCTATCAGACCTTACAAAAGTAGCAGATATATTGTCTCAATCTGAAAATCATGATTTGATGATTTGTGTGAAGCCATTGATGCCATTATGTTTGTGGCCCTGGCAAAGCAAAACAATTCAGTGAGAATCATAATGGATGAAACTAACGAAGCCAGATGTTTCCCACTTATTTTCTCAAAAGGAGCAGGTACTTTTCATGATGCAAGGAAAGAGAACGTAACACTGCAGAGATATTTGTACAGACAAATACTCAAAACAGATGGATAATTGGCAAAGAAAATGAACCATATTTGCTACCGACAGTATTTATCTCAGATTAATCAAGTTTTAGTCAATGTATCTATTGAATTCGGCAAAGGGTGGAGGTCTCCTGTATGACACCTGGATGAGCTCCTTCTTCTGTTATGGCCTTGTCTAGGTCAGGTGGCAACAGGTAAATAAAAGAGGGAAGAATGGGAGAGGGACAGAAAGTTGCAGTCAAAATAAAGTGCAAAATAACCAAATAGTGGCTTTAGTTACTCACACTGGCATGCCAAAATTCAACTAATTCTTCTGCTACTCTTCAAATTATTGCCCAGCACAGGGCGGCTGTAAACACTCTCAAACTCTCAAACGCTCAATCCTCAAGGAAAGATTAAAGAAGTGTCCCGGGGGAAGTAACAAGAGATCCAGAAGGGAATACTCTGGCTAACCAAAGGTACCAAACAGCACGCAATGGAATGCAGTTATGAAACTGTTAGTCTTTTCAAAAGGAGTACAAAATGGCGTACATGCACTTGTCACATGTTCCATCAAACATTACAGAAGTAGCAGATATACTGTCTCAATCTGAAAATCATGATTTGATGATTTGTGTGAAGCTGAAGAGAAAGTTAACTTTAAAAGGGCATTTAAAGTTTTATTAACATAAAACTGTTGTTTTATTAACAACATTTTATTAATGTTTGTAAAAGTCTTTTTTTTTACTTTTTATGTGTCTGGCTCCATTTTAACATAATTGTCAATTCAATAAATCAAACTTGAATAAAAACTTTATCATTTATTATTTAGACTTGATCGTAAGAAGAATCCAGTGTTTTTATAACTACTCTCAGATCATTGTATGCTGGTACCACCGCATTTCACACCGGCCAAATCTCACAAGCTGACTAGATGTCTGCGAGAACTAAGAGGTTGTGTAGGATGCCATTGCCTTAGGCATATCCAATTGCGGCTCAGAAACCCAAGATGGCAAACATTGGTTACACCTGTTCTCAACATGGAAACCCGCTAAGCGGAGGAGTTTGATTTACAAATAGAGGTCAACAGGTGCAATATTCTGTGATACAATAAGCATACATATGCATCCTCTCTAGACCAGGTTGAGGAAGTATTTCAACATTATATACTAGTAGCAGAAAGAGCATGTGTTGGGTGTGCACAGCGAGTCCCTTATTATCCCCCGCCAACACGAAGTGGGAGGGGGATATAGGTTTGACCTCCGTCCGTCCGTGTGTGCGTCCGTCTGTCCGTCCGTCCATCCGAGATAAAGGGGACAGCTTTACTCAGAAACTACTACAGATACAGCAACCAAATTTGGTGTGTAGCTTCAGATCATAAAGGCCTTGATTGAGTTCGAAAATGAGAAGCGCACGATTGGCGGGGGATGTTGTAGACCATGTCGACTTGTTATTCAGGTCATTGGTCAGCTCAATGCACCCTCTGTTGGCAATTTCGAGCAGAACAGCCGGTCGGTTGATGACAAACATACAAACATATATACAAATAGAGGACATAGAGTTGACTAATAAGGGACTCACTGCGCTCACCCCAATTAAGTGAGTGAGTCAGACAATCCCACATTATATATTAGCAGAGTCAGACAATTACAGGAACACTCCTACCAGTACCCCTGACCAAGGAACTGGCTTTAGAACTGGAGTTGGTCCCCGGGCGCTGCTCTGTGGCTGCCCACTGCTCCTCACTATAGGATGGGTTAAATGAAGAGGAAAAATTACCCCACGGGGCTCAATAAAGTGTTAATAAAACATTTTCAAAGAAACCGCACAGATCAAGGTATACCAATCTATTAGCCAGGCAGGTTACTTAAAGCCAATCACAATCCAAATTAAACATATATCAAAACTATTTATTTATAAAATTTAGAAACATTATTCCAAATAACAGAGTCAAGATAGAACACATTGATAGCACAGAATATTTAGAATGAAGATATAAAATAGGTAAATACTACCTGAAATTATAGATTCAAAATAGAATACATTCATACCTGGCAACAAGCACTGCATGACAAGTCATCTGAGATTCTGGCTGCAGACAAAAAATTCTGGAACGTCAGACAAAGTTACAAAAGGCACATTATATGGGAGTCTGGTGGCAGAACTGCACGCAGAACTACATGTGCCATTGGTCATGTGGGAGACTAGCAGCAGAACTCCACACAAAACTACATATAACCAGTGGCGGCTCGTGAATTGGCAACAGGGGAAGCCCAAACAATCCCTTTAAGTTAATGATTGTTCATGGCCTGTTTTCAATCACTCATTTAAATTACCATGACAGAAACTCCGAAAACTCTCTACATTATTAGATGTGGCCAGTTTTCATTTATAACGCATACTGATTACGACTCCTGACTTCTCACACTTTTATTTACTCAGGGGTTGGGGTTGGAAGCAATGCATTTTTTTCATGATTGTTTAAATAAGATAATTTGAAACGTCTTTGTGCAATTGCATTGCTTCAAACTCCTCCACGCACAAGTACTTAAATTCCACGCGAAAATCTTTTACATACGCGTTGATAGAATAATTGCTGTCTACAGCTGAGGAACGTTAAAATGCCACTTAAACTCATGCCGAATGCGGGAAAGTTGACAGGTATGCTTTATTAATGAAAACTGGCCGCATCAGATAATGTTGAGTTTTCGGGGTTTCTGTTATTGTAATTTAAAAGAATTATTGAAAACAGGTCATGAACAATCATTAACTTTAAGGGATTGTTTGGGCTTCCCCTGTTGCCAATTCACGAGCCGCCACTGCATATAATGCGGGTCATGTGGGAGTCTGGCTGCAGAACTCGCCATTGGCTTTGTTTTCTCACTTTAGGTGCACAAACCAGCCATTTGATCCAACCATAAACATAAAGCTATAAATGAATAATTTAGAATTTTGGGTCAGAGGTTACAGGTCCACAGGAGGTGGGTGTCGATCAAAGAGTCAGGCCATGTGGTTTTAATTAGGACAGCTGACCATTATGGTCCAGTTTTCTCCTTGGGTATAAGATGCATTTTGAGACAACTGTAGCAGTCACACTGAGACAATCAATACGACACCAAATAAGACTATACCCAGAACATGAACTGTCGTGAAATATCCCATGCCATGTGCAACTTCATAGTGACCCATAGAGAAAAAAAAAATGAGAGAAAGGGGGACTGGAGGGGTCAGGAAGACATATATTTGAAGAGACTGTGGAAGCCGCCATCCCACATATTCTTGCACAGAAGGAAATGTGAGGGTTTGGATATGAAGATGTAAGCTGTTGTACAACATGGAATGGATTTTTACAACCACCTAAACAGAAACTGTTTACGCCCACCTTGCACGTCAACAGGTCACTGTTTCAGAGTGATTACACCAATAGAATTTACTGAGGAATTCAGTTTACCTTGCTGTGGTGCAGTGTGTGTGTGTGGATGAATTGTAATGCACTCCATTGAATAATTCCCTCGGTCTGACAGATTTTCAAATAAACATTGAATGAATAAACCCACTTAGCAAAACTGAAGAAGAATTCTGTGATCATGCTGATGGTACATTTAAATGTATTTCTCTTTACAAAGAGGAATTTTCTCAGAAAGAAACAAATGATGAAAACATTGATGATGTGCGTCATTCTGTGTGCATCAAGAACAGGCTTCACTGAAACAGGGGGAGAGGAGAGAGTGACTGATAGAGATGAGGTCACCGGTTCCAGTGAACCCCTCTGTAGCCCAGTAGAAATTTACCCTCACATTTTATTTTCTATGCTATACTAATGAATTTCTGTTTACTTTTGGTAATGTGGATGAATATGTTTAATTTTGGTGTGTACTTTGGTCTCACCAAGTTCAAGCCATTGGATGAACTATGTTGACTTCATTTAGTTAAGATTTTCAATTATTGGTTAACGGTACTGATGCACAAATTTTATTGGATGCTGGATTTTGGGCCACCTTCTCACCTGGCCAGTGTAAAAAAAACCAAGCTACTGAAAAATATGCGACGCATATGGCGACAAACAATTTATTTGAGCTTGGAAGAAAAATAAGATGTATTGAGTGCCTTTACCTTGCTATTGTCTATAATTTTGCTCGCGCATGATAAGCAGGAGAAAAAGTTTATTGGAGACCTTTGTGACAAAGTTAACAACGTAGAACCATACTGGCCAGGTTTAATTTTCCCTGGGAATCTTCGGATTCTGTCCTTAACCAAGGAGATGGCGGGCCACCGATGAACCTGAACTGTTCTGCACACTGAGGAGCAATTCATCATTGCCCCTGATGAACTGTCCCAGTGCTGTAGGATTAACAAAGCCCATAAACCATTGAAAATTGGCAAAGGGTGCACCCGAGAAGAGACGCTAACTGAGAGGAAACACTGACTGAACTGGAAAGACTGATTTAAGACGACACTACTTTTGAATTTTGACTACCTATCAAGCATAGATTCTGGCTCATAAGTCTGTCATCAAACCTGGGACTGGCTCTGCCTGTTTGTGTGTCAGCGTGTTTGTGTCCAAACCCAACGTGCATGTGCATGTGTGTGTGTGTGTGTGTGTGTGTGTGTGTGTGTGTCAGGAGTCTGTAAATGACTTGATTCAGTTGCCCTGTGAACCATGCCACTCTCTGTGCAGTAATGTTATATTTTCCTGCGCTATCCAAATTGGCCCCTGTACCCCGAGTCTCTCTGCCCACTGAAGCCTGTAATCACTCAGTCTCCCCTCTGACCCACCGACAGAGAGAACCACATACCCGTCACCTTCATTTACTGACACCCCATTATCAGAGGCACAATCTCTCCATGGTGGAGGTTTGGGTGCCTTTTATTGTTGATTGTCTCTGTACACACACTCTCCTGATAGTCTGTTGCAGGAAATGTAAACCTGCAAGGACATTAAAACTCATCCCGTCTTTTCACTCAATCACCTACATTGGCTCATTAGCACAGCTCTTAAGGCAGGAGGTGGAGCTACATTAATAAATATTAATGAGTTCACAGGGAGATCAAATGCACGGCCAAACTTAATCTGATTCCCTGGTGTTTCCACTGCTGAGGGCAGCCAGGATTAGTCAGTAAATGCACGATTTGGATAAATGCCAGTCAAGATCAACAGTAATGTTGTGTGATGTGAGGAAATGCATTTGGCTGCTATGCGTTATCAGCTGTGCCCTTGGCACTGTGCTCATTGCGTCTGTGCCAGTAAAATTCTTTCTTCCTCCTACAGACGCAGATCAGGAGGCTACTGCTGGAAGTGAACACAGAAAAGAGCCAGGACTCCGGAGGCAACTGTAGTCATGGTAACGACATCAATACGGAATCACAATAGACTTCTTTTGCAATCGATTTATTTCATACTTAGAATTTCAACCCTTTTTTCCCACCCTTCCTTTAGATAAAAAACACAATGTTAAGAATATGAGGTATTAGGTCATAACTTTTCGAGATTGTAGGAATGAGGGTGTGTCCTCGGGCCACTCATTTGAAATTTTAGGACATGCACTGTTGACTGAAATATACTCCCAGGTGTTTCAGTTTAGGTACTTTGCAGCCTGTTCCCACTCTTAGGAATACATTCGCAAAGAAACAGCCTGGAAACTGGATTGCAGGGTCGGTGCCAAAACTGGAAATTGGGGGGGGGGGGGGGGGGGGGTGTCACAGATACACGCCTTTAAAAAAATTAGCAGTCCAGACGTGTTCTCACTCATTTTCTAAATTTACAATACATTCACTCCATAAAGACTTACACTATCAGGCACTGCTAATTCACCCTGTTAAGGTAAGCTGACAATCATTCATTTGGACGCCAAATGTGGTGCATTTAAATTGGCGTTATTCAAAATTGCAAACCTGTGAAGTCTCTTACACCATGGTCAGCAGTCTTACACTTAATAACAAAAGTGATGATTGAAAATTTTTATTTGGCAAACAAAATTATATTTAACTCCTGAGTCCCACTTTTTAATCAACCAAGGCTGTACCGAGAGTGATAGGTAATATTTAATTGGAACGCAGCTCAGTTATTATTCAGTCAAGAAGTATTTAAGAGATTTTCACATGGATTTGCAGTTCTTGTGCATGGAAATTATGCAGTTTCATGTGCGTTGGTGTAGATTCCACCACAATAATAGCATGGAATCTGATTATGACCTCTGACTTGCAGCTATGAAACTGCATAAAGAGGTGTCAAATGGTCTTTTATTTCATTTCAATTATTTAAATGATCATGAAGAGCAGGCACATCCTCACCTGATGTGCCAAAAAGGTAGCATGGAAGTTCCTGTGCAGTTTATCTTTCGTAAAGCATATGCTTATATTATGCCGCGCATATAAACTTTTTCCAACCCCACAAAGCCGAATGAACGCACGGAGCTAGTTCTTTAATAAGCAGATTGTATTAATACAACAGTTTAAAAACAGATCTTTGACTGCGAGAAAGTTTACAATTAATATGCATTAATCCCATAAAAACAGTGACATAGGCCCACAGGGACACCAGTCTGGAAGTGCTCCCACAGTGTACAACCCCCGTGAGCCTTTACCAAACACCGCACCATTTAGCAGAGCCTCAGCTTCTTAATGCCCCAACAGAATATCAGCTCTTACCGCAAGGCAGTCAGCACCTAGCCATTCTACTTCCTAATGCTTGTTGCTTCCTTATGACGCCCAGAGTGCTGCGCCCATGAATGCGTAGATGCGCCCAGCTACCACAATACTAGTGCCCCACATCTGTCGTTGCCGCACCTTACATTTATTTGTAAGTAAATTATTTTTCTGTACTGAATTTAGCCCATTATTTCATCACTGTCAGATCGCTTGGGGAGGAGAAGCCGTGTCTTCAATTGCCATTTGATTATTTCTATAATTGGAAACATGTTAATAAAGCAAAATGATCGAAAACTAGCTAGGATTAATTGTTGTTATAAAGGGATGTATCTATGCCCCCCCAATTTCCAGTTCTGGTACCAGCCCTGATGGTACTAGCTGAGTGTACTAGGCAGTAGCAGCAGATGTTGCAGTAATTACCTCATGTGGTAAAGAATGTTTTAGCTTTTAGTAAGATATTTGACCTTAGTTCCTCAATTACATATTCTGACCAAACAATTTCCACCCACGTGTACTCTTGTTGTCTTGTATTTATCCTTTGTTCTAAGAACATCTTTTCGATGCCAGAGAGTCAGTGTTATCCATGGCTGCAGTATTGATGTTTCATTAGATGAAAAGCCTTTGTATAGAGCCGTCAATATGACTCTACACATCTCTCCCCTCCTCAGCTTCAGTTCCCTCTGGCGAGAGGCTGGTTTCTGCTCATCAGGATGTATAAAGAGCTGGAGATGGTCTCCGCTAACAAGTCCTACAGAGTCCTCTGGGAGTCGCTCAGTGCAGCTCAAACCCAGCTCGTGGAGGCAGCCATGTTGGAATGTGGGGCTTTTTGGCTCCAGAGCATATGTACTGGGCCCCATGATAACTGAAGTAGACCATTGAGAGCAGCCCAGAAAAAAATACAATCAATCACTTGAATTGATTTTTTTATTCTTTGTCAAGAAATCTTTGATTTTAAAACAGTTGTCTAAAGCGAAATAATTTTGTCGTGGCAAAGACTGCAGTGGAAAGATCTGTTATGAACTGGGATGATGGGGAGCCAGTTGTAGGATTGGCTATGAGCCGCTAGGGCACCTTCATACACCCCCTCAAAGATGATCCAGCCAATCAAACAACTACCAGGAATAAGCTGTAACACTGCCAGAACAAATAAAGCAAGCACGAGGGGTGTGACAACTGCTTTATGGAACCAGGGGTTTGATAAACTGTAAAACTTTCTATTCAAGGTCGTTTCTGTTTGGGGCCCTCATGAGGATGCACTGGAAGTTGCCTCCAAAATGTTTTTATTTTTATATTTCATTCTCTAATTTTCAATTAGACAGATAGAAACAATACATATAATCAAAGGAAAACCAAAAAAAAAAAAAAAAAAAACACACACAAAACCCAGGCTCAAACATGCATGACGAGGTACAAAAAAAAGTACAAATGTAGAAATAAAGTTGACCAACAAAAGAGTATTCAAAAGCTACCCAGTGTATAAAATGCTTTTTAGTGCTATATGTTCAGTCCCAACTGAAACGTCGATAAAGAGGCCTTGCGGGACGTTTACCCTGCCCTGACCACATCCAGGTAGGCAAGGAACGGGTCCCAGAGAGCCGAGAATCTCCCAATTGAGTTGATCCTTAGAAACCCGAGTCTTTCCATCGGTATGAGTGAAGTCATTTAAGTCAGCAATTTCAGAAAAGAGGGGTTGAAATCGATTCCCAATCCATCAGAATGAGCCTCTTAGCGACAATCACCCCCGACACCAGAGACTGCTGCATGGCTGTGGTTAGACCAGCTGTGGTTTGAGAGCAGCCTTCAGCTTCTGGTCTGAAAGTTCTCTTATAAGGCCTTGGAGAACCAATCAAATATTTTTTCCCAGAAACCAGACAATGAGGGGCAGGACCAAAGGGTGTGCAATAATGCACCGTCCGACAGTTGACATCTGTCACACAAGGGCGAGACAGAGGGGTAAATCTTGTGCAATCTGAATTTGGAATAATGAAGGGGGTGAACAATCTTAAACTGTATCAGCTGATGTCAGCTGTTAACTGAACAGGACTGTATCACAGACGAGCTCTTTTCCCACACAGCATCAGGGAGTTCAGTACCCAATTCCCCCTTCCAGTCCTCTCTTATTCTATCATCAGACACCACATGTAAACTGTCAAACAAACTTATTAAAAGAGAGATTACATGCCTGGAGTCAGGAGGTTTCATCAGAATATCCAAAAATGCATGTTCCTCAGGCAGGATTTCAAAGTTAGGAATTTTAGACCTGACGCAATGTCTATCGAAAATGATGCGGTAATTCAAATTTCTCTCTCAATTCACTGAAAGATGAGAATCGCCCATCCGGATACAAGTGTTCAATGGAACAAAAACCCTTCCTCCTCCAGGCATGGTAAGTCATATCTGACCACGCAGATGTAAAAGAGTGATTAAAACAGAGTGGCATATGCACAGAGGTCCCCGAAGATCAAGAGCACTTCTCTTCTGATTAAGAACTCTGACCGAGTTTTTAACAACAAAACTTAGGCTCTTTATAATCCCAGGTCCCTCCATCTTAGCAAACTACATGGCTGGCAGGGATGATTTGACCGCAGAGTTAGCCTCTATACCCACCCATGAGGGGGCCCCAAGGGCCAAGTCATCTGCAGTCCCTCCCCACCATAACATCAAGGCCCTGGCATTGGTAGCCCAGTAGTAATGTCTGAATATGGGCAAAACTAACCCATCCTTGGACTAGGGTTTATGTAAATGGGCTTTTGAGTTTCTATGAATTTTGGAGTTCCAGACATAGGGTAGGACTACGATGTCCAGTTCTATAATAAAAGCTGATGTGAGAAAAATAGGGAGATTCTGGCAAAGATATAACCTGGAGAGGGCTACCATTTTAATTGAATTAATCTGACCAATCATGGACAAAGGCAGCATTTTCCAGATCTCGATATTTTGTCTGAGTCTGGCGACAAACTCTGAAAAATACAATTTAAATAAAAGTTTAGGGCTTCTGGGGATTGTCAGGCTGAGATAAGTGAAGTGATCTGGGGCTAGTTTGAACAGAATATTTTCCAAGTTGCCTCCAAAATTAGCTGAAATTAGGCACCTTACAGTCACCTTACACTCCGTATGTGATTCTACCAGGCAGGATATATGGTACGGTATGGCTGTCCTCAAACAGCATTCTGGGACATCTCTCGCCTCAGCCCTTATATACACTTCAGTGGAGAGATGAGTGATACTGTCATTGTTTTCTTGCATTTGCAGTGTCCTGTCCATCAGTAGGACATATTTTTATGACCCTGATTTAAGTCCCCTCATTAGGGGAGTTTGGTGACCCCATATTTGTTCAGATTCTCCCCTCCACCCTCCAGATTAAAGCCGAGTCCTGTACGAGGGCACAGCCTGTGTTTTATTCCTGTTTTCACTTGAGATTAATTTAAAGAGGGACACGGAGTCTCCCAATCAGCTGGTGTCTGCTCCCCAAAACATCAACATTAACTCAATACTGAACAAACAAACACAAACCACAAGCCAAAATAAACAGTCACTCAGAACCGGAATAGAGCTCCCGATAAAAACTGCTCTTCAGAGTTTGGAAACATGATAATGGGATTCCATCCTCCGATTCCGAGGTCACGCGGGATTAAAATGATGACACAGTCGCCCTTATAATGACACAGTGAGGAAAGAGCTTTCATTCTCTACTCCTGGGTAAAGCCAGGCATCCATCAGAGAGCCCAGATGAAGGCTTTGATTCCAGCACATCAGGCCCAGAATTGAATAAATATGAAGGGTAATAGAGCATAATGCACACAGTCATCAGCATCAAATACAGACTCAAACAAGTGCCACGCATGTCCAGAACCGTTACACTCTAACTGAACCCAGACCCCAGTCTGGAAATGCATATAATCAGTGTTAGTGTTGTCCGCATGATCGCATGTACATCTTGTAATGTGAATATGAGCCACTGGATGGCAGTATTTACCTTTTTTTTAATTCAGCTCAGACTGGAGTCATGTTTAGACATGTCCTGGATATGTCTGGGGCAAGTCTCAGAAAATTAAAAAAAAGAGGTCTAAATGTGGGTGGGGTCTGCAAAAGAGTATATAAGGAAAAGAACTGAGACAGTAAAGTAGTAGGAGAAATTGCAAGAAGATGACCAGACCTGCCATTCTGTTCAAGACCTGTGACGTTTCTTTTGTGGATTTCTTTGCCTGTGTTTGAGCATTTTCATCATCCAGGACATCACCAAGCCACCCCTACGAAAAGGGATTGTAAATATTTATGTTTTGTACATAATTCAATCTTGGTCTGAGTTGTTAGTTGTTTAGTCATTATTGTCTTTGTTGAAAATTAAATGTGTTTCAGTTGTTAAAACTGTCTGTCATCCCTTGCTGTTGCTGTTGCTGTTGTGTTGTAATGTAATAACAAATTGGGGCCATAACAAATTGGGGGCTCAAGGTCCGGGATAGACCATTTTGTGAGTAATTTATTGAAAATCTAACATTTCAAATTGTAAAATTGATTTTTTTTAATTGAATACATATATATTGACAACAGCAATGGATGATTTCTTGGCATCACCAACCGTAGGGGTTTTGAAGTCTTTTAAAAAGACAGAACTGCTAGAAATTTGCAGACATTTAGAGCTGACAGAGGTAAAACCAGCCATGCGAAAAGCAAGACTGGCTCGAGAGATAGTTGAATATTACATTGATGAACATGTGTTTGCACCCGGAGATCTGGAACAGTTTCCATTGGAAAATCCAAATATAGAAATGGAACTTAAATTAAAAATGCTAGAGATTGAAAGGGAGGAAAGAGAAAAAGAAAGGGAGGAAAAAGAAAAGCAAAGAGAATTTGAGAGGGAAGAAAAAGAAAAACAAAGGCAGTTTGAGTTAGAAAAATTAGCAAGAGAAGAGAAAATAGAAAGGGAGGAAAAAGAAAAACAAAGAGAATTTGAGTTAGAAAAATTTGCAAGACAGAGAGATTTTGAATTAGAAAAATTCGATAGAGAAGAAAGACTCCAAATGGAGCAACTAAAAATTAAAATTCAAACTGAAAATCAATTTCGGGCTAGCCAGGAGGTAAAATTGGTGCCTCCATTTTCGGAAAAGGATGTTGACAACTATTTCCAGTGTTTTGAAAAGGTAGCAAAGAGTTGCCAGTGGCCAAAGGAACACTGGCCTCTGATGTTGCAAACTGTCCTCAAGGGTAAAGCTCAACAAGCCTATTCGGCTTTGTCTGCAGATGATTCCTCTGATTATGAGGTTGTCAAAAAGGTTATTTTGAGAGCTTATGAGTTGGTTCCAGAGGCTTACCGACAGAAATTCAGAGGTCTGAAGAAATCTGAAAATCAGACTTATGTTGAATTTGCTAATGAAAAGCAGGTTTGCTTTCAGCGCTGGTGTACTTCTATGGAGGTCAAGGATGATTTCAACTCACAAAAAGAGATGATGTTAGTTGAAGAATTCAAGAACTGTGTTAAAGATGATGTTAAGACCTACCTTAATGAGAAGCAAGCACTGAATTTGCAATCAGCTGCCAAATTTGCAGATGAATATGTTCTCACACATAAGTCCAAATTTCAGTCTAGCAGTAATAATAGATGGTCCCAATTTCAGAAAAAGGGTTATGGTGATACCCAAGATTCCTCACCCAAAGACAAAGACAAATCTGGTGATGGTGCTCAGAAATCCAGTAACAGGTCTGATCAAAGTGTGAAAGCTGACAGTGACAAAAGTGGTCTAGTTTGCAGTTATTGCAAGAAATCTGGTCATGTTACAACTAACTGTTGGTTCCTTAAAGCTAAGAAAGAAAAAGAAAAGGATACCAAACCAAATGCCTTTGTGAAAACAAGGTTAGAAACCCCTGTAGTAGATAACCAATCTGCTAAATTGCCTGCTTCTTGTGGGGCTAAAAAGCCTGATACAGCTGACTTCGTGAGGGAGGAATTTCTTCCATTTGTGTCAGAGGGATTTGTGGCTCTGAATGAGCATACTACTCCTGTCCCCATATATATCCTAAGGGATACCGGAGCTTCTCAGTCACTTTTGTTGATGGACTCTTTGGAGTTACGTGATGAGACCGCTGCAGGGGATTTCATACTTGTACAAGGTATTGAAGGGAGGACTGTATCTGTACCCCTGCGCACTATATTCTTGAAGTCAAATTTAGTTACAGGACAGGTAAAGGTGGGACTAATGTCAAGTCTACCTATAAAGGGTGTTTCTCTGTTGCTAGACAATGACCTGGCTGGGGGCAAAGTAGTTCCCCCTGTACATCTTACTTCACAGCCGAGCACTGAAGATGGGGATGAGGACCCATCTCTGTATCCTTCTTGCGCAGTGACTCGTGCTATGGCCAAGAAGGCTAAAGAAGAAGATGATGTGGTGCCGTCCAGTACATTGAATAGTCAGGACTCAGGTGGTTCGCCTCATGACTCTGATTGGCCTACTATGGTTTCTCCGTTTGAGGACGTATCAGATACTTTTATCAGTTCTCTATTCAGCCAGCCGGATGGGTCTGGTGATTCTGATGTGTCTGGAGACTTGTCTCTGTCCAGAAAGCGGTTGATTGAGGAGCAAACTAATGATCCTGAAATTTGTGTACTAAAGAGGAGAGCCCTTCCTGACAAAGAAATAGACGCAGTTCCAGTTGGGTATTATCTCAAGGATGGTGTGTTGATGCGGAAGTGGCGCCCTCCTGATATCCCTGCCAATGCAGATTGGACAGTGGTCAGGCAAATTGTTGTTCCGTAGGTCTATAGGAATGAGATCTTAACAATGGTTCATAGTTTCCCTTTAGGAGGTCATCTTAGTGTTAACAAGACTGTTGATAAGATCATGAAACACTTCTTTTGGCCTGGGTTTCGGAAAGACGTTTCCAACTTTTGCAAAACCTGTCACACTTGTCAGGTAGTTGGAAAACACCAGTTAGACCCACCTGTAGCTCCATTGCAGCCTATCCCAGCATTTGGGGAGCCATTCTCTAAGGTCATTGTTGATTGTGTTGGTCCATTACCCAAGACTAGATCTGGAAATCAGTACTTGTTGACAATCATGTGTGCATCTACCAGATTCCCCGAAGCCATACCTCTACGTAACATCAAGGCAACTGCAATCTCGAAGACTTTGATAAAGTTCTTCACGTTGTTTTGCCTTCCCAGGGAAATTCAGTCAGACCAAGGTAGCAATTTCACTTCCGGATTGTTTCAGCAGGTTGTGTATGAACTAGGTGCAAAGCAGATTCTTTCTAGTGCCTATCATCCAGAAAGTCAGGGTGCCTTAGAGCGGTTTCATTCCACTCTCAAGACAATGATGAGGACTTATTGTGATGACCATGAGAAAGACTGGGATGAAGGTGTTCCTTTGCTGTTGTTTGCAGCTAGAGAAGCAGTGCAGGAGTCTTCTGGATTCAGTCCATTTGAGCTAGTATTTGGCCATGAAGTGAGAGGACCTTTGCTATTGTTGAGTGAACAATGGCAAGAGAAAGAACAGCATATCAGTCTGTTAGACTATGTTAGCAAGTTCAAGGAAAGATTGCATGCAGCTTGTGACCTTGCCAAAGAGAACTTGAAATCAAGTCAGGGAAAAATGAAAACTTGGTATGATCATAAGGCTAGAAGCCGTGAGTTTAAATCAGGAGAAAAGGTCCTTGTGTTGTTTCCCTTGCAGTCCAATCCATTGCAGGTTAGATTTCATGGTCCTTATGAAATTCTGACAAAACTCAATGATCTCAATTACATTGTGAAGACTCCAGATAGGAGAAAACCAAAACAATTGTGTCATATTAACATGCTAAAGCCTTATCATGACAGAAATGCTAGGGTTGCAGCTGTCACTTCAGATTCTCCAATGGTCAAAACGTGTGAAGATGAGGGGGAGTTTCAAGATGATGAACCAAGAATTAAAGCTGAAGTTCTTTCATGTAAATTGTCAAACACTGAAGTGTTGCAAAATCTTGATGTAAAACTCCAGCACTTAGAACCCTCACAGAGAGATCAGTTTGAAAGGTTGATCAAGAAATATGAGGATTTGTTTCCTGATGTTCCAAAGAGAGTTACTATAGCGTCTCATGATGTAGATGTTGGTGATGCCAAACCAATAAAACAGCATCCATAGCGGATGAATCCTGAAAAGAGAAAGATTGCTGAGAAAGAGGTGGAGTACATGTTAAAACATGATATTATCAGACCCTCCAACTCCGATTGGAGTTCACCCTGTGTGCTAGTTCCAAAACCTGATGGAAGTACTAGATTCTGTACAGATTATCGCAAAGTCAATGCTGTAACTAGAACTGATGTGTTTCCAATACCTAGGATTGATGATTGTATTGATAGTGTAGGGCAAGCAAAGTTTCTGACCAAGATTGATTTATTGAAGGGTTATTGGTGTGTGCCTTTAACTGAGAGGGCCAAGAGCATCTCTGCTTTTGCCACACCATCTGGATTGTACCAGTATGAAGTCCTACCCTTTGGCATGAAAAATGCCCCAGCCACGTTCCAAAGGATGATACAGTCTACAATCGCCGGATTGCCACACACGGGTGCGTACATCGATGACCTGATCACATGGAGTGACTCCTGGGAAGAACATCTAAAAGATGTAGAGACGTTGTTCCAGCGCCTGACCCAGGCTAACCTGACTGTTAACCTGAGCAAGAGTGACTTTGGTTGTGCTACTGTCACCTATCTTGGCTACGTCATAGGCCAGGGTAAGGTGGCACCCATAAATGCGAAAGTCCAAGCCATCATGGACTTTCCAGTTCCTGACAACAAAAAAGCTTTGCGCCGCTTCCTTGGAATGATCGGGTACTACCGCAAGTTCTGCAAGAACTTTTCTGAGATTGCTCTCAGTCTAACTAACCAACTGAAGAAAGGCGTAAAGTTCACCTGGGATGATGCATGCCAGAGAGCCTTCGATCGCCTGAAGTCTCTGCTGTGTCACTTCCCCGTGCTCAAATCTCCTGACTTCAACAAACCGTTCTCCATCGCGGTCGATGCTAGCGACCAAGCTTGTGGATCTGTGCTCCTACAGAGAAGTGACTCTGATGACATTGAGCATCCCGTGGCATACTTCTCCAGGAAGTTCAATCGCCACCAAAGGAACTATTCCACAATAGAGAAGGAACTGTTGGCTCTGGTCCTTTCTTTACAACACTTTGAGGTTTATGTTTGTACAGGACAAAAGCCAATGATTGTGTACACTGACCACAATCCGTTAATGTTTTTGAGTAAGATGATAAACCAAGAATCGGAGATTGTTGAATTAGAGTTTGATTTTACAGGAGTTTGACTTGGAAATTAAGCATGTGAAGGGTACAGACAATGTAATTGCTGATTGCTTATCCCGTGTTTGAATGTGTATATATATATCATGTGTTTGAATATTGTATGATATGTATATATAGACAAGTGTTCACTTAACCATTTTGTATTGAAAAGAAAAATTTTGCCTTTATGAGTCAAAATTTTTCCCTTTTGGAATGGAGGTGTAATGTGAATATAGGCCACTGGATGGCAGTATTTACCTTTTTTTTGTTAAGCTCAGACTGGAGTCATGTTTAGACATGTCCTGGACATGTCTAGGGCAAGTCTCAGAAAATTAAAAAAAAGAGGTCCAAATGTGGGTGGGGTCTGCAAAAGAGTATATAACGAAAAGAATTGAGAAAGTAAAGTAGTAGGAGAAATTGCAAGAAGATGACCTGACCTGCCATTCTGTTCAAGACCTGTGACGTTTCTTTTGTGGATTCCTTTGCCTGTGTTTGAGCATTTTCATCATCCAGGACATCACCAAGCCACCCCCACGAAAAGGGATTGTAAATATTTATGTTTTGTACATAATTCAATCTTGGTCTGAGTTGTTAGTTGTTTAGTCATTATTGTCTTTGTTAAAAATTAAATGTGTTTCAGTTGTTAAAACTGTGTCTGTCATCCCTTGCTGTTGCTGTTGCTGTTGTGTTGTAATGTAATAACAAATTGGGGCCATAACAATCTGATTAGATTTGAAGCAGCTTTGCTGGGATTCTGTAGGGCGTATTCTCAGACATTAAAATTAATGCACAGAGTATGAATTGTTTTATAATTTTCATATGGTCAGTGTCATTTCTTTGGTTCCATAATGGGTGTCAGTAGTATGAAAAACGGTCTTGAATTTACCTGCAGTTAAAAAGAACATCGTGAAAACAGGACCACACACCTGTGAGCCGCACTAAAGTAACACTGCTGTTATACCCAGGTATGTTGCACCATGGAAGAGCAGCTGATGATGTCTTTACTGTTGTGTTTCAGTTTCAGTGAATTTGAGTATGAGAGTGTTTATATAAATGGGAGTGATACAGGCAGTCTAAGCTCCATGACTAAACATTATGAATGTGAAAGAGCCTCTAATTTGATGCTACAGCAGTGATTGCCGCAGTAACGGTGCAGGTAGAAAGCATGAATAATGCAGAAACCCGATCCATCTTCTCTGCCTCAGACAGAGCGTGTGTGCTCTCAGGCTCGTGTTTTACACTGGTTACTGAAGGGTCATTAACGATCGGTGCTAACGATTAAACACTCTGATACCTTTGAGCTATTGTATCACTGATTTCTCCTGAGGTGTTTTATCCAGGTGTACAAATTAAAAGTTCTCCTCGGCATTTTGTTTCAATCAACTGGACTCGCTAATTACCACAATTCTTCAACCAGGAGGTACAGGAGTGATTAGTGTCATCAGCCAGCTGATAGGGCAGCAGAAACACATGACAGGATGTTTATTTTCTGAAGGTGGACTGCAGCCCTGAGTATATTTGTGTGTGAAGTACTCTGATATATCACAGTGCTCTATAGGTGATCTAAAGATGTCATACACCCCCGTGAGGGCTTTCCCCATGTAATTGTGCTGGATCGGCCTCTATATGTCCCGGTGAAAATCCAGCTACATCCAGAAGAAAATTTAAAAACCTGCTCTATGATATAACTGGATAATATTCAAGTAATGTCTAATAAATACTGGGTTCAGCCCTTAAGAACATCACTCAACCTATACTCTGCTCCTGTAGTAGATGTTGAGATTCTGGTTGATAGACAAAGATCCTTTTTTTTTTTTTAACAGATTTTCCACCTTAAAAGGGTGGGATGAGTGCTGTGCTTTAGGGGGGACAGTATTCATGACGCCCTGTGTATGGTAGTTTTGACAGTTTGTCTTGTTATTTTGAGAACAATTCCCAACAAACATATCTCTTTGACTTATGTTTGTGCGCTAAAGAAACTGATCAAAGAAGTTGCACAGCATGAGGGTGTCTTGTAAAAACAAAAAGATTTTTAGAAGATATATCATGAGTAGTAACTTGTGTAGTGTTTATTATATAACTGCGCGGGTCTAACTGTATCACACACTGTATTTCTGGGCATCGCTCAGAGCTCAGTGATGTGACAGGTACATTCTGCTGTTAAAACAACTTTTTTGTCGACCTGTTTTGCTGATTTACAAGCTCTCTGGATGGTACCCAAGGCACTACCACAGGTTCTTTGTATCCCAGCATGGAATTCCGACATCGGACCTGTCCTGTCTGTATATCCCTGAGTGGGGGTCCAAAGGCTAACGAAACGATCACAGATCTGTAGCGCATTCTATATGCACTTACACTCACACTTAGTACATCTGCGCACTGAAGCACCTGTGAAAAATAACCATAAATTCAGTCTTGAGCAGCAACTGCTGACAGAATTGGATTATGGACAGAGAAGGGCTCCGCAGCTCAGTGACAAAAACCTGCTGACTTTCTTATTGACTTGTGACTTGACTCTGGTTACCGTACAGGTCAGCAGATACTGCCTAATTCCCACGAGCTGTCTCGTGTATCTCTCGTGGATTTCTCGCGATAATCTCCTCTTTATGTTGCGTGCTGTTATCAACCTCGTACTCAGCCGAGACAAGCTTCGCAGTAGGCGGGCCGCCGAACCTACACACGTATGCCTAGAGTCTGCCAAATGCGCGACCTAATGTAGTCCGAATTAGGCCGATGCACAGTTGCTACTGAGAATTACTTTTTATATGCGGATTTAATAGATATGGGCCATTCTACCGAATTTGTCCAAACTGTGGTCCCACACTAAAAAAACTATGTAAAAAAAGAATTAAGAATTCAGACTTTACATATTTACTAAGATTCTGTTATGATCTATTTAACACACAAGACAGCAAATAGATAGCAGAAAGCTAAGTATATACAAAATCATCATTTATAGTGTACTTTGTATTGGGACGTGGTTGTCCCAACCCCCAAGCCCTAAATTTCGACCTATGAAAATAATACTTAAAAGAATTTTGTATTTTCTGGCAATCATGTTTTTTAAAATATCTTGTCGATTTCTTTTAAACAGCATTGAAAAGATGTGGATGCATTTTGGGTTTATTTTGTAAATTACAAAAGATCATTCAAAAAATGTTGTCCCACGCTTTTCATGTCACACCCGAAACACAGATAGTTTGACCACATAGGTGGAGCCTGGTTTTAGCCACACCCCTGCATTTTTGATCGGGCAGAGACTCAGCATCCCTCTACCTTGTGGCTGCATGGTGAGTCGTTACCTCTCATCGTTTTGGAGTAAATGTGTTCCAAAATCTGAAAATCTGTCTGGAACCTTTTGACTTGTCACTACCGAACACATATTCTCTGCAATTCGGTAAACTTTTGGAGGTTTAATGCGACATATTGTGTTTTAATGTGTGTACATCTATTCAAACGTCCATTTGCTGGCCATGTGCTTTGAAGCAATTTGTGGCTTTCAGCTGAAATTCGCAAAAATTGTCACAACCGAAACAGTCACAACCGAAACAGATGGTAGGGTTTCGGTTGTGACATTATTGTTTCGGTTGTGACAACATGTAATGTTCCACTTACACTGTCATTCTGTGCCTTGTCGCCTTCCATGAAGCATGATCCACCTGCCATTTGGGCTCAACTTCAACCGGTGCTTCAGTTTCTGAAGGAGAACCGTCCAAGGATCCAGAAACTCTTTTTCATCAGTGATGGACCAACCATGCAATACAGACGAAAGAAGAACTTCTACCTCATGAGCACCATTCCTTTCCAGATGGGATTCACTGCTGTAAACTGGAGTTTCCTGGAAGCTGGCCACGGCAAAGGGCCTGCTGATGGTGTTGGAGGTGGCCCCAGGTGGCCCGGGGTACTGACAAACCCACAGCGAAATCCCTCTATGATACACTCCTTCCTCTCACCAAAGTCAAGCTCCTCTACATGGAGGAAGAACAGATATACAGAGTAAGTGCACTCCTTCCAAAAGACCATCAAGGGTACGCTGTCCGTTCACCAAGTGATTTGCACTACGCCTGGCACAATCCATTATAGAGTGCTCAGCTGCTTCTGCAACAGGTATGATACAACTTACGCCCTGATTATTGTATCATTGCATTTTCTGTAGGCCTATATTGATATAATTTTTTTGTGTACATGTTTCTATGTAGTATTCATCATGTACTGTATTGCTATATTATATTTCTGTACCTTCTCTGTTGCTGTGGCAAAACCAAATTTCCCCACACCTGGGATTAATAAAGGTTTATTGTATCTTGTATGTTCTTAGAGAGGCCATCTGTCCCTGTTTCGAACCGTCACCCATCATAATTGCACCACCAGCACAGCCTGGAAGAGATGGTGGAACAGCTGAACCAACAGCCCCCAAAGAGGGAAGCCATTCCACCTCGAGCTCTGGGTGTGAAGGGACTCTCTGTCCAATTGATGGTGTCAGTGAAGACCTTGTGGGAAAATGGTGTGTTGTCACGTATGACAATGATCCATATCCTGGAATCATTGCAGACATCACAGAAGGTGATTTGTACATGTTTTTGGTTTTCTCTCCTATTTCACTGTTCACTATTAGTTTGCATGATATTTCTAATTCTAACACATATTTTAACCCTCATGTGCAGATTCCCTGGAGGTCAAAGTCATGCACAAAACTGGGCCAAACCGCTTTTCCTGGCCGCGAAGGGAGGACAAGATTTGGTACACTGTGGACAAGGTTGTCACCCTAATCCTTCCATCAGACAAGGTGACGGCCAGGCATGTGCAACTCATCCCAAGTCTGTTCACCGCAATATGGCTAAAGTTAGCCTAAGGGTGTTCAGAACATTATTTTTTAGAAGTGGTTGGTTTTGTTTTAAGTTCATTAAAGTTGTCACAAAACACTTTCTGTCTGGTGTGTGTATTTAAAAAAAAAAAAAAGATGTTTGAAGTAATGTTACAGTAGATGCGTTGTGATGTTTGAGTAGACTAATGCTGGCCTTCAAAATAAATGTCTTCAATAATAGAATACTTCATTTCATTCATTATCAATATTTGCGTTCGTAATATTCCCAATGTAAGGCATTTTACAAGTTAATCTTAAGCAATGTGGTGGAGGGAATATGATACAACCTTGCACACAAAAAATAATGGTCACTACCGAAACGGTGCTGTCACAATCGAAACACTGGGTGTTTTGTAAAAAATAAAAAATATTGAGTCATCAACTAACATTTTATAATGACTATTAGTTAAAAGCATGTTCAATTTCAAAACTCATTACCTCCGAGATCTATATAATCAGTGGAATTCATTTTCCAAGAAAAGATTGGATGTTGATTTTGATGAGTCATAGAAATAGAACTTTGGAAAATGTTTAAAATTTCATTTTTATTGATTTGGATGTAAAAACCTTTCCAGAAATATTTTTAAAAATATTCTTTAGAGGGGGCCTGGAAGTTCAATATGAACAAATTTATTTAATACCTTTTATTGCAGTGTGTTGCTATGTTTCGGTTGTGACACATTTTGGGAGTGGACAAAACATTTCAAGACCAGGCAGAAATTACAATATGAATATTGGCTGCACTTTACTAGATATATGAGCCTTAGACATGGTACAACATATGTATAGACAAAGTTTTGGGAAAAAAAAATACTTCAAAAAAAAATTTTGCAACCCTGCATTTTGGACAAATTCAGTAGAATGGCCCATATAGGGCCGGATCTAGAAAAAGCTTTGCGTGTATAAAAACGTGTGCAAACTCATTGCACACGCAAAAAAATGTACAAACTGATTTACTAACAGTGCACAGTAAGGGTTGCCTCTTTCGAAGGTGCAAAATAGCACGTCTGCATCCAGTTAGTACGTCTGCCACAATGAATATGCAATATGGGGCGTTTACACGCAATTGTGCGTGTGTTGGGAGGAGTAAATGTAAATATATTAATTTAGCACGCGCAAATTGATTTATCAAACCTGAAAGAAATTTTGCCAATAAAATCTGCGTCTATATTTTAACACGTGTCAAAAGGAGGTGCAAACGGTTTGTATGCGTAATTGCGCACACATGGCTACAGTTATTGTCGCAAGAAGGAGACATCGAAATCATGAAAGGAGACGCAGAGAACGCATTTTTCACCCTCGTGTGAACGTTTTTGGAATGAACAAGGGAAAAAAATCATTAAAACATATCGCCTATCCAGCACTGCCATTTTGGAGCTGTTGGAGGAACTCAGAGAGGATTTGGAGCCAGCCACGAGAAGGAGTCACGCAATACCTGCAATGACAAAACTCCTTGCATCTGGGTCATTCCAGCGTACGGTAGCTATTACAGCTAGGATCTCCCAATCCCGTTTTTCAGATGTGCTGTCTGAAGTCCTAAATGCCATGTCGCGCCGGATGGCCAAGTTCATTAGGTTTCCACGCACTCGGCACTTATTGAATGAGACCAAACAAGGTTTTTTTTTGCAGTAGCTGGATTTCCTAGAGTTATAGGGGCGATTGACTGCACCCATGTGCAGCTTGTGCCCCCCGCAGACACTGAGCACATGTACAGAAATCGCAAACACACGCATTCATTGAATGTGCAGTGCGTTTGTGATGCCAAAGGCATCATTTCCAACGTTGTGGCAAAATATCCCGGGTCAGTACATGGTTCTTTTATTCCGAGAAACAGTTCTCTGTTTTCCAAGTTGCGAGATGGCGAGTTTGGAGATGCCTGGCTTGTCAGCGAAATTAATTTAATTAAAAACAAGAGCATGTTTCACATTGATTCATATGTTTTTTAAGGTGACAGTGCATACCCCGTACACCCCTTCCTCCTGACACCTGTTCTCAAACCCGACCACTGCCGAAGAAATAAGATACGAGGCCCATATCCGTACACGGAATATTGTGGAGCGCACCATCGGAATCCTGAAGAGCAGGTTCCGTTGCTTGGATCGCACTGGTGGAGCTTTGCTTTACAGGCCAGAAAAAGTGGCCCAGATTGTAGTGACCTGCTGCATGCTACATAACATCGCCAAGCAACACGGGCAGGAGCATGAGGCCATGCCGGAGAACGCCGACCTGCCCCCTGTATGGAGCAACAACCCAATGCTGCAGGGATGCAGACACGCAGCAATCTCATTCGAAGTCACTTCTTGTGAGCTGTTTGGTATGTGCATTTTTCTATTTACATTCAATAATGCGTTGTAGATTGCAATACAATGCCGTTCCCTCTGGCTAGTGTGACCCAACAAACTGCAGAACATTGCAAAGTGAAGCAAATCAACATTTATTGAAAAAAAGACTGAAATCACTTTCTGAGTTCCAAACACTATCAAACGAAATACTCATTCACGTCTAATTATGTTAAGTCCCGCAAAATCATATTAAAGACACATTGTTTCAGTCAGAAAATGTATGAGGCTATAGTCTTAACATTTATGGTGGAAAAAGAAAGAAAAAAAAGCAGTTGTTCATCATATAGCGCTCCCTCTCCGGTGCCCGGCTGCCTAGCTGTCGCTGTGGGACTCGGTCGGCCCGCTTCTCCACCTGGATTGAGGGCAGTCATTGCCTGCATCCCTTCCCGTAGCCCTCTTGCCACAGAATTGACGGCCATCGTCAGGGCAGATACTGCGCTGACCATCTGTCTGCAGTGCGTGGCAATGGCCTGAGTATCGCGCCTTGCCGCCCGTGCCAACGATGACGCCGCTCGCATCTCCCGTGCAATTGTCTTAATGGCTGCCGACTGTTTCTTTTGTTCCTCCAGCAACTCCAGATCAATGTCCTCGGGACCCTTTCGAGGCTCTGCAGGGGTGGCGGCTGCTCTGGGGGGATTTGAGGTGGATGGCTGGACTTCTGCTGAAGATTCTACATGTAAAAAATAAATGTTTTTTGTTTGGGATTTGAGTTAAAGGACAGCAAAATGTAACCACAGGAGGAACATTCATTTTTCACTTACTAAATAAATATCTTTTCAGAAAAAGTATGTTTATACAGTATTATTGTGCGCCTACCTTGTTCTGCTGTTTGGTCCAGTGTGTCATACCCGGCAATTCCAGTGACTTGCGTCTCGCAGAACGTTAACTGCACCTGTTCCTCAATGCTGGTCAGAGGCATCTCATCCACTGTGCCCCCACCTGTTTTCTTTGCAGATGTTTTATTATACGCCAATTTTTCTTTTGCTCGTCTTCGGATATCTTGATATCGTCTTTTCACTTCATTCACTGTCCGCATCGTTTTACCCACAGCATTTACTTTTTCACAGATTTCCGCCCATATGGCGTTCCTTTGTGCGACAGTCAGATTTCTTTGCTGTAGCTTATTCACGTGTTTATTGGCTTCATCTACCAACACCTCTAATTCCATAGAGTCGAATTTCATTTTGCGCTTTCTTCTCTCCAAACTCTCCATGCTGCAAACCATGAAACACGCAAAGCCCTCATTTAAATAGGGTGTGTCCAACACGTTAGCACCTGTTGCCATTTGCGCAATCACTCTTAGTAAATCACCTGCAAACCGCGGTTCAGCCCCACACGCAAAATTCTAGATTGCACGGGCAAATTAGTACACGCAAATTGGGATCTTAGTAGATCCGGCCCAGAATACGTTGTTGCATTGCTGTGTTGTTGGTAATCGCTAATTACTAATCCGTGAAAATCGAGGGCGAGCTGAAGAAGAGTAGGCCTATACAATACCCAGCAGTGGTTGAAGAATCACTTTGAAAACCTCAGTATACATGCACCGCTGGTCTGAATAAAACATAATGTACTACATACATGTACATTGTAATTTTGCATTTATTTCAGCCTGTTTACTGTTTAATCATTTCATCAGGTCATGAGGTTGAGGGACAAAACTCATATTATATTTGCTGTTTAATAGCCTTCTGTTTGACAATGTTGGTTTATTCTGAAACATTTATACTATTAATAAATCATAGAATGCTTTCTGTGCGTCTCATTGTGTCATGAATAAAGCAACAAATCTATCAATTCGCATGTCAAATTAGATATAAAGCGACGCCTTGTTGTAATAACCTGAAAACGACAGACCTCACATTCCATGGCTTTTTTCCTTCAACTGGAATTGGTTAAGTGTGCAGTAATTATTAGTTTGATATTTGTTTGGCAGATAGATTTTGCCTCTGTATGTACAGTTTGATGGATTTAGTTTGAATGGACATCCCTCCCTTCTTCTGCAATCAGACAGTCTCTTGTGTGTGACGGCGCTTCTTGTTTTTCATACAGAGACATTATACGTGGGAGAAATAAAGGGAAATGCGATGCATCTTCTGTACTGACATCTTACTTACTGAATGATAATTTTGCTTATTACATAGGCCTATGAATTTAAAGGACTGATGAACGGGCCTCAAACTGCGGATTAAAAACGCGACACCTTTTCCATTTTTACATCCGGAACTCGTGGATTTTGTAGTCTATTATCTAAGCCGTGGCTTCTTTCACAGGTGGCATGAAACACTTAAAGGGGACCTAATATGTAATTTTTCCAAGTTTATATTCTGGTCTTTAATTCCCTTAGAGTACTCCTGATTGCGCAAAGTAAAAAAAAGGGTACTTAATTCGCTTGTACTGCCATCCTCAAAAAACACCATTTGTAGTCCATAGTAGTCTCTGCCTGAAACGCCTCATTAGGGTGGCTCTTCCGCTATGGTCCCCACTCCCTGTGTGCCCACTTTCTTCTGACTGGCCAGCTCTGTGGAGGGCGGATTTCTAGGCGGGACGAGGCAGCCGAACACAGTTTTCCTGGTCCGGCTCCAGAGGAATCGACGGGCATATTCTGCAATCTAACGCAGTACATGTGTATAAATCTAATGAAATTGACTTGTTCTAATAAACGCAACCGCGAAAGTGGAGGACGCAGTGCGAAAGTCTGGCAGCTCAAGCACAAATTTGCTATCAGTTTTTCTACTCCGTAGCTAGGATGCCCGGGAAGCTAGAATCCACCCCATATAGACACATTTGTAGAACGGGTCGACATGCCCAAATGTAGACCGGAGACCGGAGAAATCTAGTGGGTCTGAGTTGGAAGGGAAACATGGACAATAAAAATGGACCAACAGCTTATGGACTGCTTCGGTGTGTATTAGGATCTGCTGGTTCGTATGCATAGCTGTGGTGTGTTGTTAGCATGGAGAAACAAACAGCTTCCATGCTGGTATATGACAGAGGGGTGAAAGCTACAAGCTAAACAGCTTTTTCGGATTTGGCCCGTGGTAATGGTTTACTTATTGCTTCTGAATGACCAGCTTTCCCTCGCGGAAAATAAGCGCATTATGGATAGCGTGCCAGAGCTAAATAGAGCTCCAGTTATGTCATGAACATAATACAGGTTTTACAGACCGTAAGTTCCGTCTGTGTGAATCGTTGCTTATGTGGAGCTAGCGAATCGATCAATTTTACTGGAAATAATTTAATATTCAATCGATGGCAATGCAGAGAAATCATTTGTAATACCGGACACATTATAGCTTGTGCGCTTCCCTGTTGCTTTCACTGGTAGTATCAGTGAGCTTGCCCAGACATTGGAGATGTATCAGGCTGACCCCGGTCATGGATAAGTAAAGCGATCGTTTCATAAGCACCCAAAAACACACCCCAAGCTCTGCAAAATCTCTGTCTGGTCTAACTGCAGCCCAACTCGGCAGACACATACAGCACCTCTCCGATTAGCTTCAACTGTAGTGGCTACAATCAGGCAACGTTATGATGAAACTGTCACATTGTTGCTTACAGAAGGAACACAAGCATACAGATCATAATTGCTACATATAAGTTAAACAGGAGCATTTTCATTTTCATTATTTGCTGTTATATGGTTACTTACAGCCTGTGGCTCCGAGCGCTTAATCGATGCAACTGCTTCAGGTTTGAGAAGCAACTGAAACGCATATCTTGCGTCGAATTATCCTTTATTGACAAAGCTGTCTTTGGTGAAATGCTGAGCACAAACAGCTAACGTTCCCTTTGGCCATGGCTGTTTGCTGCCAGCAAACAAAAAAAGCTACCCACTGATTTCTGGTGGCATCTTTTTTTGAAAGAGTAATATTTGTCTTTCTTCGCATCCAAAAGTAAACAGACAAGTAGCTTCGGAAGAGATACTGACAAAATTGCGACTCAAATGATCTACGGTTCTTCTTTTGTATTTCCAAAAGTGTAGACACTACTAAGGCATAGTATGATCTGCCATTGTTAGTGCCTGCTAGAATAGTTTCCGGTGTGGGCAAGTCCATCGCAGTGGTTGGCTCTGGCTAGGTCTGTACTAATTGGACTGCACAACCTGACCTCAGGTTTTGCCCAGATCTCTTGAAGATCTCAGGAGGAGCTGTTCAGAGAGGAAATCACGCTCACGAAATCAGAGGTTGAGCATGGACAACCAACATACATATAACATAACATATAACATTACCAATATGTATTAAAATAAGGATCAGCATGTTAGGTCCCCTTTTAGTGCAAAGGGACATCTAATCAAGCATAGTATTATAAAAATAATGTCACGCAAGGTTGCATTGTTAACAGAAGACTTTGGTTTTTCTTTTCTGTATTTGTGATAATATAGCTATCCTTAAACACACGCCACGACCCAATCGATTGGTCCAAAACTCTAAACTTAACAGAGCTGGTAAACCTCTGAATTGGATAAATACAATAATCACAGACTAATAAATCTTTTTTTGACCAATTTAATCATAATACGATGACCGTTACACTCAAAATATGAATTTTTTTCTTTTAACAAATGTTTAACAAATTAATTTCTTCCATAAGAGATGACAAATTAATTTGTTAAAATCAATCCTACTAATTTAATTTGTTCAGGAAGTAACAAAATAGTTCATTTTATAAACTTGTATAAAAAGTAAACTTGTTTTTGTATTAACAAAATAGATCTATTGTGTTAGACTAACAATTAAGTAACAAATGTGTTTTGCTAACAAGATTGGACCATAAATTATTTTTTTAGGATGTTTGTTGAAATAAATCTGCACAAACCGATTATGCGGCCGATGAAAATGTAGATGAAATAATGTAAGTGCGTACTTTTATTACTTCACAGTGAAGTGGTAACACAAGAAGTGAACAGTAAGGCAAGTTTTAACTAATGCCAATAAGTTGTTGAAAAATCAATCAACTGTTAAAGTAACAAAAACAGGCCCCTGAGGCAGTATCCTCATGTTTAATAACCTGGTTTACGGAAGATAACATATGGTGGGATAGGAATATCATCTGCACGCACAAATATCTAGATAATGAATCAAAAATAAAGATAGAATAACGTTGACGGTGAATGTCGCTAAATATTAAAACTTACAGAACGATGACATATAGCCAGAAGCCTATACAGAGAATAGATGGCATTAGTTAAAACTCGCCTTCCCGTTGCATTCCTGCTCATTTCAAGATCCTTTGCAGTCAGACGACACTGAAATTGGTGCAAATGATTGATTTTCAACAATGAAAAGTGACGACAGAAAATTCGCTGGGGCTGTGCGGAGAAGTATCAAATCTAGTTTAAGACAACTGGACAAAATCTATTTCGTTGAGATTTTTGTTAGAATAACAAATTGAATTCTGTTGCAACAAATGAATTTGTTACAAAGGCGTGACAAATTAGTTTTTCTTAAATTTTAACAAAGTTATATCTTGAGTGTATCATCAATACATATGAAAATCAAAGACATAAATGACACTGTCCAGGAGCCATGTTTTAAACGCGCATGAGACAGTAAACCTCAAAACTGGATGTTAGACATTCGGAATCTCGTCCACTAACAATGCTGTTTAACTACACCAGTTAAATGTGTTATGGCCCCAATTTGTTAATACAATTTACAACACAACAGCAACAGCAACAGCAAGGGATGACAGACACAGTTTTAAAAACTCAAACACATTTAATTATCAAAGACAATAACAACTAACTAACCTAAAGACCAAGATTGAATTATGTACAAAACATAAATATTGACAATCCCTTTTCGTGGGGGTGGCTTGGTGATGTCCTGGATGATGAAAAATGCTCAAACACAGGCAAAGAAATCCACAAAAGAAACGTCACAGGTCTTGAACAGAATGGCAGGTCTGGTCATCTTCTTGCAATTTCTCCTACTACTTTACTGTCTCAATTCTTTTCCTTATATACTCTTTTGCAGACCCCACCCACATTTAGACCTCTTTTTTTTTATTTTCTGAGACTTGCCCCAGACATGTCCTGGACATGTCTAAACATGACTCCAGTCTGAGCTTAACAAAAAAAAAAAGTAAATACTGCCATCTAGTGGCCTATATTCACATTACACCTCCATTCCAAAAGGGAAAAATTTTGACTCATAAAGGCAAAATTTTTCTTTTCAATACAAAATGGTTAAGTGAACACTTGTCTATATATACATATCATACAATATTCAAACACATGATATATATATACACATTCAAACACGGGATAAGCAATCAGCAATTACATTGTCTGTACCCTTCACATGCTTAATTTCCAAGTCAAACTCCTGTAAAATCAAACTCCAATTCAACAATCTCCGATTCTTGTTTTTCATCTTACTCAAAAACATTAACGGATTGTGGTCAGTGTACACAATCATTGGCTTTTGTCCTGTACAAACATAAACCTCAAAGTGTTGTAAAGAAAGGACCAGAGCCAACAGTTCCTTCTCTATTGTGGAATAGTTCCTTTGGTGGCGATTGAACTTCCTGGAGAAGTATGCCACGGGATGCTCAATGTCATCAGAGTCACTTCTCTGTAGGAGCACAGATCCACAAGCTTGGTCGCTAGCATCGACCGCGATGGAGAACGGTTTGTTGAAGTCAGGAGATTTGAGCACGGGGAAGTGACACAGCAGAGACTTCAGGTGATCGAAGGCTCTCTGGCATGCATCATCCCAGGTGAACTTTACGCCTTTCTTCAGTTGGTTAGTTAGACTGAGAGCAATCTCAGCAAAGTTCTTGTAGAACTTGCGGTAGTACCCGATCATTCCAAGGAAGCGGCGCAAAGCTTTTTTGTTGTCAGGAACTGGAAATTCCATGATGGCTTGGACTTTAGCATTTATGGGTGCCACCTTACCCTGGCCTATGACGTAGCCAAGATAGGTGACAGTAGCACAACCAAAGTCACTCTTGCTGAGGTTAACAGTCAGGTTAGCCTGGGTCAGGCGCTGGAACAACGTCTCTACATCTTTTAGATGTTCTTCCCAGGAGTCACTCCATGTGATCAGGTCATTGATGTACGCACCCGTGTGTGGCAATCCGGCGATTGTAGACTGTATCATCCTTTGGAACGTGGCTGGGGCATTTTTCATGCCAAAGGGTAGGACTTCATACTGGTACAATCCAGATGGTGTGGCAAAAGCAGAGATGCTCTTGGCATTCTCAGTTAAAGGCACACACCAATAACCCTTCAATAAATCAATCTTGGTCAGAAACTTTGCTTGCCCTACACAATCAATACAATCATCAATCCTAGGTATTTGAAACACATCAGTTCTAGTTACAGCATTGACTTTGCGATAATCTGTACAGAATCTAGTACTTCCATCAGGTTTTGGAACTAGCACACAGGGTGAACTCCAATTGGAGTTGGAGGGTCTGATAATATCATGTTTTAACATGTACTCAACCTCTTTCTCAGCAATCTTTCTCTTTTCAGGATTCATCCGGTATGGATGCTGTTTTATTGGTTTGGCATCACCAACATCTACATCATGAGAGGCTATAGTAACTCTCTTTGGAACATCAGGAAACAAATCCTCATATTTCTTGATCAACCTTTCAAACTGTTCTCTCTGTGAGGGTTCTAAGTGCTGGAGTTTTACATCAAGATTTTGCAACACTTCAGTGTTTGACAATTTACATGAAAGAACTTCAGCTTTAATTCTTGGTTCATCATCTTGAAACTCCCCCTCATCTTCACACGTTTTGACCATTAGAGAATCTGAAGTGACAGCTGCAACCCTAGCATTTCTGTCATGATAAGGCTTCAGCTTGTTAATGTGACACAATTGTTTTGGTTTTCTCCTATCTGGAGTCTTCACAATGTAATTGAGATCATTGAGTTTTGTCAGAATTTCATAAGGACCATGAAATCTAGCCTGCAATGGATTGGACTGCAAGGGAAACAACACAAGGACCTTTTCTCCTGGTTTAAACTCACGGCTTCTAGCCTTATGATCATACCAAGTTTTCATTTTTCCCTGACTTGATTTTAAGTTCTCTTTGGCAAGGTCACAAGCTGCACGCAATCTTTCCTTGAACTTGCTAACATAGTCTAACAGACTGATATGCGGCTCTCCCTCTCGCCATTGTTCACTCAATAATAGCAAAGGTCCTCTCACTTCATGGCCAAACACTAGCTCAAATGGACTGAATCCAGTAGACTCCTGCACTGCTTCTCTAGCTGCAAACAACAGCAAATGAACCCCTTCATCCCAGTCTTTCTCATGGTCATAACAATAAGTCCTCATCATTGTCTTGAGAGTGGAATGAAACCGCTCTAAGGCACCCTGACTTTCTGGATGATAGGCACTAGAAAGAATCTGCTTTGCACCTAGTTCATACACAACCTGCTGAAACAATCCTGAAGTGAAATTGCTACCCTGGTCTGACTGAATTTCCCTGGGAAAGCCAAACAACGTGAAGAACTTTATCAAAGCCTTCGAGATTGCAGTTGCCTTGATGTTACGTAGAGGTATGGCTTCGGGGAATCTGGTAGATGCACACATGATTGTCAACAAGTACTGATTTCCAGATCTAGTCTTGGGTAATGGACCAACGCAATCAACAATGACCTTAGAGAACGGCTCCCCAAATGCTGGGATAGGTTGCAATGGAGCGACAGGTGGGTCTAACTCAGTGGTTCCCAAAGTGGGGGGCGCGCCCCCTAGGGGGGGCGCAGAGCAATTGCAGGGGGGGCGCGGGGTGCGGGAGTTCCGGACACCAACAGAAAATCATTTGCATACAGTCCATTCGCTGCCCAGAATTCTGCGATTACATCGTAAATGCCCGCCTTACTCTCAACATAACTGTTCGCCAAATCATTCATCCAGCCTGCCATTTTCATAAATAATTTATGAATGTAGTTGTTCAAATATTTGAAGCCGGTAATGTAGTCTCGCGATACCCAACTCGTCGCTTTTTATCCTGCACTGATCTGGCATATTGATAATAAAATGGTAAGTGACACCGAACAAAATCCGATGAATACAAAGCAGAAATAACCGAGATTGCGTCATCTTATTCTCGATAATATGAATGCTCTGTATGCCGACAGATTATTTTTATCTAGCTCACCAGCTGAACGTTACAAACATATCGGCAGGTTCGGCAAGTGGTGTTCATGAATTTTTTTTCGTACTTCGCTGTCTTTCTGCATCATAGAAACATAATTTTAAGTAGACGGCTATACTCAGGCAGAGGAGTGTGATACAGCCTAATGATTTTATACTTTAAAAGAGATTTTGCATTATTAAATTTTCGTGTCCTTAATTGGAAAATAACTGTGGCCGTTTCCAAACGTGCCAATCATTTTTAATGTTCCCAGCTAGGCTGGACAAAAATCATCTGTGCAGAGCATTCATATTTTCTAGAATAAGCTGACGCGATCTCGGTTAACGTATTTTAACTTAAAAGTGCGAGGCCAGTGAAGAGAGGAAAATGTAACTGTCTCGAGACACTCCTTCAGCGGTCCGCACAAGGTTGCTGATTGGCTGTATGCAAGTAAGTTTCTGTTAGTGTCCGGAAAATGCATAAAAAGCAATGTTGTTGTATACTTAAAAAAATAAACCTGTTACACTGAACATAATTACACAGTTAAGGTGCTTGAAAACAGTTACACTTATAATAATTACACCGTGGTTGTTTGTATTTTGCTATTTCCAATTCTAAAAGTAGCCTAGTTTTAGTTTATGACAATCTACAGTTTATGACCGTTTACTTACATTTTTTCCAAAAAGGTTGAGGTTTATATAAATTACAATGAGTGAAATAAACTGCAATGGTCTCTGAAAACAAAATGTGCGTATGTATTACCTATTTTTTTTTGGGGGGGGGCGCAAAAATTTTTTATGTACCAAAGGGGGGCCCAGCAGAAAAAGTTTGGGAACCACTGGTCTAACTGGTGTTTTCCAACTACTTAACAAGTGTGACAGGTTTTGCAAAAGTTGGAAACGTCTTTCCGAAGCCCAGGCCAAAAGAAGTGTTTCATGATCTTATCAACAGTCTTGTTAACACCAAGATGACCTCCTAAAGGTAAACTATGAGCCATTGTTAAGATCTCATTCCTATAGACCTTCGGAACAACAATTTGCCTGACCACTGCCCAATCTGCATTGGCAGGGATATCAGGAGGGCGCCACTTCCGCGTCAACACACCATCCTTGAGATAATACCCAACTGGAACTGCGTCTATTTCTTTATCAGGAAGGGCTCTCCTATTTAGTACACAAATTTCAGGATCATTAGTTTGCTCCTCAATCAACCGCTTTCTGGACAGAGACAAGTCTCCAGACACATCAGAATCACCAGACCCATCCGGCTGGCTGAATAGAGAACTGATAAAAGTCTCTGATAAGTCCTCAAACGGAGAAACCATAGTAGGCCAATCAGAGTCATGAGGCGAACCACCTGAGTCCTGACTATTCAATGTACTGGACGGCACCACATCATCTTCTTCTTTAGCCTTCTTGGCCATAGCACGAGTCACTGCGCAAGAAGGATACAGAGATGGGTCCTCATCCCCATCTTCAGTGCTCGGCTGTGAAGTAAGATGTACAGGGGGAACTACTTTGCCCCCAGCCAGGTCATTGCCTAGCAACAGAGAAACACCCTTTATAGGTAGACTTGACATAAGTCCCACCTTTACCTGTCCTGTAACTAAATCTGACTTCAAGAATATAGAGCGCAGGGGTACAGATACAGTCCTCCCTTCAATACCTTGTACAAGTATGAAATCCCCTGAAGCGGTCTCATCACGTAACTCCAAGGAGTCAATCAACAAAAGTGACTGAGAAGCTCCGGTATCCCTTAGGATATATATGGGGACAGGAGTAGTATGCTCATTCAGAGCCACAAATCCCTCTGACACAAATGGAAGAAATTCCTCCCTCACGATGTCAGCTGTATCAGGCTTTTTAGCCCCACAAGAAGCAGGCAATTTAGCAGATTGGTTATCTACTACAGGGGTTTCTAACCTTGTTTTCACAAAGGCATTTGGTTTGGTATCCTTTTCTTTTTCTTTCTTAGCTTTAAGGAACCAACAGTTAGTTGTAACATGACCAGATTTCTTGCAATAACTGCAAACTAGACCACTTCTGTCACTGTCAGCTTTCACACTTTGATCAGACCTGTTACTGGATTTCGGAGTACCATCACCAGATTTGTCTTTGTCTTTGGGTGAGGAATCTTGGGTATCACCATAACCCTTTTTCTGAAATTGGGACCATCTATTATTACTGCTAGACTGAAATTTGGACTTATGTGTGAGAACATATTCATCTGCAAATTTGGCAGCTGATTGCAAATTCAGTGCTTGCTTCTCATTAAGGTAGGTCTTAACATCATCTTTAACACAGTTCTTGAATTCTTCAACTAACACCATCTCTTTTAGTGAGTTGAAATCATCCTTGACCTCCATTGAAGTACACCAGCGCTCAAAGCAAACCTGCTTTTCATTAGCAAATTCAACATAAGTCTGATTTTCAGATTTCTTCAGACCTCTGAATTTCTGTCGGTAAGCCTCTGGAACCAACTCATAAGCTCTCAAAATAACCTTTTTGACAACCTCATAATCAGAGGAATCATCTGCAGACAAAGCCGAATAGGCTTGTTGAGCTTTACCCTTGAGGACAGTTTGCAACATCAGAGGCCAGTGTTCCTTTGGCCACTGGCAACTCTTTGCTACCTTTTCAAAACACTGGAAATAGTTGTCAACATCCTTTTCCGAAAATGGAGGCACCAGTTTTACCTCCTGACTGGCACAAAATTTATTTTTAGTTTCAATTTTTATTTTTAGTTGCTCCATTTGGAGTCTTTCTTCTCTTTCGAATTTCTCTAATTCAAAATCTCTCTGTCTTGCAAATTTTTCTAACTCAAATTCTCTTTGTTTTTCTTTTTCCTCCCTTTCTATTTTCTCTTCTCTTGCTAATTTTTCTAACTCAAACTGCCTTTGTTTTTCTTTTTCTTCCCTCTCAAATTCTCTTTGCTTTTCTTTTTCCTCCCTTTCTTTTTCTCTTTCCTCCCTTTCAATCTCTAGCATTTTTAATTTAAGTTCCATTTCTATATTTGGATTTTCCACTGGAAACTGTTCCAGATCTCCTGGTGCAAACACATTTTCATCAATGTAATATTCAACTATCTCTCTAGCCAGTCTTTTCGCATGGCTGGTTTTACCTCTGTCAGCTCCAACTGTCTGCAAATTTCTAGCAGTTCTGTCTTTTTAAAAGACTTCAAAACCCCTACGGTTGGTGATGCCAAGAAATCATCCATTACTGTTGTCAATATATATGTATTCAATTAAAAAAAAATCAATTTTACAATTTGAAATGTTAGATTTTCAATAAATTACTCACAAAATGGTCTATCCCGGACCTTGAGCCCCCAATTTGTTATGGCCTCAATTCGTTAATACAATTTACAACACAACAGCAACAGCAACAGCAAGGGATGACAGACACAGTTTTAAAAACTCAAACACATTTAATTATCAAAGACAATAACAACTAACTAACCTAAAGACCAAGATTGAATTATGTACAAAACATAAATATTTACAATCCCTTTTCGTGGGGGTGGCTTGGTGATGTCCTGGATGATGAAAAATGCTCAAACACAGGCAAAGAAATCCACAAAAGAAACGTCACAGGTCTTGAACAGAATGGCAGGTCTGGTCATCTTCTTGCAATTTCTCCTACTACTTTACTGTCTCAATTCTTTTCCTTATATACTCTTTTGTAGACCTCACCCACATTTAGACCTCTTTTTTTTAATTTTCTGAGACTTGCCCCAGACATGTCCAGGACATGTCTAAACATGACTCCAGTCTGAGCTTAACAAAAAAAAAGGTAAATACTGCCATCTAGTGGCCTATATTCACATTACACATGCAAGACTTACCATGATACATATGTTTACTTGTCACTGGCACTAGGCCTATTAATTTTCCTACGCACGATATATGTGACTTGTACATTTACGCTGCGTCGCGATATTCTCATGTGTGTCTTGTGTATTTCTCCCAATAATCTCGCATAGAAATGCCACTGTCTGCTGGCCTGTACGGTACCTCCAAATGTACCTCCCAAACAGGGATGATGAAAGAGCATCTCCTCTCTCTGCTAAATGACTGGGTGTCTCTGTTCTGAGGACATCTGGATGATTTGATAAAGCAGCAGCCGAGGCAAAATGTCTGAAAGAAGATTTTGGGGAAGTAGAGGGAACTCTATATTACTAAACTTGCAGGTAAGAAATTGCATCTCCAGCAGTTTTGTGAAAACAATGGGCTATGAAAGGTATTGTGAAATTTACTCTCATTGAGATTCTCCCTGTCCCTGACCCACACACTCTTTCTCGCTCTGATAGACACACACATTCACACACACACACACACACACACACACACACAGGTTTTCATGTTTTGCGGGGACATTCCATAGACTACCATATATTCCCAACCCCCTTTCCCTGACCTTAACCCTAAATAGTTCATACCTAACCCTGTTCCTACCCTAACCCTAACCCTTAACCCTAAAATACCTAAATTTCCTCATGTGGACTTGATAGTGTCCCCATAAAGATAAAGAAATCTGGGTAGGTAAACATGGACCACTCTTTCCTCTTCTTACACACACACACACACACACACACACACATTCTCTCTCTTAGACAGGCACACACAGCACATCTCATTGTGAACTCATGCTCTCGCTCTCTCTCTCTCTCTCTCTCTCTCTTCATTACTGCAGTAAAGGAAGACTTGCTCATACTCGATTCACAGTGTGGATTAAGTTGCCTGACCAAACCAAATCCCTTCAGATTTATCAGACCTTTCCCTGACTCCTCTCTTGTCAGAGATCAACACCGATGCCTGAAAGGCCTCCTCTTGTCATTTACATACACGAGCTCCACCCCCTGTCAAACACATTTGCTAAATCTACCCCGTCAATCACACAATACTGACTCCAGTCTGACCCCACTCCTCTGTCAATCACACTCCCTAGTTTATGCAACCGTCTCCACCCCCTGTTGCACCCGCCCGCCCCACGCACTATCAATCATACGAAATTCAACCCCTGTCCCCTATCACATCTCCTGACCCTGTGCAACTCCACCCCCTGTCAATCACACAATTCTTCCACCAGCCTATCTCCATCCCCCTAGAATGTCTGAGCACCGACTTGAGTTTAATGCTCCCTTCTTCTTGATTGGACCGATAGACTATATACAGCCGTTACATTTCACTAAGTTTAAGTGCTGATCTTGGATCAGATCTTTTTCCATGTGCTGACCATACAAATGAGGTCAAACTAGTTCAACATCAGCTCAACCATTTCCTCGGCTCATTAAACATTTTTTTTAATATATTTTATAGGGCTGTCGTGATAGATTAATCGTGAATAATTTTAGCTTAAAAGTAACTGCCACGATGAGGCTGACAGACGAGCTTGCTTATTACCTTTTCTATGACACATGCCTAATGTGGTCATTTGAAATTCTTCCGGGAAGAAAACTGATTTGAAGTCCGCTAATTACCAGCGAGGTTGGACAGCCTCCATCGCCTGCACATAGCTTACCTTCAATCAATTCCCATGTATCTTTGTCTAACTTGCAATCAAACCATTAACAGGGACACAGGGCAGGGGGCTCTTCTTTTTTTGCAGAAAAGGTAAAAAACTAACTGCTCATTCTCTAAATATGCCCATACTAGCTGCTACCCGCTACCCAGTAAACTGCCATTTTTTTTGCGTGCATGACCGTTTTTCAAAAATCGGGTGACGTCAAGTCCTTCCAGGTGTCCAAGTGGATATTCACACCAAATTTGGTGATAATCGGTTGAGAAATGTGGGAGAAAAACGTGTACATACACACAGACAGACAGACATCGACCTCAAATATATTATAGATTAAGAACGTACATGCGAATTTTACTGATAGTTATTATTTTCGACAATCTCATAATATTAGTGAGGGAAGTCCTCACGGTTTAAATACCACTTTTAAAGGTTTAACTTCACTATTCCGGTTGTCTTGCATTGTGGTAAATTTATTTGGATCCAATTGTATACATTTATTTTTTGCGACTTTTTGTTGATTTAGTCGTAAAGTTTTAGAAGGCAGGCTTGCTGGGAAATTTATTTGACCAATGGCCTTGCTTGTCCCCTGTTGCGGAAAACGCGTTTCAACGACTACAGATGAAAATTTCAGAAAGCAACGGAAAGACTGAAAAGCTTTGAGAATAAAGTAGACGACATTTGAGGCTCAGCCTCTCAAATACAAAAAAAAAAAAAAAAGGCCGGGTGTTTGGCCATGATGCTTTTCATTATCTCTTCTTTATCATTATCGGCCACATTTTTGTTGTGATTGGTCAGTTGGCTGAATAAATGGCTTGACTGCAAGTTCGGCAAAGTAGACGAGAATTGATTTAAGGTGAGCTAATAATGCCCAGGCGATGGAGGCTGTCCAACCTCGCTGGTAATAAGCGGACTTCAAATCAGATTTCTTCCCGGAAGCGTTTCAAATGACCGCATTAGGTATGTGTCATAGAAAAGGTAATAAGCAAGCTCGTCTGTCTGCCTCATAGTGGTAGTTACTTTTATTGCGCTTAAATTAATTGCAAATAATCCATAACTTCAGCCCTAGTATTTTACTCGTTCGTACCCCAGAGGAAAGCAGCTCCTCTGAGTGCTGTTCGGCTGACTGAGTGCTGGAATTATGGGATGCAGGGGGATAATGGCTGTGATGAGTATCACAGTGTCGATGTGTTGGGTTTTTTCAGTGGATTTACGTTATGCTGTGTTTTTATTGGCCCATCACCTAGTCTTTACGAGGCTGTGTGTAGAGCGTATGTGCTCACAGGGGGGCTGGATTACAGTTTCATGCTGGGCTGTTTGGAATGCAATTCAAACATGAGATAAAAGGTGAGTGAAATATGGTTTTAATCATCTTCACACAAAGGAGCGGAATTCTGGATCCCTCCTCAACTCTTTGGATTCCCATATTCCCGTCACGGTGAAATACATTGCCGCACAGACACTCAACATTGTCAGGGCTTCAATTTATTTCTTTTTTGAAAGAGTTCATTAGATTTGGCAGCGTCTCAAGAAGGAGTATTGTGAGAGTCATTTAGACTCAAAAAGTCCCCCATGGCTGAGCCCTGGAGTGCTGGCTGTGGACCACAGTGTCCGTTAAACCCAGATTCGATCATGGAAACATCACGTGGATTTGATCTAGAATGGCGATCTCAGTGATTGCCCTCGTCACATTTGCTGTGAGACTGTAAATTTAAGGGTTTGCTCCTTACAGCCCCTCCCCTTTCTCATTCTTTCACCTCCACCTTCATGGGCCACACGTGGAGCCCATTAAGGTGGACGTGTTAGCAGGGTATATAGGGCTGTTGCTGATACATTTTTCCTTATCTCTTCTATTGCTGTTCAGCAGCGATGTTTGCTGGCTCTCCTGTTTTCTTTGTGGCTGCTTGTTTTTTATGCAAGAATTAAATTTCAGTTCTTTATTCTCAGCCCTGGCATCCAGAGTCTCTTTTTCCTCCCCTCGGCCCATGGTCCTAGCGCCTGCCAGATTGCTTTTTGCATCCAGCGGATTGCAAACCATGACAGGATGTAGCAGCCAAATTTGAGACTTAAACAGGCCGGTGTCGAGCTGCGGTCTAGTTCATGGGACCGGCGCAGAGCAGCGGTCTAGTCCATGGACCTGGCGGAAAACAGCAGTCCAGTCTGTGAGTAGCAGTCCAGCCCAAGCCTGTCGGAGAGCAGCAGTCTAGTCCGGCCTGTTGGAGAGCAGCAGTCCAGTCCGGGCCTAGCGGAGAGCAGCAGTCCAGTCTGGGCCTGTCGGAGAGCAGCAGTCCAGTCCGGGCCTGTCGGAGAGCAGCAGTCCAGCCTGAGCCTGTTGGAGAGCAGCTGTCTAGTCCGGGCCTGTCGGAAAGCAGCAGTCCAGCCTGGGCCGGCAGAGAGCTGTACTCCAGCCTGGGCCGGCGGAGAGCTACAGTCCAGTCTGGACTGGCGGAGAGCTGCAGTTCAGCCTGGGTCTGTGGAGAGCCGCAGTCCTCAGTGTTTCTGACACGACAGGAGTCATGCCTTGTGGATGGGGTACTGAAATGGATTGGTCCTTAAAGCCCCTCCCCTTTCTCATTCTTTCACCTCCACCTTTATGGGCCACAGGTGGAGCCCATTAAGGTGGAGGTGCTAGCAGAGTATATAGCGCTAGCAGGTACCAGCCATGTTGCTGCTACATTTTTCCATTTCTCTTCTATTTCTGTTCAGCAGGGATGTTTGCTGGCTCTCCTGTTTTGTTTGTGGCTGCTTGTTTATAATGCAAGAATTCAATTTTTGTTCTTTTTTCTCTGCCCTGGCATCCAGAGTCTCTTTTGGCATCCGGTGAGGCGCAAGCCATGACAGTAAAAGTAAATGTAAAACACACTGTGGTTGTAGATGATGTGTTGGCAGGTACAAAGCCATTTTGAATGTTGCCCACTAGAGGGCAGCACCCACCCAGCAAACAGGCAGAACTACCTTTGATATGACTTCAGCTCACTTCAGCTGTGGACCATTGAGTCATTAGCAGCTCTAATCAAAGGCCTTGTGTCCAGGCCTGATGGGAGAGCATGGAGGTGTTTGTGCAGAGGTGAGTACAGAGGGAGAACTTTGTCACACTGCTATGAGCTGGATCTCAAGGTTTTTGGGGTTTTTGTGAGCTTTGAGGGAGCGTTTTTTGTTATGAGCTGCCATAAAAAGCCATGAGCCAGTTGTCCCCGTCACGCCTTTGGTGTTGTTTCTGTCTCCTAACCTGTTTGTGCAGAGGCCCTCTCAACCCAGCTCTATAATACACGCACATCAGCATTATACAAGAATATGGCAGGTAAATGGTTAAAGATAAGTATCAGAAAGATTGGTTAGCGTGTTGAATATTTCCAATAGATCTGTGTTTCTAGGACAGTGTTACTCAGTACCACTGTGACTGAGACAGTGAAAATGAGTAGATTACCAACAGTGAATGAGACAGTGAGAATTAGTAGTTTACAAAGATTGACTGAGACTGAGAATTACTAGATAATTAACAGTGACTGAGATGGTGTTAATAAGTAGCACGTTCCACAGTTCAATAACGATGACAATCCGTTGTGCCAGTTCCAGAATTCTCCATCTTTTAAACTGTCTTCGCCATAACCAGGACACTAACACTTTCCCTTGAGCTCTGGAGCTTGTTAATCGCTAGCTTTCTGCCTTCTTATGCAATTACTATATGGATGGAGATAAAGATGATATCACTTACTGCCACTGTAATTATAATAATTATCACTCCGATGGCGGTGTCCTTTGAGTGTTCTCTAAAGAGGGCTGTTTCTATAAAGGGTTCCTTTCTCCTGACCCAGCTAAATACTGCTATGAGATAAAGGCTAGTTCAGACATGCCGGGGTCCACATGGCAGATCTGGCTATCAGACAGTATTAGCGGAAACAGTGGTCGCCTATGGCATCGGGGTTGTGTCACATTATGGTACAGCAATAGTGGAGTTAGCCCAGTATCCGCAGTAGAGAGGACTCAGTGCTAAAGGGGCAGAGGTGATATTTTGGGCCATAATAAGTATTATATATCAAAGCAAAAGCACTTGATGAGATCAGTTTAGCTGTAAAAGGACACATAAGTCATCCTCAAATGCAGTGAAATAAATGGCCAAAACTTAAAGACTCAGCAAGAAAAATAAGCTTTGATGTGGAAAAGGCTGACATATACTTAAGCCTGCCATGTATTGAGCATGATGGTTTGAGTTGCACGACTGCACTTAGCTGACCAAAAAATTAAAATCTGACAAAACATTCAGCAAAACCACGGAAACTTTTCTTCTGCCTCTTCGAATTTCTTCTTCTTTGGTGCCTCTTTTGCACCAAAAGCTTAATTCCCAGTGGTTTTTATGTCATTAGATAAAAGGCACAGCTCTCTGTGGTTTGATTTCAGCGCTTTCTTGATATGATGGCAATGCTCTCTGGGGTTTGATGGTAGTGCTGTCCGTGGTTTGAAGGCAGTGCCCCCTGTGGTTTGGTGGTAATGCTCTCTGCGGTTGACAGTGTTCTCTGTGGTTTGATGGCAGTGCTCTCTGTGGTTCGATGGTAGTGCTCTCTGTGGTTTGAAGGCAGTGCTGCCTGTGGTTTGATGGCAGTGCTGTCTGTGGTTTGAAGGCAATGCTCTCTGTGGTTTGATGACAAAGCTCTCTGTGGTTTGAAGGCAGTGCTCTCTGTGGTTTGACGGCAGTGCTCTCTTTGGTTTTATGGCAGTGCTGTCTTTGGTTTGATGGCAACGCTCTCGTTGGCTTAAAGGTAATGCTCTTTTCAGTTTGGCTGTGCTCTCTGTGGTTTGAAGGCAATGCTCTCCGTGGTTTGATGGCAGTGCTCTCTGTGGTTTGAAGCCAATGCCCTCTCTGTGGTATGATGGCAATGCTCTCTTCCGTTCAATAACAATGCTGTTTTCGGTTTGATGACTGTGCTCTTTGTGTTTTGAAGGCAATGCTCTCTGTGTTTCAATGGCAGTGCTCTCTGCGGTTTGAAGGTAATGCTCTCTGCGGTTTGAAAGCAATGCTCTCTTTGGTTCGATGGCAATGCTCTCTGCGGTTTGAAGACAATGCTCTTTGTGGTTTGATCGTAGTGCTCTCTTTGGTTTGATGACTGTGCTCTCAGTGGTTTAAAGGAAATGCTCTCTGTGGTTTGATGACTGTGCTCTCCGTGGTTTGAAAGCAATGCTCTCTGTGGTTTGTTGTCAGTGCTCTCTGTGGTTTGAAGGTAATGCTCTCTGTGGTTTGAAGGCAATGCTCTCTTTGGTTCGATGGCAATGCTCTCTGCGGTTTGAAGACAATGCTCTTTGTGGTTTGATAGTAGTGCTCTATTTGGTTTGATGACTGTGCTCTCTGTGGTTTAAAGGCAATGCTCTCTGTGGTTTGAAAGCAATGCTCTCTGTGGTTTGATGACAATGTTCTCTTCAGCTTGATGACTGTGCTCTCTGTGGTTTGAAGGCAATGCTCTCTGTGGTTTGATGACTGTGCTCTCTGTGGTTTGAAGGCAATGCTCTCTGTGGTTTGATGACTGTGCACTCTGTGGTTTGAAGGCAATACTCTCTGTGGTTTGATGGCAGTGCACTCTCTGTGGTACGATGGCAATGCTCTCTTCGGTTTGATGACAATGCTCTCTTCTGTTTGATGACTGTGCTCTTTGTGGTTTGAAGTTAATGCTCCCTGTGGTTTGATGGCAGTCTCTCTTCTGTTTGATGGTGGTGCTGTCAGAATTTTGATGGAAGTGCTCTCTGCGGTTTGAAGGCCATGCTGTCTGTGGTTTGATGGCAATGCTCTCCGTGGTTTGATGGCAGTGCTTCCTGTGGTTTGATGACGGTGCTCTCTGCAGTTTGAAGGCAATGCTCCCTGTGGTTTAAAAGCAATTCTCTCTTTGGTTTGATGACTGTGCTCTTTGTGTTTTAATGGCGGTGCTGCCTGTGGTTTGAAGGCAATGCTCCCTGTGGTTTAAAAGCAATTCTCTCTTTGGTTTGATGACTGTGCTCTTTGTGTTTTAATGGTGGTGCTGCCTGTGGTTTGAAGGCAATGCTCCCTGTGGTTTAAAAGCAATTCTCTTTGGTTTGATGACTGTGCTCTTTTTGTTTTAATGGCGGTGTTCTCTGCGGTTTGAAGGCAATGCTCTCTGTGTTTTGATAGCAATGCTCTCTTTGTTTTGATGATAATGCTTTCTGTTGTTTGAAAGCAATGCTATCTTTGGTTTGATGATTGTGCTTTCTATGGTTTGACGGCAATGCTCTTTTTGGTTTGATGACTGTGCTCTCTTTGGTTTTATGGCAGTGCTGCCTGTGGTTTGATGGCAATGCTCTCTGTGGTTTGAAAGCAATGCTCTCTTTGGTTTGATGACTGTGCTCTTTGTGTTTTAATGGCAGTGCTCTCTGCGGTTTCAAGGCAGTGCTCTCTGTGTTTTGATAGCAATGCTCTCTTTGGTTTGATGATAATGCTCTCTGCGGTTTGAAGGCAGTGCTCTCTGTGTTTTGATAGCAAGGCTCTCTGTGCTTTGAAAGCAATGCTCTCTTTGGTTTGATGATTATGCTCACTCTGGTTTGATGACTGTGCTCTTTGTGTTTTAATGGCAGTGCTCTCTGCGGTTTTAAGGCAGTGCTCTCTGTGTTTTGATAGCAATGCTCTCTTTGGTTTGATGATGATGCTCTCTGCGGTTTGAAGGCAGTGCTCTCTGTGTATTGATAGCAAGGCTCTCTGTGCTTTGAAAGCAATGCTCTCTTTGGTTTGATGATTATGCTCACTCTGGTTTGATGACAGTGCTTTCTGTGGTTTGAAGGAAATGCTCTCTTTGGTTTGGTGACTGTGCTCTCTTTGGTTTTATGGCTGTGCTCTCTGTGTTTTGATAGCAATGCTCTCTTTGGTTTGATGACAGTGCTCTCTGTGGTTTGATGACAATGCTCTCTGTGGTTTGATAGCAATGCTCTCTGTGGTTTGATGACAGTGCTCTCTGTGGTTTGATGACAATGCTCTCTGTGGTTTGATGGCAGTGCTCTCTACAGTTTAAGTCTGTGCTGTCTGTGGTTTGAAAGCAATAACTCTCTGGTTAGCGTAAATCTAAACAGGTTTGGAGAAGTAATTCACATTCAGGCGAGGTAAGAGCTGGACAATAATCCCCCCGTTGGCAAGTCCCGAGTGGAAGCGGCTTAATTCACAATCTTTAATGATAGTAATATGGTAAAGTTCACTTCATAGTTCAGTTGATAGGAACAAGCTCTCAAGCCTTCCTCACTGCCATCAGGATTCGGACGGCAATCCTATTAATCAAACCTCAGTACATTCCTGTGCTCAGTTAAATTAGAACAACCGCATCAGCCTGCTCTGGTCATCAGGATTGGGACTGCGCCCCTGGTAAACTCCCCTTCCCTGCTTTGTGACAGTTCTGCACAGGCAAGTAGGCAGTCTATATGGCTGCTGTCCCAGAATGCCATTGGCCAGGCACAGACACGCCCCTGTACTCAGCCTGTACCATCTGAACTGAACCGTGTCATTCGGCTCTGGGCTTCTTCCCTCTGTTTATGCTGAATAATTATCGATAAACCTCATTATTTGATTGTACTCAGAGTCCAAGTTTGGTTCCGGATCTGGATCATAACACAAGTGTTGTGCCCCAGACCATAACCATACCCTAACCTTAACCAGTTCTCTGCCCTTAACCAACCCATAATCACATTCACACATACACCAGATTTTTTGTCATGTTTTATGTCGGTTTAGTAGGGCCCTGTTATCCCATATCTATGGCTGTGATTACAGGTGAGTAACACCCATTCAGTATCCTGATAACAGTCAGATTCGGTGGTGACAAATAGAAATGTCTCAGGGCTGTAACATTTTAACAGTGTAAATTCCCCGTCACACGGTGGAGGTCATAGGGCAGCCAGTCATTGCGCCTGTGTCGCCCGAGAGGCAGAAAAGGTAACAGCTTCTGCAGCTATTCGATGCCCCCTCCCGTCAGAGGGTACATGGCGTATACATTCACTTGACCTTTAACCTCCTGTATCTGTGCTGCTCAATCCACTTTTCAAACTGAGGCACAAAGTCGCAAACACATTTCAGCTGCCGCGCCGAACAGGTGACCCGGCCGAGGGAGAAATAGATGATTCTTATGTGCAATGACTTCTGGCCCACTAAGTTCTCTTCCTCCCTCTCCCTCGTTGCCTCAGATCAGCCACGCCCCCTGAGCCAATCACCTCACCTGCAGCTCATACCAGATCGTTTAATGCAGGATGTTAAGAACCTGCCCAATCCAGGCCTCCCTGCCATTGGGCCCCGGAGCTTCTTTGCTGGGGGCTGCTGTTGGGTTTTGTTTTGATGGTTGTGCATTCTGTGATTAAACCCCTTGATTGTGTTTGGCTTGCTATAACTATTTAACTTTGCTAAATAAACTGGTGCTTTTTGTGTTTAGCCTATGTGTCTCTGGTTTACAAAACTCCTTTGGGTAGTGTTGTGTTACAGGGCCCTGGCCTTTGGCCAGGACAGCATTTATGGTTTAACAGTCATGTTCCAAGTTTCATAGTTCATGCTCATAATTCATGTCACAGTTTTAACAGTTTCTTGTATTAGGCTCAAGTATTTCATAATTCATGTTCATTGCCCATATTTTCACTTTTCCATGTTTTTGTTTTTGCCAGGTCTGCCATGCCACTCCACCGCTTGTCTGCGTTCCGCCCCGTGCCTTCGTTGTTGCACATTTCAGAGCTCTGGTTGGCTTTGGTATTTCCCCTTCCTTCTGTGCTGTGCTGATTCGGGGCTGTCAAAGCTTAATTGACAATTAACTGTTTTTTAAGTTACTAACATTTACTAACACTCACTTGGTGGTGTAATTCTTAGATAGGCACATTACTAATACTACTAATTTAGACAGGGAGTTTATTGTCATGATTCCTGCTTTACTATTTCAAGATCTTGCTGTGCTTTTCTGTTCTTAACATTCATGCTGCTTCCAAACTGCATACTTAATTGGTACTTAAGCTGAGCCGCTCATTCTCCTAATGAGCAAGTCTTGTCATCCAATCTCTGTCCATGTCTTGATCTTGCCCTGCCTCTTGTTTCTCCTCCTCCAGGTGTTGCCCTTCATGTCTTGATTTCTCAGCCTTTATCTGGATGCGGTGGAAGTTGGCTGGCAGACAGTGTCTCAAGTTTCATGTATAGTTCCCTTGCATTTCCAAATCTTGTTCAAGTCCCATGATCATGATGATTATAGTCCTTGTCTTGTATATAGTATTCTGTTTCTTGTCATTGATATCTTTAGTCTTTATTTCTGTGTATGGTAATCTCGCCTGGAGTTTCCAGTGCCTTTTTGTTTTTGTTGTTTTATGCTCTTTAGTTTTTAGCTCTGTGAAGCTCTCCTTAGTTTGTCTTTTGCAACCCTTTGGGCCAAGTTTTTTGTTGGCCCTCGTGCCTGTTTGCTTTTGTTTTAATAAATTCCCTTTCCCTTCCACCTCGCATCTGGTGTCTCTCTGATCTCGCATCAGGTAGCCACCTGACTCAGCGTGATCCGGGTCACTCAGTTTAACTTTAATCATTGTGCGAGAGTTAAAGGAAGCCTTGTAGGGGTTTTCTGCTAATTGTTTTGTTTTCCCTTTTTCTCCTGCGTTTGTTTAGTCAGGGAGTTTAGTAATATTTTCTGTTTCATATTTCAGGTTTAGAGACTTTTGTTCCATGTAGTGTGATTTTTGGTTATTGTGTTGGCCTTGGAGACCCTGACGTATTGGTTGCTTCCATTATTTGTTTATCATTTTTTTTTATTTTTATTTTTTTTTCGCCCAACTGATCCCTGACAAACTCTTTTCCATTGTGCCCTAGTTTAGTTTTTATTCGTTGGTCCTTTTTTGCAAGTGTTACAACCTGCACCCCCCTACACACCCTGTAAGGTTGTTACAATGATGGAGATAAAAACTGACATTCGTCAGCACTGCTGACACCCAGATACACGCAGATCATCACCTTTTGTCACCAGCACCGATGCGGTTTCGCCCATCAGCGGCCGGATTGATAGTTTTGTCTCAGCGAGCTGACAGATTTCCGCGTCTTGCATCCAATTTTGGGACTGAAGGAACGAGGGATCTGTTTCTCCGGCCGATTAGTCTTGAGGAGTGCGATCACGGGGGAACAGACGCTAATCGCATCTCCAGCAGTGCCGCAGTCTCACTGCGCTGGGCTCCTTCCAAATGCTGACATTTCATATGCTTCCTTACTGTCTTTGCGCCGACTGTCCTCCTGTGGGGGAGGCAAGGAAAGGAAGTCATGAACATAAGAGAAGGAAGAGGGATTGATGACGCCTGTTTTACAGTTATAGAATCGTGTTGACATCTTTTTTTGGGACTAATTATTTTGAATATGCAAATGACACAAGATACAAAAAAAAAAATCCCATTTTCCCACCCACCAGGTTTTCAACCACGCCTAAACAGACCATCTGGACCCTGCACCTGTATATTCATTTGCCATTTTGAAAATATGTTACATACTGCCTCACTGTTTTATGAATTTGTCAGAATTGATAGTCATGGTTTGTGTTTGTGCTTTTTGCTGTCTTTGTTACTCTCGTCCCTGACGACATCGTATTCTTTCCCCATCGGATTTTTCACCCAGCTGGCTGATTATTCCTGGGCAGTGCTTCCCCGGAGTCTATATAAGCCGGAGGTCCGCCACGCCTCTTTTGCTGGAGTGTCTGCTGCTTAATTATTCGCCTCAGCTGAAGATATTTGTACTCAGGGTTAGTTTGACACTTATACTCTCTATTATTTCTGCGAAGCTCTGCTTCTCTAAGTATTTTCGCGCATTATTGTGTGGTGCCTTCTTTTCTTGTTTGTTGAGATTTTCTCTCTTTAGGCTTGTATTGTTTCGGGCACTTAGTCGTTTCGTGTTTTCAGAAACGCGAGCCTTTCTCCCTCCATTTCCTCTATCACTGTCTGCTGAACAACCTTTACACTGATGTCTTAATTAAAATACCAGAAGATCAACTTTTTGCATTGTGACGGTATAATTGATTTGATACTGTGGTCCAACTGGACCCCAGAGTAAAACTTATCAGTCTTTTATTTTATAATTGAGTAGCAGACTGAAAGTTGCTATTTTTTGGTTGTTTCAGATTCATTATGGACAACAGACAAAGACAAGCTGGATACACAGCAGCAGCAGAGGCCTTAACGCCTACACAACAAAACAAAAGCCTTAAATTATTTTACAATTATTTTTTGTTTTAAAATCTGTAAGGAAAGACAGAAGTTGTTATCCAGAATGTTTTACAGCTGCATCGGCTGCAAAAAATCATGTATATAATGCCAAAATTTATTTTGAGGTGCTATAATTTGCTAAGTGTGTGCTAGTTATTGCAATATTATTGCAATGTTATTGCATTTATAATACATCACTGATATTCAGGAGAATTGGATTTTGTTCTTCAATAAAGTTATCTGTGTTTGCTGCATTGAATTTGTTCTAACTGCATTGAATTCAAGGTATTGCCTCCTGGGGTCCATACGGACCAGCCTGGTAGTTTGTCTTTGTACAATTGGCCACTAGGATGAAGGTTAAGCATACATATACACTGATGTATACTAAAATAGTAAAAGAAAAAACCTTGATAATGATCATAAAATACAAAAAAAATAATAAAAAAATAAAATTAATAATAATCATAATCATAATAATAATGATGGTAGCTGTGTGAACAGATGCTAATTAATGCCTTAACTTTATCAAAAGCAGCACTCCATCTCTCCAAAGTCTGTGCGTTAGAGTTATGTTTGTGAGCAGTAGAAAGCACCATGGAAATAATGTCTAGTCAACTAACAGCCCATAGACACCTACACAGCTTTTTAGCTGCTGTGAAAGCAGCGAATCGCAATTCCTCTGAGACGAAGTCAGTCAAAGGTTGGAAAAGTTGTTCAGAAAAAACACTTTAGGTGTTAAAATTAGATCTCTCTCTATTAAGCTGGAGATATCGGCAGCTGTTTGTCGCCAGAATGAATGAAGGGCCTGAAAGAAATTGTGAATCATTCTGCTGGAGAGCGGGAGACTCATAATTTAGTTAGCCCCGACTATCAACAAGCATGGAACCGCCACATGCTCTGAAATGGTAATCTTGTCAATAAAACTAAGAGAAGGCCCACACCCTGGCCTCATGGTAGCACCTGAAACCAGGAAAAGCCAACGACGGCCATCAACTGTCAGAGGAGACATACTGAGAGCACCTTAAGTCAGAGACCATCCAAACACAATTAGCGCCCACCTGGCTATACTGCTGAGTAAACAATGGTCTTCTGACCATTTAACTTAATCATGATACACCTCACCATTATACATTGAAGACTGGTCCCACCCAAAGAGACTGTGATCTGCATTGTCCAAGTAATTAATGCAATTAATATGTCTGGCCAACTTCAAAGTCGTTTTCATGTATAAGAAATGCACACTGGGGAGGCTCAGGGTTCACTTTGACTCCGCTGAACCCAGAGTACGTTACCCGTATTTCTGTTCACTGCCATTTGCTGGATATACTGGAAACACCATTTTTCGTATGAAGTTTGGAATTGTACCTTCCTTTTTTTCCTGACAGGCCGGACAATCCCAAATGAAATGGAAGAAAGTTCTTGGCACTCCCTGAGAACTTAAATTACAATTCGAATACAGGTTGAGATGCATTGTAAAATCATTTCAGTGGCGTTAAAAGAATTCTATGAGCTAGCTTCCAATGTATCATCTGGTGATTCGGGTTCTTAGAGGATAAGGTAATCACTTCCCACTTTTGATTATAATGTCTGTGAAATTCTATTTAATCTTATCCTGGTTCTTCCACCAGGCTGAAACTACACCAAGAGAACTGCATTAGGATTTTAGGAGAGAAAAATAAATATGGGAGGTAGAGCTGGGGGAATGATGACTGGGATAGATTAGCTTACGAAGCAGATGCGATGGTAGCTGTGAATCCATGAGGATAATAAAAGCAGGAAGACCTGATTTCATTCGCAAGTACAGAGGAAATGAAGTACTGGGTAAGCTGTATTTGACTTAATATCTGAAAATGTTCTTAGACCTGTGTCACAAAATATATCCCCAAAAACCCTGATGTTACACTTGGCCCATTGAGAGTTTCTGAATGAAGTATTTCCAGATAGAAACTTATAATAATTAAAGAGTGGGCAGCGTTGGTGCCAATTCAAATTAGATTCAGTCCGTCTTTCTAGAGCTCTCCAGATGGATATTAAATAGGTAATTATAGAAGCAGACTGGGGTAGGTAAAGGTAACATGGCACTATTAATATGTGGGAAGGCATTCATTTTTAGGATTGATATCCAAGAACATAGAGTGAGGCAGCTGTGACCAATTTGATAGATCTAACGAGACTTCGGAGAGGGTTTTATTGAAATTATTATAAAAGATATCATTAATGGAAGGATAGATGTCTATACCTAGATATTTAAAGGAACTGACAATAGGGGCAGTGCTGGGCAGAGGCAGAGAGAGAAGGTCAAAATTTAAAAGGACGAAAGCACGACTGGCTCCAGTTTATCATATAACTTTAGAGATAAGTAAAATAATTAAATCTTCAAAATATGTGGAATGTAAAGATTGGGGTTGTTTATAAATGATAAAACATCATCCGCATACAAAGAGCTGTAGTGCGAGGTATTTCTAATGGTGATGGGAGAGATGAGTTCTGACTGCCGGATGGCCTGAGACAAAGGTTCCACTGAAAGAGCGAATAATAAAGGGGAGAGAAGACACCCCCGCCGCTCCCTAAAATAAATGATTGTGAGCATTCCTGATCAGTTAAAACAACTGCTCTTGGATTAAAGTATAAAACTTTTATCATGTTGCTAAAACCAAAACCCAAACACACATGTTCCATTACTGGCCAGAGAGAGAAAAGTTCAAGGCGGTGAAGAGCTTTAATGGCATCTAAAGAGAATACTCCACAGGGAGAAATATTGATCAGAGAAAATTACATGCAGGAGACAATGGAGATTATCAGAGGCAGAGCGTGATCTATGAAACCAGTTTGGTCTTTGTGGACCAGCTTGGTCATGAAATGCTCCAGTCTCCGAGATAATGCTTTAGCATATAATTTGATGTCTGTTCCTAGTAAAGAAAGTGGACGATAATGGGACATCGAGTCGGATCCTTATCTTCCTTCAAAAAAAGAGAGATTCTAGCAGTGTTAATGTCTTGTCTGAAGGCTCCTTGCTTAATTGAATAATTTATCGTAGCTAACAGAGGGGGACCCAGCTCACTGCAAAAGGTGGAATAGAATTCCATCCAAAGCTGTAGTTTTACCTTTTCTCGTATGCTGTGATGTTTCTTCCAGTTCAGAGTTATCGGTTCTGTTTGAAAAGCAGCCTCGGAATCGGGCAACTGCGGTAAATTATGTGAGGAAAAAGAGAGAAGTGAAAGCAGTACTATCACATGTAGCTTCCGATGTATACAACATGGGATCGAAACAGCTGAAAGTTTCAGTAATGTGTTTTGAGTCAGTTAGAAGCTCATCAGAGGGTGACTTCATGGCAGGGATGTTAGAAAACTTTCGATTACGGCGTAGTTGTAAAGTTGGAAGATGGCTAGGTCTACTTCTATTAAAATAACTATTTTGCCTAGTTCTTTGAATGTGATATTCTGCTCTAAATCTCAATAACTGATTCATTTCCGTTTTCACCACATTCATTTTAGTGGCTGTCTGGACAGAAAGAGTCTTGATTTGATCTCTCTGGAGCAACCTGAGCTTCAAGATTACCTTTTTTCTTAACACGAAATTAGAAAAAAGGTCGGACTTTGCATAAACCCTGTCCCTTACCTGCTTTTTATAGTTAATATATATAAAATATATATATATCTCAACTATAAAAAGCAGGTAAGGGACGGTGTTTATGCAAAGTCCGACCTTCTTTCTAATTTCATTATTGCTGATTTTTGTCCTGCACTCTTAAAGTCTGGGAGTGAGGCCCGTTTGTGCATTGATACTATTTTCGTAACATAATTTAAGCCACTAGCAAGGGGCTTGTTGTGGCCTGTTAACTGGTGAAAGTTTTAGGTGGTTACTGCTATGATCAGACAGACATGGATCTTATGTCTGAAATAAATAAAGCTGAGGGAATAGTTGGGGAAATTAAGACATACTTAATCTGGGAGGAGGACTTGTGCCAAAATGAAAAAGGAGTATATGCTGTAGTAGAGGGATGAACTAGACGTCATGAATCTACTGTACCAATGATAGTACCAATGACGAAGACAAGTGTCTCCTATGTTTATCACTGGAGAGTGATTGAGAGTGATTTTCACTCTCTCCTGATCTATCCAGACCATGAGACATGACAGCATTGATATCTGCCCCATCACCACCGCAGAATAGGGCATATTCAGAAGATAATATGTCAATTTAGATAAAAATTGAGGGTAATAGGTGGATGGAGCATTAACACAAAGAAGGGCTAGTTTCTTATTTTGATATATGAGTTATTCTCCTATTTGCATAATTACCCTGCTCTAATTTGTTAAAATTTAGGTTTCTCCACATTAACATCATAACACCTTTAGTTTTTCTGGCGGAAGCCGAGAAGGAAACCACTTTGTCGAATTTGTTGTTGCACCTGTGGACATCATCCTTCTTTAGATGAGTTTCTCGAATTAAAGCCACGTCAATTTTCCTCCGCTTCAATAAAGTAACAGTAGAAAGCATGTACGTTTATGAGGGCCATTTAAACCATTTACATTCCAGCTCAGGATATTCAAAGCGGTCATGACTGCCTAATATTATACTTGATGGGCGAATGAAAGAAAAAAAAAGGCATAATTTCAGATATTTACCAACATCTAACCCCCCCCCCCCCCCCACACACACACACACACACTCCTGACAAACAATGAAAATAAATCTTTACCAAATGAATTCCCCAAACCCTATGCCGACCAGGCATAGAAAAAGCTTGAGTCTGCAAAACACCCTTTTGACAATCTGTGACATCAGCAATGAATCACACACAGCCAGGATGCTGGCATCAGCGTCATTATCAAAGTAAGTAATTAAAGCAACTCCTCTTTAAGCAAGTAGTATGAAAGTAACCAAATAATGAATTACCACCAGTAGACCCAATAGTAAAAATAACATTGTTGGGCAGCTGGGTTGGCTCCCTCGGTTAAGGCGTCACAATTGCAATGCTGTAGTGACTACTACGGCGTGGGTTTGATACCCTGTCGTACCAACCAGCAGTGGCAATGTTTTCAGAACAGCGCACGATTGGCTGATGCGCTTTTGGCAAAGGGTTCGCCATGCTAACTGGATTAGCGCAACTGCCTTCTGGCATCAGTTTCTTCTTGTAGGGAGACAAAACTGGAGTTAAAGTGAGCTGTATACGTACCGTTGCCATTCAGAAATGCAAAAGATTAAACAGACTAATCCACTTTTCGAATGTGTAAGTCTAAACATCAAAATAAGGACTGTTTGCCAGGAGACCAGTCAATGCATGTGCAACTCCATGGGTGCGTCACGCGATCTTGAATAGTGTTGACATCTTAGTGAAACTGGATAATATGTTGCGTGCACAAGCGTACTCATTCTCATGTCCGATTAAAGCACAGACTTGGTTGTATAAATGCAATTCAGTTCCATCGGTATTATGACACTGGAATCACAGGATTACACACGAATCCTCATCCTCAGAGCTCTTAATCATGTCAATTACTCAACTTTTCACCTCAAACATTGGTATAGGTGATAGGATATGTCCAATGGTACGCCATTGAAAATTTTAATTTAAAGTCTTAAAAAAAATATGAGGGATGCTTTCTCATTCTACATGAATATGTATTCATGTAATTCAAACCAAAAGGAGAACAGTATAGACAAGAAACCCTTCTTCATACGGTGACCGTGTCGAGATGGGATCACCCTCTGCTCTCTCGAGGAGAAAAGGCTCTGCCAGCCAAGCAGAGAGGTAACAGGCACACAGCCTCACAGCTGCCTGGGCAATCTAATCATATGATCTGAAAACACCATTCTGGAAAAGAACAACGTGTACGAGACAAATGCGCGGCCATTATATGACACTGTCATGGGGAAAAGGTCAAAAATAACTACGCTGATTGATCATAAAAAGAACAAAGTAATAGGCTTTTAAAAACATGAGAAAAATATTCAATCATAAAGGTTTTATTGCACAGAACTGCTGGAATGCAAGTCTATGTACACAATAAACTAATATTTGAATTATATCACCCTCTAGCATGCAGTCAGAGATAACTGTAAATAAACAGAATAAATAAGATTTCCAACAAGTGAAATAGTATACATATGTAATGACCTCAGTCCATTAAATCCTTATTAGAAACCTCTTTTATGGTTTTAACTCCACACTTCAATATCCGGGTGCGCCTGATCGCAGTGCTTTAATTCCACATTATATGTGAGGGGACACCTGCTCACACTGCTGTTTTAAGTAGCCTATATCAGTAAACATATATAATTAATTGTCATATAGTTTTGATGGACACAGGATAAGTATCAGAAGCGAGTATCACCATTGCTGATATCACAAGTTAGTATCACCAAAACAGTATAACAAGCTAGTATCATCATAACTAGTATCATAAACTTGTGTCATCATAGCTAGTGTCACAAGCTAGTATCACCATAGTTAATATCAGAAGCTAATATCACCGTAGCTTGTGTTGCAAGCTAGAATCATTATAGCTGATATCACAAGCTAGTATCAGCATAACTAATATCAAAAGCTAGTTTCATCATAGCTAATATCCCAAGCTAGTGTCACCATAGCTGGTATCACAAGGAAGTATCATTATAGCAAATATCACAAGCTAGTATCACGATACCTGTTATCACGGGCTAGAATCATCGTAGCTAATATGACAAGCTAGTATCATCATTGCTAATATCACAAGCTAGTATCACCATCACTTGTATCACAAGCTAGCATCGTCAAAGCTAATATCACAAGCAACATAGCCAGTAAAACATAATGCTAGTATCACCATAAAGAAAAGAGGCTTTTCAATCCCCTCAACCCATCACTATAATCTACTACACTATGAAGGAGAGATCTTCTGATTACAAACTTCCCCAGACTTTCACCAAAATGATGCAGCAAAACTGGGGAAACTTCCTCATAATGTTTTGTGCATTACAATTTTTTAGCACATTCATAATAAAAGAGAAATGAAAGAATAATTATTGTGATAACATGTGCATGAGAGTGACATTGCTGCAGCTTCATGAATAAGAAAACCTTTTTTGGTACATGTGCCAGTTAAAAAAAGTAATTACGATGGTTAAATAAAACTGAATTTTGTACTCCTTGAGTCACATTCATCCAGTGTTCCATGGTAATCAGTCCAAACTACATAATTTTCATGTCCAATATTTAGAATAATGAGCTTCATTAAAAGAAAGACTGTGCTCTGCAATTCAATTAGAGGTGCAAACGGCATCACATATTTTTCAGCATTTTCGTGCTGATGGAAATTGGCTGTTAGCGAAGTGGTTACAAAGCCTTGCTTCCCTGTGTGAATAATACATTTGTTCATGGTTTCTGAATAGATTATCAAAACAGAATAAGCAATGAAGTTATTGTTCCGTGTAAATGTATTTAATGCATCCTGTGAGTGAGATTCATATCAGCAATGAAAAACTCCATTATCCTGTGTGGACAACATGAATGCCATGATTCGCATTGACTAAACAACAGTGTTATCGAACTCTGGAGAGACGGAGAGGAGCAGATCTGTGATACGTTTGGGGGAAACCACCGCAAACCGAAAGAAAACTCTCACAAACATCATCTGTGTCTGTGCCTTACATACTGAGAGGGTATTTCAGTGTTAATGTCATATAGCCTAACACAGTCCCATCAGCCCCTGCGGTTTCTGAACCTGTTAGAAACTGAGTGATGGATTCTATCAGAGTTTGTCCATGCATTTAACTCACAAGCTAATGCCAGCCTATTCCTCTTTGTCCTCGTATTCAGTGTTAGGCTAATTAAGCCTGCACTAAAAAATAAAAAAATAATAAAGATTTTAGCATCGATAACCTCAGGGCTTCTTTCCTTTGCCCAGCCTTGCAGAATCTGACTTCTCTTTGGGTACATTTCTCAGATAATCTCACACTCGGCTTCAGTTTTAATTCGATTCAGTGTGCTGTGTTGGCATGATGAAAGTGGGCACTTGTAATGCTAAAGCTCATTAACCGAGGGGGGAAAGGATTACAGCGATATGTTTAAAGAGTCATTTACTGATGATAAGTTTATAAAGCATATCACAGTGACAGAGTTACTCTCTCCACATTGTTTCTATTACGAGATCAGGTTTGTGTTTGTTCAGCGTTACGCCAGCAGTCACTCGCTACATCCACCTCTAATAGGTCTCTAAGGGGTTCTGACGGATTCTCCCTCATCTCCTGGTTTTGTCTTCGGCTGTGAAGGTCACACCGTCTGTGTTCAAAGCTGCGCACACATCAAACTCAGTGAATGAAAAATAAAGCTGAAATATATGAACTCTGTGTTGAGAGTAGAAAGTTTGTTCGCTCTGTGCGCTTTAAAGTGTTGAAGCCCTGCCTGTGATACATGAGCAGGAACTGAAAGCTGACTGTGGTTATTGTGTTAATAATGAATGAGGCAGCAGTGCTCAGGTCTGTCGCTGTAATTGAGATGATGAAATAGACGCAAGAGAAAATGGTGTCGGGATTTGTGTTTGAGAGTAATGAGGGCCTGATGTGTATTTCTGCGTTTCATGGAATTAACGTGGCATATTAATGATCTTATGGGGGCTCAGAGCATTTAATCATTTAATCCTTAATGTGCAGGTGTGACTGTGACATACAGAATGTAGCAGATGAAAAATAGGGTTTCTGTCTTTGTTTGTGTGCTGTAAGTGTACATGTTTGTGTGTGTTTGTTTGAGTGTGTGTGCATTTGTGTTTACATGCCTGTGTGTGTTTGTTTGAGTTTGTGTGTGAATGTGTATGAAGGGGCGTGTGTGAGTTTGTGTATGATGGTGTGTGCGTGTGTGTGCGTGTGTGTGTTTGTGTGTGCGCGTGTGTGCGCGTGTGTGCGCGTGTGTGTGTGTGTGTGTGTGTGTGTGTGTGCGCGTGTGTGTGTGTGTGTGCGCGTTTGTGTGCGCGTGTGTGTGTGTGTGTGTGTGTGTTTGTTCCTGTGCCTGCTGCATACATGCCCAGCACATTATTATTCTGCAGTAGAAGGCAGCCTGGTTATATAGCATGGCTGATGTGTTGCTATTTCGATACACGGTTAAACGGCCTGCTGAAAGCTAATGCAATTTCACAGTGATAAAGCCCATTGATTAGATGTGAGGTAAGAATGAGACTGATTACGGCCTCAGAAAACTCGGCTGATTTCTCACCAGGAACTTAATGCGTGGAATGGAAGCCATGAGGCCTTTAATTTGTATCTTGTGCATGAGCGAGGCTCCCAGTGAACAAGCCTTCAAACCAGCACCATATTCACTGTGCCTGGAGGGTCACCTGCAAAATCATCATTCAGACAGACACTCCCACAGGGACACACAGACACTCCTACAGGAACACACAGACACTCCCACACAAAACACACAGACACTCCCACAGGAACACACAGACACTCCCACAGGAACATACAGACACTCGGGAAGGTAGTTACAGAGATGAACAGAGAAGCAGGCGTAGCAACTCATCTTACAGACAGACAGACAGAGATTCAAAGAAATTTACAATCAAGCAGGCAATTGGGCTGACAAACTGCACACTGAGACACAGAGAGACAGTTACAGAGACATACACGACAGGTGGACAGGCACAGACGGACGGACAGCCAGATGCTCAGACTAAGCAGGCCAACATTTGGGCAAAGAGACAGATGGACAAATGTGTTATCTTTTCAGAAAGCTCTTTTGAGATGTTTTTAATCCCTCGGTACGGCACTCATTGGAGTGAGGGATAAAGCAATGGAGCTCGTCTGTCTGTTGGTCTGTCCATCCCAATAAGTCGGGACACGTTTTCTCACAAATTACTATACCTATATGAATGAAATTGTGTGTGTGTGTGTTTTCTTGTGTGTGTGCGTGTGTTACTTGTCATGGCTGATTAGATTTGAAAATGGGATTTCATGGTGGGAGAAGATATTGATGACGGCGTCTACCTTTGGATATGTGAGGTCTTCACTACATTGATTCTGGCTCATCTGCTTTTTACTTTAAATAAATATGGCCAGTAGAGATGCGCGGATTGGCTTTCACGTCACTGGAGTCTGCAATATTACCATCCGCCACACACCCAAAATGATCATCTTTCTCCAATTGATGGACCCGCACCAGCATGGACATGTCACTCCACCTCCAGGCTACTTTGCCTTTTAAAATATATTGCATGTTTCCCTAATGTGCGAGGGGTTTAATTAATGATATTCTCTAAACATTCGAGATGCTGCCAGTTTTCACAACAAAGGAGTTGTTTCAATACTGATCTGTGTGTTATTTTTTATTCATTTATTTTGTTTTAATTCATTTTGACAACGCAAAATTACCGGTAGCCAACTCAAGTCAATCAGAGAGGTGCAGAATGTTTATCATACACTGTAGACATGCCTGACCTGCTCAACGTACAGAAAGTCAAGCAATTTCCTTGCAAAAAGTCAACAAATAATCAAACAATTAAATAGATTTAATTAGCCTAATGTAGGTACGAGACAAATCTGTGTTATTGCCCAACTGCGAACCACTTTTCAGTGGTACGTTTCTCAAAGCACAGATGGTAACTTACATTGTTGAAGCCATTAATTGCGCATGTTTGATCTCTGTAAGTTATTACCATAGCGACTATACTTTTGGGAAATGCGCCCCAGTGTGACCATTGCTGCTTTCACTGGAAAAAGACCCATTTGAAATTTGGCTTCTCTTCAGCTATTTTTTGGCTGATGATGTCATTTACAGCCGAGGCCTCTCCCTTGTCATCGAATTTCTCCAATGGGATCAGATTTCCCCTCTGTTTCGGATTGACGAATCCCCATAATTTCCTTAATAATTGGGGTACTGACTAAAAATCTGTCATCTTGCAGGGTTTTTGTGCTCTGACTAGTGGCATTGGAGATCAGGTGATCTTTTAAGGATTTTTTTTTGTGACATACTTACCAAATGCATCTTTCTCTTATGGAATCATTCAAATTTCTCGCCTCTGGCACTATAACCACCTGGTCATAATAAACTCCTGAGTCTAGAGCCCTAGCAGAGCATGTGCTATTGTCAATAAACGCTTCTCACAAGGAGCAACAGCAAAACTAAAGGTATTAAATAACCGGTGAACACCGAATATTTTATTGTTCGACCACTTCTTCATTCAGCATATTTTCAAGTTATTGAAGTGCCAAGAGGCATGCAGACATACATTTAGCACACACGTTGTACCATGTTTGAGGTAGGGTACTCGTTTTATCATATAGACTAGCCTTTTGCAGCTGTTGCATGACCTACACTGCACTCGACTCATTACATTGCATCACATTATTATAATTTAGCAGACATTCTTATCCAGAGCGACGTACAACAAAGTACAACTTTTCATCATGACACAGGTGCGCTTCCATGCATAAGTTAATTTTTCATTCACCGTTTTTAATTCTCTCTTATCTTTCTTACCTCCATTGCTGTTGGATAATACACCGTGAAATTTATGCACAGGTGCAGTAAGAGTCTCGTCTAATTTGTGCCTGATGAACGATGAAGATAAAAACAAGTTCACATTTGAGACATTGTCATGAATATTTTAACTTTAACTATGGACTATTTCACCCACCCGCGACCCATCTGCGATAAATCAGAGTCTTAATTTTTATGACCCACCCACTGATCCGTGGATCAACCGCAGGTCCAGCGAATATTACTGCAATTTGCACATCTCTCATGGCCGTAGATTCACATGTGAAACTTCAATTTAATTTTCCTAACAAATGCAGGTCAAATTCAGATGCAAATGAAATAAAAGCTGTAAAATAGAGACGAGAATCAGTGTTCTCACGGGCCGCTGGCCCCTCGGAGTAATACTGTCCGTATGTCTGTGTTTCTCTTTTACGGCTGGCTGTAAAAATCACACAAATTAGTGAAACTGGAGATTTGTTTCTGAAGCCAGTTCTGATATTCATACCCTGGGCCAGAGCCCTTCCCTGCGCTGTCGTTCAGATGTGCGTCACCATAGAAACAGCTTCTCTCCGTTCCGTAGGAGCGCCTGTGAGAAGAGACGGCCGTGCTGTCAGTGTGACGGACGGGGCTGTGAGTAAAATCTCGATTGTTCCCAGTTCTGGTGGAGTGAGAAGTGGGGAGGGGGTAGAGGGGGTGTCCACTGACCTGAGACTCCATTGTGGGTAAAAATATTCCGATTTTAGGCTCAACAGGTTACAGAGTAAAACAAAAAATGTGGAAACACTTTATTTTGATGGTTCTTTATAGATTCTCAACAGACACAAAATAGCCAGTAGCGGAGCAGGAACAAAGGCCAGCGGTTACCTCACCTTTCACTGCTTAATAACCTAAACCTCTCGCGGTTTACTTCTCCCGATCAGCAACAGTTGCTCAGACTAATTGGTAGAACCGACGACGGTCTAATTTCTTTTTGATTGCATCATTATACATTACACCACAAAATTATTAGGCGTTTTCTCTCGCACATAAATGACTACCCAAAATATCAATGTCTTTATAATTTCTGCGCTCATGTAGCTTGTGAAACAAATTTTCGTAAATTAGTTTGCGAGGCATTAAGCAATCGCCGAGAGTCAATTCTGTATTCTGAATGTAGTGAAGGCTAAAGGGCATTGATAGGTAAGATGCAAAGCTGAGTGATGGTGAAAATAAATGCTGCAAAGTCAGCGAAAGTTACAATTTTTTTTGCATTTATATTTCCATCCTAACAATGTTGTATCAATTGTATAAATGTTGGCAATAGGCATTCATGTTTTCATGATCATTTCTTGTCACAGATCAATGATTGATCTTGGTCATTCAGTCGACAAAATGTTTGACTGTTAATCAGGCGAACTTGAACGAGAACAGCTTTAGGACAATCGAGCGGTAATAAGAGAGGTTACTGAAGCCCCTGGGAGCATGTGACCGCATGCCACTGGAAATAGCATGTTCACCATATAAAGGTTGACTTTTTATTCAGGTTGATTTATTGACAGTTCAAATATTATAAACAAAAACATCGTCATACTATCTGCTGTCTTAGACATGACCTTAGACAATCTTTACAATCTCCGGTGAAATCCTTAGAGACGCTCAATAAACTTTAAAGTATCAGTCAATATGTTATTGATATCAGCAGAGCATCTACAAGCATCACCCGGTGTATGTACTTGATCATCTTTTGCCAATATTTTGAGTGCACGTGTCACATCATCAAGTACTGACTTCATTTGCTCACTATGGATGAACATTAATACAGGCACATTTAATTTAATGTTAATTTTGATGTTTCATGGGAAGTTAAAAAGGTGCATTCTAAAACAAAAATTTTCAATTTTAGGCGAGCAAACTTTGACAGGATGTGCTCATATCTAGCTAAAATAAATTGGGAGACACTCCTGGACTGTAAGTCTGTAAATGAGATGTGGGAAAGATTTAAGGGGGTTTTACTTGAATCACAATGCAGATTCATTCTGAAGGTGTCCAAAAGTAAGCTGAAAAAGCAGCGTCCTCAGTGGATGACCAAAAGTATTTGTAGGATGCTGAGGGAAAAGAGGAATCTTTATAAGATGTACATAAAGGATAACTATGAGAATACTAAGGCTGAATACTGTAAAATGCGGGCTGTGGTAAAAAAAGAGCTGAGGAATGCTAGAAGACTGTATGAAAGACAAATTGCAGAGGGGGCAAAAACTAACCCTAAGTGCTTCTTTCAGTACTGTAGCAGAAAAAGGAAAGTTAAAGAGCAGGTTAAGTGCGTAAAGAATAAAAACGGATCGCTGCTATATGATAACAAGCATATTGCGGATGCCTTAAATAGTTACTTTGTTGAGAATTCTACCTCAGACGGGGTCTTTATTTGGCCAGAGGGCATGTCAAATGCTCAAGATTATTTAGCGGAAATTGAGGTTCGGGATAACGAAGTATTAGACAAGTTGCATAAACTAAAAGCAGATAAGGCGGCGGGTCCTGATGGCTTATATCCTAGAGTGCTCAGGGAAGCTGGTGAGTTCATCGTGACGCCGCTATCCGCCATCTTCTGACAGTCTTTAGAAACTGGAGAAATACCAAATGATTAGAAACAGGGCAATATAATACCAAGATATAAGAAAGGGGACCGTACCGAGCCAGGAAACTACAAGCCAGTCAGTTTAACTTGCATTGCGTGCAAAATATTGGAATCTATCATAAAAGATGAGCTGGACTTATTTCTTGAAGGGAACAGTATCTTGACGGATGGCCAACATGGTTTTCGGAAGGTAAGGTCATGCCTAACAAACCCTCTGGAATTTTTTGAAGAGGCCACCAGGACTTACGACCAGAGCAGGGCTTATGACATCATATCCTTGGATTTTCAGAAAGCATTCGATACAGTACCGCATAAGAGACTAATTTTTAAAATGAGCTCCATTGGAGTTACAGGAGGTATTCTGAAGTGGATTCAAAACTGGTTACAGGACAAAACACAAAGAGTAGTAGTCAGTGATATCTCATCTGAGCTGGGTATGGTGGGGAGTGGCGTCCCCCAGGGATCGGTGTTGGGACGCCTGCTATTCCTCATTTACATTAATGACCTTGATAGGAATATTGAGAGCAGATTGGTTAAATTTGCAGATGATACTGAATTGGGGGGGGGGTTTGGCAAATAGTCTAGGGTCCACTAAAGTGATTCAGGAAGATTTGGATAGAATCCAGAATTGGGCAGAAATGTGGCAAATGAAATTTAATCTAGCAAAATGTAAAGTTGTACATGTGGGTAATAAAAGCATTAGACGGGATTACTTCATGGGAGGTTTAAAACTGGAATGTGCTGCACAAGAGAAAGATCTGGCAGTGATTGTTAACCAAACCCTCACAGGTTCTAGCCGTTGTGCCGTAGCAGTTAAAAAAGCTAATCGGATGCTAGGATACATTGCCAAAAGTATTGAGTACAAATCTTAGGAGGTGATGCTTCTTCTGTACAACACGTTCGTTAGACCACACCTGGAGTATTGTGTACAGTTCTGGGCACCATACTTTAAGAGAGATATAGAGGCTCTAGAGAAAGTTCAGAGAAGAGCCACTAAGCTTATTCCAGGTATAAAAGATGAAAGCTACGAGAAGAGGCTGAAAATCCTTAATCTCTTTAGTCATAGGAAAAGAAGACTCAGGGGTGATTTGATTGAAGTCTTTAAATATGTTAAAGGGATTAACAAAGTGAATCATGAAGGATTCCTTCAGCCAAGTGTTGTTAGTAGAACTCGGGGTTACAAATGGAAATTGACCAAAGGTATATTTAGCACTGATATTCGGAAATATTTCTTCACCCAAAGTGTAAGTTCAATGTGGAATAGCTTACCTGACCATATTGTTGAGGCAGAGACCTTGGGGGCTTTCAAGAGCAGGCTTGACCTAAAGCTAGATACCATTGAGTCATTTAGTATCTGAAGGGATATATTCATAATAGTATAAAGAAACTGGCAAGCTTAGTTGGGCTGAAAGGCCTGTTCTTGCCATTTATGTTATGTTTTGTTTTGTTATGTTATGTTATGTTTAACTGATCATCCATTCATACTTTGGATGGTCAGTGGAGTATCTCACTGAATATATATCTGCTGGAACTTTATTCATTGTCAGTTAAGCTTCTACAAGCATCATCCCATATATTAACCTGATCATCCGTTGATAGTCTGTTGGGCATTTCCAAGTATTCCCCCATGTATTAACATGTATTAACCTGATCATTTGCTGATACTTCAATGAAAGCATCTATTAGCATCTCTTAACATCTATACTTCAGCATCTATTAACATTTCACTGTAGACTGCCAACATAAATATTAAGGTCATATCTAAAATAGTTAGTAGATAGGATGATGATGTTTTGTTTATTGTATTTTAACTGTCTACGAATCAACCTTTGTTGAAAGTCAACCTTTGTGTTGTAAATATACCATTTATTGTCTGTTGAGCATCTACGATGGACAATAAAACTGAAGTGGTCCCAAAAATGCAAAATGTTGTTGATGGTGTTTGTTAGCTACCTTCTGTTGCTCTGAGATGCATCTCTGTGACAGTCATGCTGTTCTGTGCTGCACAAATAAAGTAGACTTGAAATGATATCTGTATATTTCAAAATCTCACAAAAATATTCCCATTTTGCCTGCCATTTTACTTTATTTTGAGAAAACTTTCTAGATTCACACAATGATAAGGTTATCTCAGGTCTGAAGCAGTTCTCAGTTATACAGACGCGAAAGTCCAAGAAATTAGAAAGTTCTACCAACCTTGTGTGAATGAATTGTGCTGTTTGCCAATCCTGGCTGTTGGAACAAAATCCTGGAGTGGAGTTTCTCTATCTGAACCCGGATTTATTGCCTCTCCTGTTAAGAGTATTAAACTCCTGTATCACCAAATCTGGACTTCAAATCCGAATCCAGCCCCGGATTTTTTTTCTCTTATAAACCAAAAAAGGAGTCCCTCTAATTGGTGAGACTGTCATTACTCCTGACTCCCAGGTAAAGCGGAGGGTGTAACTCGTCCGGTTCTCACAGCTGAAGGACAGTGATTTGATGATCCTGGATTTAATGTTAACGCTGCGGATTTGTCCTTCTGACAGAATCGGCGATGAGCCAAAATGTCCTCATGTTTGGGTTTTCCCTCCAGTGAACTTAACAGAACTGCTTTGAATCTCCAGCCATCCTCTGGGCCAATCATCTGTTTAATACGGTGTCAGAGAGGTGCTGATGTATCCAACGGCTGCTTCTTCTGCCACTTTTCATGCAGTAATATAGGGTCTGGGGTTCGGTCCTGCAGCATCCAGCCCAATGATTGAAACACAAATGTTATGTAAATTCATGCTTCCCTCTCTCCTGCTGAATCAGCAATGTTGTTGCAAAAGTCAAATTAAAATTTTGGAAAAATAGCTGCCTGTCGGTGGAGCATATTTGTAGGCTTTAATGTTATATCAGGGATATTACTGATTCAGGAAAGTCTCTCTCACATTTTAATATCAGTTATGTGCAAGGGTCCACCTGAAGAACTTAGAACTCAATATGATTAATAAAAAATGGTGAAAAGCATTAATAATCCAGAGTTTCCTCTCTCACCACCTACTGCGATTGAAATCTCTAGAACTGAGCATGAATCGTCCCCCACAGGTAAATTTCAGCAGTATTCAGCAACAAATTAATTTTGGTGTTGTTTTGTTTTTGGTAAGTTTCAGCTGTGTTTGGCTGTAGGACAATTTCAGCAGTGTTTGGCTGTTGGTAAATCTCAGCAGTGTTTGGCAGTATGTAAATCTCAGCAGTGTCCAGCAACAAAGTAATTTTGGCAGCGTTTTGTTCCAGGTAAATCTCAGCAATTTTTGACTGTAGATCAGGGCTATTCAACCTTATCCAGAAAGGGCCGGTATGGGTGCAGGCTTTCATTCGAGCCAAGCACTTACACACCTGATACCACTAATCAATCCCAAGAGTCTTTGCTAATGAGCTTGATTAGCAGTATTGTGTATGTAAGTGCTTGGTTGGAATAAAAGTCTGTGCCCACCCTGGCCGCTGCAGGATAATGTTGAATAGCCCTGCTGTAGATAAATCTCAGTGGTGTTTTTGCGATGGCAAAACACACATGCACACAAACCCACGCACGCACACACACACTCTCATGTGCGCACACACACACACACACACACACACACACACTCTCATGTGCGCACACACTCATACACAGACACACGCACACACTCACGCGCGAACGGGAATTCAGGTAGGCGGCCAGTTTTTCATTATCTGTTTTATGATGCTGCTACATCTTCATCTCTCTGTCGTTGTGACACATTCCCCTCTGTTCTTCTCTGTTCACTTAATGCTGACTTTGCCAAGGTAATGAATAGAAATGGATGGTGTTGCTGTCTAACTGAATTCAACTCATAAAATCTGCCCCCAACCGGAAAAAAAAAATTGCCAATGTGTTCCTTTGGCTACATTTTTCCTCCTATATTTTTTCATTAAAGTATTTTGTGATAACTGGAGTACATACAAGGCTCAGCCAAAATATTAATATTCTCTGCCTAATATTGTACAGGACCCCCTTGTGCCACCCTTGGTGGTTGTGTAAGCGTGCAGTGTAGTTGGAGTGCATGTCAATACATGTAGTATAGTTTGCGTTTATTGTGTGTGTGTGTGTGTGTGTGTGTTGCGTAGTTTGTATGTTTGGGGTTATATCAGTGTGCCACTCCATCCTCAGGCTAATTGTGTAACAGAATTGTGTTTTTTGAAGGATGGAGAGAGTGGGAGAGAGATTACGCTCCTCTCCATTTGCCATGGACCAAGCTGTTATGTTCTAAATGGTGTTTATCAACATTATTTCTTCTGGCATTCAATAAAAGACTGACTGGATTTAGTTTACACACATTTAAATCTGGGTTTTGCAGTTGTTTATTAATTTTTCCGATTAATTTTGTGCTTCTTGATTTGGGCAAAACATAAAGCAAAACAACAATAATTTAATTCAGGCCATTTCAGTTCCATCATTTTTGCCCTTTTTTACAGGGAGGCTGTCAGAGATAAACTTTACTGCAGAAATACAAAAGCACACCGGGCAGACAGGCTGGCCTGAGCTGCCAATACCCACAGAGATAAAGTAAAATCGAAACACACTGGGACAGTGTTGAAGTAACTCCCCGATGGGAGTAAATCTCAGGAGAAACTCGGGCAGCACCCATCCTCTACTGACCTGCAATGGGAACCAGTCAGATGGAAAAGAAATGATTAAAGAACAGAGTCTATGATGAAGGCATTAAACCTACAGTTGTACGCAAAAGTTTGGGAACCCCTGATCAAAATTTCTGTTACTGAAAATCACATTTTCTCAGATTGCGATTAGTCAGATTCTGTTCACTGGCAAACCCAGTAACTAATACTCCTGCTGCTAGCCATCAACCATCGATGGAATTAATTTCTAGTTTGCGGTTTTTTCTAGTCAATGGGATGAATAATTCACTCATTCGCATGCTCGCACTTTTTTGCCATTAATAAAAAAGTAAAAAGATTTTTACAAATAATATTACTCTGACATTTATGGTTTCCAAATTCATGAACCCGTGATATCAAATTAATGAAACTCCAGTGGTAATTTCTACTTATTCCAAGTCTTCAGCGAGGAATAAATAAAAATTGCTATTTTTGTTTCATAAGTTTGATAACTTGAGCTTGCTCATCGGAGATCCTTTATATATACAGTACAGGCCAAAAGTTTGGGGCCACCCTTAGACTTTTAATGGGGCGCCAAGTCCCATGTGACCCCTTGGTTTTGGGGAAGGCATTAATACAGCACGCATTCTTGTAACATAAAATTGTTCACGTCCTAGTGACATAAAATCATGTAACACAAAGGCATTGGAACTCAGTTATAAAACATTGTGGTTAGTCAAGACGGCTTTAAAATGTGGTCTGAGGTCTGGAATTCACCCAAAACCTACTGGCCTCCTATATTTTATGCACTGAAGTCATTTCATGTGCAAAAAATAAGGAGAGAACAGTTGATGCGGGATTTTTTTTTTTTAATCTGAAGATGGCCCCAAATTTCTGTCCTGTAGTGTATATATAAGTTATACATAAGTTGATATATATCAGTTAAAAACCATGATTATTAGTGATGGCATGAGGTAAGAAATACAAATGAAATATCTTGCTGATAGAATAGCATTAGGCATCTCTTATTGAGCTGTAAAAAACACTCAATTCAGAGCATTGGGGTTAAACTAAGATGAAAAAACTGAGCTCTCAGCTCACTGGCTCTGGGCTCAGACTCAGAATTACAGCTCAGCTCAAATCTCACAGTGGTCCTGCTCAGGAAAGCATGTAGCTTCTATAAATATATTACAGCTACTGGGGTCCCCAGTGCTCTGGAAGGTTACCCTCTGCGTTGTCTAATCGAATGCACATTTTCTCTAATAAATAAACAGCTGTGCTAAATAACATTAATGAATTTAATTAATGAATTTAATATCATGCTGCAGTTCACTGGCCTGCGGTGTGGCAAGAAATTACTAGGCCACTGATAGTATACACATAGTTGGGCAGCACCGTGGCGCAGTGATTAGCACTGTTGTGTGGTAATACGCAGGTTCAGGGTTTGAGGCTCGGCCTGCGAGCACAGACCTCTCTGTGCGGAGTTTACATGTTCTCCCTGTGTCTGCATGGATTTTCTCTGAGTGCTCTGGTTTCCCTCACTCTGTCAGATGTGCTCTGTAGAAACACCCCCGCCGGTGCCCCTGACCAATGCTGTGGCAGGTAGAGAAGAAGTTGAATACGTCCCCAGGTGCTGCGCTGAGGCAGCCCACAGCTCATAAGTAACTGGGATAAGGCAAGTGCAGCGGAAAAAATACTTTACAGGGTTCAATATCATATACCAGAGGTCCCGAATCTTTCCCAGAAAGGTCCAGTGTGGGCGCAGGATTTCATTGCTACCAAGCAGCTATACACACCTGATGCTACTAATCAAGCTTATTAGCAAAGTGTCCAGGGGTTGATTGGTAGTATCAGGAGTGAGCTGCTTGGGGACCCCTGTCATAAACCTTATCTTACTTCTGGACTCCCCATTAATCTGCTGAGTTTTTTGGGCCTTGAATAGCTGTGCTCTCCACATACACACCACCTCCGATCTCCGCAAGATGAGGACACCAAGAATCATCACCACCTTTCACCCTCTTACCTGCCTAAAGCAGAGCCGCACTGTCACCAGGTGGCCAGAGGAGGTGCTGTTGCAGCCTTAGGGGATTAAAGTCAAACTGACTCCCTTTGTCCTCAACGCAGCCTTTGTGTGAGGCCTCTGACATGGATCTGCAATTTAAATTCTTTTTACACTGGTACATATATGATTTTATTAAGGTCAGATTCACTGGAAGATACCGCATATATTGCTGCCAAAGCAGTTCATAACCAAAGGGCCGCTCACTAGAAACATCCGTTACTGCATTTTCTCTCATTACTCTGAGAAGCCCTTTATACTCTTAATCTCTCTCTCTCTCTCTCTCTCTCTCTCTCTCTCTCTCTCTTTTACCCCCAATATTTTTTTCTATCTCCCTCAGCTGCTTTTTTGGCTCGACAGCAAAGTGAAGAGGATTTCAGTGCCAAAGCCTTCAGGAGCATATAATGATCACAGCAACAAAGCACACAATGCCTGAAATAAAGCATCATTTCCTCTCAATTACACACTCCTTCCCTTTATTGATACAAACAATTACAAAGCATTATACTAGAATGAATCCGAGGATGTTTATTGATTGACACCACTTAAAAGATCATGTTCAGAATGATGTAATTAGAAAGAGACGATACTGTGCACTCCATTTGTCTCAAAAACGTGCTGAGCAGCAAAATTGTGTTCCAGTTATATTTCAATTACAATGCTTAGCACTGTTGCCTCACAGCAAGAAGGTTGCGGGTTTGAATCCGGCCTGGGGTCTTTCTGTGTGGAGTTTGCATGTTCTCCCCGTGTTCGCGTGGGTGTCCTCCCGTTGCTCCGGTTTCCTCCCACAGTCCAAAGACTGAATGAAGACACTAAATTGCCCACAGGTATGAGTGTGAGAGTGAATGGTATGCGAATTGTGTGTGCACCCTGTGATGGATTAGCGAGCTGTCCAGGGCTGGTCTCTGGGAATTATAAGTCATTGGCTGACTTTATTTTAGTTTTGGTTCTGTTGACCTTGTCAATCACTAGATCTGCATCCAATTGAACATGCATTTTATATGCTGAAGAGGAGACTGATTGTAAACTTTAACAAATGTTAAAAAAAGATCACATTATTTAGCACTAATCAAACTCAAGGACTTGCTGCAGCAAAATGCCAGTGTTAATTCAACAATAGCAGAGTGTATATATGTGCTAAAGGGACTAAAAACAAATTGGTCTCAACCATACAATCATCTGTCAAATGCTGTGTTGGTCCCCCTCATACTGTCAAAACAAACTCAGCCGAGCCGACGCCCTCTTGAATTCCAAGACCCTGGACCAGAGCATTTTTATTTATTTATTTTTTTTATTTTTTTTTATTTTAAATTTAGCCTTTATTTAACCAGATAAATGATTGAGATTAAATTTCTTTGCAATAGTGACCTGACCAAGAAGGCAGTACACAGTAGGTTGCATATTTAGACAAAAAAAACAGGACAATAACAATAACGTGTCACAACAAAACAATCAGACTACCAACCACGAACAGTACAAGTGATATGTATTTGATTAAAATATAAACTGTAGACCCCAACTGAAGGTTCTTGTATATGATCTACTAAAATCTTATCATAAACAACAATTTCGACCCAGACTAAAATCTAGAATATTCAATCAACCTGAGGTTATAGGAGTTATATATAGGCACAAACTTGGAGCAGATGAAAGAAAGTAATTTCCCAAGAATGGCCTTGTACGTTAAAATATACCAAAGCTGCATCATGCACAAAGTGAAGACCATCCAACATTTTTATGAAAGGTACAATGATGAGTCTTGAGCTGAATTTGTGATGTATCTCAAAGCAACATGATTGAGAGCGTCAAGTTTGGCCAAGATGAAGGGGCAGGCAAATCTATGAATAGTGTTTCTGCAATCTAGCTGAGACAGGAAAAGGGCTTTTATTAGGCGTTTACGTGAAGAAGTTGGGAGGCAGGTTTTTTAAAGGGCATCTAATGTCGATTCTCAGACGCGACATTGAGCATGCAATGTTTACAAACAAATCTCTTGCTTTTGTTGACATCTTGCATTGTCACATGACCAATTTCATTCATCAACCAATGTTTTGTGTACATGCATCAATAATCCTTCTATTTCGGATCGTTTGCGCCGGTCAGGCTTGCTGATCGGCTGATAAACAAAAACAAAGGGAATCAACTTTAGATGCCCTTTAATCTGTATAAGAAACTTAACGTCAAATTGAGTTTCTTTCATCTGATTTCCTGTTTGATTTTTAAAATTCTTTGATTATTAAATAAAAAGGTCTTCGTCCAGGAGAAGGGGAGTCCCCGGGACTCCTATGCGCAAACAACAAGACTTTGGTTATGTTAGTATTCAGAAAAAGTCTGGCTTCACTAAGTGCATGTTTTAAGGAGATAAAATCAGCCTGAAGGTTAGAAAGTGCTGCCTCCAGAGTGGGAGCAGAAGAAGAAACGATCGTATCATCTTCATACATATGATACAAAGAATATTTAGACTGGTTGCAGATGTCATTTGTGTGCAGGAGAAAGACCAAAGGTCCAAAGATGGACCCTTGTGGGACCGCCTTGACCAAGGTAACTGGATCAGACACAACATTGCAAAATCTAACCAACTGGACTCGATCTGTTAAGTAACCATCTGAAAGTCGAAACCATCTGACCACATCACTACCACCACCAACCTTTTGCAAATTATTAATTTAAATTTAGTGATCCACTGTGTCAAATGCCTGAGTCATATCAATAAACAACGCAATACTGAACATCGTATTTTTATCACACATCACTCCCCTTCCATTATCTTGTCTTCTTCCTGCAATGCATCACAGAACGCACCTACCCAGTGTGACGGAGCGGCAGCGTCACAACACAGCAGGCAGCACAGTTGCGCAGAGACGCGCATCTTTCTGCGCTTTCCCCATCTCTGGTAGTGGCTGCCGACAATCCAAACTTACACGAACCACTCAGGCACTTGTCAAACTTTCCCCTCTTCCTTTCGTACTCATTAACTGGACACTTAACGATTAACGAAATAGCATTTTCCCGTTCTCGCTTCGTTTTGCAAGTACAGACAAGAGTGCACGATCTCGCATAATTTTAAGCATACATTACATATTCAGACATATGCATCCAGCACCGCATCTCCACATCTTGTTTGCTACTAGAACGGTAACTGGAGTAAAACACTCCACAGTCTTTTGTGGGGGTTTTGGCGCGCTAATACAGAAACGTGGCATATATATAGTTTTTTTTTACTTTTTCCCCTTTTTTATTGTATAGCATGGTATCAAGTAAAATGTAACAAGCCCCCCTGCCCACAGTTTAGGTGGACATTTGTTGCAGTAGGCCAATGAATGTTAATTATCTCTAAATGTGATTATTTGAACTTTGAACCCAGAGGGAGGGGCTTACCTTCTATAAGCAGCTGCTGTGGCAGTATGGGTTTGAATCGTGTTACACAGCAGGTAACGGCTCATGGGACACATAGTATGTAAAGTATTCTGCCGTGTGTTTTTTTTTTTTGGAAGAAACTTTTGAGTTATTGAAGATCTCTTTTTTGTTTTTGTGAATAGTATTTTTTATTACCCCGCCCCACCCAAAGGGTGAGGGCAAGGGGTATTGCTTTTGGTTAAGTTTGTTTCTGTGTTTGTGTGTTTATGCATTTGTGCGTTTGTTTCTGCATTTGTTTGTTTGTTTGTGATTATGTAGATGCCTCCTACAATACCCAGCACTTGGCTACCGGGCCCACCGACTGGTTTTTTCAGCTGCGGTCACTGTGCCCACTGTTCGAATTCAAATTTTTTATCATCCCCTCAATGGAACAAAATATGAGATCAAACAATTTATCAACTGCCAATCTACGCACGTGATATATATGTTTAAATGCCCTTGTGGTTTAATTTATATAGGTCAGACCAAACGGGCACTCAAAGTTCGAATTGGCGAACATAAAACTGCCATTCGTAATAAAAATCTGGACTATGCTATGGCACGTCATTATTTGGAAGCTAATCATGGCTCGGTCGCCTCCCTGAAATTCATAGGGATCGAAAAAGTTACACTATCCCCCAGGGGAGGAGATATCATTAATAAACTACTCCGTAGGGAAGCCTTTTGGATTTTCACCCTGAAAATCGGCTATCATGCTTCCCCTAATTTTATTCCTCCTGACTAGGCATGTGGTCTACAATATTTAGTATATATATATATATATATATATATATATATATATATATATATATATATATATAAATTTTTTTTTTAAACTTGTAAACATATGTACATTGCAACATTGCCATTGGGGAAATGTCATTTGGTTCCAACTTCTATTCTTATGATGTTTCTTTTGTGTTCACTTCTACTGAAATGATTGAATTTGCGTAATTACACTTTCCCTTTTTTGGCTGTCAATCTTATTTGTGTGGGAGGGTATATATATTCCTCCATTTCCTGTGTTCAGATGATTCTCAGGAAGACACAAGTCAAAACATCAGTCATCTTTTCCCCTCAATAAACGTGCAGATTTGTAAAGTGTGCTCCAGTGTTTTTACTTTTGGGTAGTCTTTTTGAAGTACCCAGGTAAAAGAATTTTTTCTACGTTTATTGTCCTTTACTGCTGAGCACCTTATCTCACTTTTGAAACTTGGCTGAAACGCGTTGGACTTTTGCATATTGAGGTTATTTGTCTGTTTACTTTGCAAAATATGGCTTCTTTGAGAATTCCAAAATTTTGGACACTATTCAAACAAATAAATTATTCTCTTCTAACTTCTGACTGTTTGCCCCTCACAAGATTCCATTTGAGATCATATAGAGAAGTTAAGCCATTTAAATTTCTCTAAAATGGAATACTGTGATATTAGCAGTGTGTCCAACCTTATGACTAGTACTGTATTTTTTTTTTTGTTTTTTGCTGTGAGTGAGTTTAATGCTAAGGTACATTGGTGTGTATATGAATTTACACCAGACATTTTTTATGAACAGTATTGCAGGAGCCTTGATCTGATGCTGAAACTCCATCACTAGGATGTGCCTTAACTGCTAAGGCCAGGTCTGCTGGCACAAACTCAAATGTGCTCCTACAGAAATGAGGTCAGAAACTCGTCACTGTTCACCTGTAGCTTCCACAGGCTGTGTGTGAATACTGGTTCAGTCATTGGTTTCTCTGGACACACATTCTCCTGACTGTACATATTCCAGGGGCTTCATACTGTGCTGATTCATCACAATTATAACAGAAACATCTGTGAAACATGAAAAACATGTTTGGTTTCTAGATCTTTCTCTGTGTGAGACGAGAAGCTGCTGTGGCCCTCAGGATCCAGGAGGATTTGACACTAATTACTGCAAAATGTTGGCCTTTTGTCTGCCAGTGCAGTCTGAATGAGCCAGTATACAGCGGATCTGTGTGTGAAACAGTCAGAGCTCTCCTGTATCCCATGGTGCACTGCGGGGGACACCTGTTCCTCATAACGCTGCTCTGTTTATTTACTCTTGATGTAATCTTTTCCCTTGACTCACATTGTAAGGGTCCCTGTGAATCTCAGTGCAAGATGCTCTGACCATACCTTCATTACTTTGGAACGATTACCATGGTAACCCAGGATGATGCTGGTAAAAATATCTCTGCTTTCTGCCATAATGACCACATTTAGAGCATCAGTAGGGCCCTCAGGAAAACTGCCGTTCGGTGACAGTGGGGGTGATGCTCACGCTTATGATTCAGCAAATCAATCTGCTGCAGAATCACTGGTCCAGACTTCTCACCTGATATTCCTCTGGTCAATCATTGTCAGCTGTGCTGGTGAGGCACTTGGAAACATTACAGTCCCATTCCTGACACAGACTGAACTGAATGTGCTATGAGTGAGAATGAGATTGTAAATGTGATGAAGTCGTTCTCAAGAGAGGCTAACAGATGAAAGCAAATCACAGGGAAATGAACATCTTATTTCATTGACCTGTTTAGCTGAAGCTGGCGCCTTGCGGTGAAAACCTGATCACAGGGCTTCATCTAAGAAGCTTTGTCTTTTATTCATTCAGCCAACTGCTGTCTACCAGAATCTGTTCAGCATCATGGAGAGCTGCCAACAACAGACACAACTGAAGCTGAATCTGATGACAGGTACAAATGAGATTTGCCAACAGCAAACACTGCTGAGATTTAACCACAGTCAAAAACTGCTGAGATTTAACTACAGCCAAACACTGCTGAGATTTAACTACAGCCAAACACTGTTGAGATTTACCTGCAGTCAAACACTGCTGAGATTTACCTACAGTCAAACACTGCTGAGATTTACCTACAGTCAAACACTGCTGAGATTTACCTACAGTCAAACACTGCTGAGATTTACCTACAGTCAAACACTGCTGAGATTTACCTACAGTCAAACACTGCTGAGATTTACCTGTAGCCTAACACTGCTGAGATTAACCTACAGTCAAACACTGCTGAGATTTAACTACAGTCGAACACTGCTGAGATTCACCTGCAACCAAACACTGCAGCCATTTCCCTACTACCAAATACTGCTGAATTTTACCCACAACCAACTCTGCTGGGATTTACCGTTAGCAAAACACTACAAAAATTCACTTGCATCGCCAGAAAAATAAAACAATTGTTTGGTTTTTCTCCATAAAATAACCCTAAATATTTCTTTATGGCTCTATATCAAAAGTATAAACTCTTCCAGATTGGACCAGTTTATGTTTGACAAAGTGATCACAAGTGTAAAACTCCACAAAACAAAACCAAGGACGGACATTGCAGAGGGCTGAAGGTTTCACGTGCTCTTCCCGGCTGGTGTGAATCTCAATAAAATGGATATTTTTCTCCGTCCAAAGACGGGGCATAAAAACAACGATTACAATCAATCTGACTCCATAATACATTTAGAATATCAAATTTAGTCGCATCCTCGTTAAATATCTGACTCAAAATTAAAATTAGAATTTATAGTTTGAGAACAGAATTGCATGAATCTCAGGGCAGTGAAAACCAGTTACTCAGACTCTAGGGAAAAACATGAAGTTGATTATACCTTGAATTCCTAACAGACAACCACCGCCGCTACATTAATGTTCCTGGGTTTTAACACCATGTCCGGATCCTAGGTTCGTTGGTTAGATAAGAGGTTGGAAGTCAACCATCACTGCAATAGCCTCTGCTGGCATATATACAGTGAACCCAGATTATATGCACGCCCATGGGTTCCTTAAGGGAATTTTAACGGATAACCGACTTTTAGGCCATGGGTTTCCTTCAGGGTAAAACCCCAGAACCAGCAATACATCAACCCTTTCTGTAGGTATCTGTAGGATCATGATTGTCTTCCCAACTTAACCAACCAACTCCCACACCAACTCCCACACCAGGCCGCTGGCCAGTCGTTCCTCAGTGGGGATAACACCCCTAGGTATCCGCCGAGACGGGGCTAGGAAGAATAAAAAGAAAGAGAGACGCGGAGACCACACAAGCCGAATGGAATAACAATAATTTAATCAAATTAAGATCTTGAAAAAGAGGAGCCCCTTCCGATTAGAATCTCTTGCGTTTAAGCACTCAAAACTGCGCCTCCGATCAAAGTGGGCTTTCCCCCATTGAGGTGTTAGCATAGAAAGGAGACTAGGGTAATTGCCCGCGTAAACTCCTACCAATTTTTCAGGAATTTCCCACAAAGAGAATAAAATATAATTTCAAGGGAAATGAAACATGCTTCATTCAACTCCTTTGATTCCCCCGAGAATAACAAGACCAAACATGATAGGAATATGTGCTAATATGATGCAGTTGTCATGGAAAAGCCATAAAATGGAGTATTATGGTCTAATTGTGTTATAAATTTATAAGTGATTTCTTCACAGGATATTGAACACAAACATATTATGAATTTCCCAGTGATTTAGATAGTTTTAAACAGATTAATGTAACTGGACTTTAACTTCAGTGGGGACAGTGATATAACTTTCAGGGGAGACTTGGGCAGCCAGGACTTAACGGCTCCGGCCTCCTGCTGGGCAGAACCAGAGATGCTGCCCCCACAGCCAGGCTGCAGGGCCATAAGTTTTACTGCTGGCTCTGGTTTGAGCCAAATCAACCAAACATTCAGATTCTACACGCGTAATGAGCATGGGTCCCAACAATATTATTTTTGACATTTGACATATGTTGTGAGCTAAATCAATTAAACATTCACATTCTGCACAAGTTTCCCTTCAGAACCTCCTTTTTTCTGAGTGTGTACGGCCCCTGCTTGTGAGGTTTACTTACAATGCCCTTAATAATTATTGGCAACCCCGGTTAAGATCTGTTAAAAGCCTTAAAATAAATTCAATTTTTATTGCAGAAGCATACTCTCACACTGAAAATTGTTGAAAAATGTAACTTTCAACTCAAGTGAATTTTAAAGGGGAAAAAAATCTCTGACTAAGAAATAATTATTTTTCATAAAATCACCTGTTCCAAAATTTTTGGCACCCCAACCAATTCAGAGGAATTAAATGTAATTGAAGTATTTCTGTCATTTCTACAGTAGTTTACAAAGTTGATCAGACTATCTAGGAACATTTAATTAGTAATTCATCACTTCCTGTCTCCCTGGGGTGTAAATATGATGTGACACAGAGGCCATTTCTCTTATCCACTCTTCAACATGGGAAAGACAAAGGAACACACCATTCAAGTAAGGCAGATGTGTGTCGACCTTCACAAGTCAGGCAATAGCTACAAGAAAATAGCCACTCGCCTGCACCTGCCCATATCTACTGTCAGAGGAATCATTAAGAAGTTTAAAACAACTGGAACACTGGTAAACAAGCCTGGACGAGGACACAAGGTTATTTTGCCACCACGCGCAGTGAGGAGGATGGTAAGAGAAACAAAATGTTCTCCAAAGCTCACAGTTAAAGAATTGCAACAAATGGTAGCAACCTGGGGTCACGAAGTCTCCAAAACAACCATCAGGCGCTATCTGCATGCCAACAAGCTGTTTGGGAGGCATGCGCAGAAAAAACCTTTTCTCACAATCATAAATGTAAACGTCTGGAGTTCGCTAAGCGGTACTGGGACAACTGGGACCGTGCGTTTTGGTCAGATGAGACCAAGATAGAGCTTTTTAGCAACAAACACTCTAAGTGGGTCTGACAGAACACAAAAGATGAGTATGCAGAAAAGCCCACTGTGAAGTATGGGGGAGGATCGGTGATGCTGTGGGCCTGTTTCTCTTCCAGAGGCCCTGGGAACCTTGTTAGGGTGCATGGCATCATGAACGCTTTGAAATTCCAGGACCTTTGAAATCAAAATCTGGTGGCCTCTGCCCGAAAGCTGAAGATGGGTCGTCACTGGGTCTTTCAGCAAGATAATGACCTTAAACATGTGGCCAATTCTACAGAGAAACGGCTCACCAGACATAGAACCAAGCACCTCCCATGGCCATCTCAGTCCCTAGACCTCAACCTCATTGAAAACCTGTGGAGTGAGCTGAAGAGGAGAGTGCAGAGGAGAGGACTCAGGTCGCTGGATGATTTAGAGAGATTGTGCTAAGAGGAATGGTTGAAGATCCCTCTTTCTGTATTCTCCCATCTTGTGAAACATTATAGGAGGAGATTAGGTGCTGTTTTGTTGGCAAAAGGGCGTTGGCAAAGTATTAACATCAGGGGTGCTAATAATTGTTGCACTCATGATTGGATGTAAAAGAATTATTTCTTAATGTGGGATTTTTTTTCCCAAAGAAAAAATGCACTTGAATTACAGGTTGGATTTTCCTCTTTTTTTCATTGTGGTCCAATATTATTTAGAAAAAAACTGAATTTATTGGAAGATAAAGAACACATCTTAACCAGGGGTGCCAATAATTATTGAGGGCGCTGTGTATCCACATTCACTTGAAGTCTGCTCACACAGAGCAGAGGATGATGGGACATTGGTGATGTATAGCGGTGTGATAGTTCCCATAACAGCATAAACTGCTGCCCCCTTTGGGAGAAACTGAGACGCTTCAGCATTAATGCTGCCCACTCACCTGTCTGTGAGCCCACACAGCAGATTTTCTTAAATTAGCTCTTACATCCTGTACTGCTTTCGATTTCTGTTTCAGCTCTTTTTAATAAGGACATGCAAACCCTGTTATTCGTGGCGCATATTGTCTTCCAATTTCCTGCAGTTATAAAACGCAGCACAAATATTCCACTGAAGCTTGAAACCATATACTATGTGTGTCCGTGAATGCTGCAGTATGTCTGTAGACATTACTGGGTGTGCAAGTGTACACTTGTGTGTGTGTGTGTGTGTGTGTGTGTAGCTATCTGATCTGTGTGTTTGTCAGCAGTGTTTATGTAGAATTGTTACCCTCGGCCCGACTTCAGGCCGAAGGGTATTGTCATCAGTTCTTCGTCTGTCCGTCCGTCCGTCCGTCTTTCTGTCCATGTGCGCACCTTTAAGTCAGCATCGATAAACTACACTGAACAAAAATATAAACGCACAAAGTGATTTTTTTCTAATTATTTTTTATCAATCTGGAAATATTTCAACAAAACGATTATTATTTTATTCTTGCCTTAATATTCAAGCAGCAGAAACATGACTAACAATTTACTGTACACAGTTCATGAGTATCACAGCCTGAACCCAACAGGGGTCAGCGGGCAGAGTTCACAGCACTCACTAACGAGTGTGTCCACCATCAGCATCATGTAAAGCAGTGCACCTCCAGCGCATGGAGTTCACGAGGTTGTCCCATCCCTCCTGCAGTACAACTCAGGGCTGGCATCAGCGTAACGCTCGCCCACACATCGCCATACGCGTTGTCTGCCATCACCGCGGTACAGTTGGAAATGCAATTTAATCGCTGAATAACACCATTCTCCACCGTGCAAGCGTCCAGTGAAGGTTACGTTTGGCCCAGTCGAGTCTGTAGCGATGATGGACGGCGGTCAGGTCGAGACCTCGGTGTGGTCGGCAGGCTCGGAGGTCTGCCTCCCTCAGACGGTTTCGGACAGTCTGAGCTGATATCCGCCTGTTGTGCAGCCCGACGGTCTCGTCTGCTGTCCTGGTAGCTGGTTGTAGCCTATCATGCAGGTGCTGGAGCCGCATGGGCCAATCCCGTGTGGGCGTGGTCACAGATGGTCATGGGGCATGTGGACGATTCGCAGTGCTGCCAGTCTCTCTGAATCAACTTCTCAACCGGCTGATGGTGGATTTACACACATTCAAGTGTTTTGATACTACTGTCACAGATATCCCAGCATTCAGCATGCCAATGGCACGCTCACTCATGACTTGTGACATCTGTGGCATTGTGACTTGGGACAGAAGTGCACATTTTGCAGTGGCCTTTTATTGAGCCTGGTGCAAGGAGTGCCTGTGTATTGGTTACGCTGACTGACCAACTCAATGTTATGCTCTATGCAGCTCAGGGGTGGAATAACTCAGTGAGTGAGTAATCTCACAGGGAGTGGTCAATGAGAAATGGGTCACCAGATTTGAGCAAAACAAATCAGTCAGTACACGAATAAACACTAGTTGTGGGCATCTTTCATTATAAGTTAATTTAACTCAGCATTTTTGGTTTGTGCGTTTATATTTTTGTTCAGTGTAGTTACCCATGCCAAAATATTTGCGGTAATGTAGGGAATCCAGGCCAGGACACACTTTTTCAGATCGGACCATTTTTTTGGGGGGAAAAATGGCATTCTTGGCGTTTTTGAAAAAAACTTTGTCATGGACTGATTTTGATGAAGCTTTTGAGCTGGGGGGTTTATACCTGGGGGACAATCATATATATGGGGGCTCTAGATTAGTGAAAAAAATTTTGGGCATTTTTGTATTTGTAAATGTATGTTCTGTGGTATTCTACTTTGGTTATTGTGTAATTGTTTTGGGACACTCCATAAGTCAGGCCGAGGGTGTTCAAACGCCGGCGTTTCTTGTATATGTTTGTTTTTGTTTGCATTTAATGTGCATATGTATACGTGTGAACTTGCATGTGTGTGCATGTGAGGAGATGCGTGTACATGTGCCAAATTGCACACTGAACAATTTGAGTTTTGTTTTTCTGTGGAATGCAAGGTCTCTCTATCTCTCTCTCTCTCTATCTCTCTCTCTTTTTCTCTCTCTGTCTCTCTATTTTGCTCTGTCTGTCTATCTGTCTCTCTCTTTTTTTTGCAATAATGATTTGCTGTCTACATCCAGCATTGTTAAGAAGAAAACATCTGGTTGTGAGGCTGATGGTTAAATGTATAATTCATCAGGGGCATTCGGACAAACTAGATAGGAGTCTACAGCAGAACTCGGCCAAAGCTAAGATTTACCCCATTTGTTAAAGTGCCTTCCACCCTCATTTAAAGAAAAAAATATATGCACTCTCCAAACAAAATGGATGCACATAGCTGGGGCGACTCAGTTGCTCAGAATTGTAATGCCTGTCGGCTGCGCATTGTTGATCTGCACTTGCAGGTTTGACACCAAGAATCGGCACTGCCCCAGTACCCAAGATGTTTCTCCTGAGCGAATATCATTCAATATCCTGCTTCATAACTGGATTAAAAGTGAAATGCTCAGAGGGCTTCTTAAAAGTAAATGTAAGTGGATTTTGAGAAGATGGGCGACATAAACTATTAACCCATTTGCAAAGAAACCAAATCTGACTATTGATGTGTTACCTTATTTGGGGCTTTATAATTCAAGATTGCAGCTCCACAGAGCTGAAGACAATGGCTCAACACTTGAAGCATTGAGTCAAGTCAAGACACTTGAAGCATTGAGAATTCCATCAAATTTCTGTTTATTTTCATGATTTTGGTCGAGAAAAATGGGTGCAAACATTAAATATCTTTATTAAAAGTCAGCATAGAACTATACATTTCTGAAAAGTCAGCATCAAACTATACATTTCTGGGAGCATAATCTCCTTGATCACAAGTATTCATCTGAGCATTAAATTCTAAATTACAAACTCTCTAGGAGCCAAATAAGACAGCTCTCCAGGTGGATCCCCAAACTCTAAGATCCTTCAAAATGGTGCACTGTTAAATCATAAAATAATCACATAAAATAATCACAAATCAACTTTTTATGAATTAAATTTAGTCTGAATGAATGATTTTCTGGTTGAATTTAGCATGAGTTTATCAATATACGTACAGTTGGAAATGAATGGTCACCAGAAAGCTCTCCAAATGCAAAATATGGCTTTTCATCATGATAAAATGTAGAATTTTATCAATTTTCCTTCAGAGTTCCACAATTCAGCACACGTAATCATTAACGGAACTGCCTAATTAAAGGTCAGAACACCCTGCAATGAAAAGCTAGCAGTTCCCACTTCGGAGATTGTGACCTGATACAAACACTTCCCACACCTTATGAGGAACAAGTATAACTCATCAACTCAGTTTTATCTGAAATGTACCTTATCATAACAGAACAGACATTCCACTATCAGGAAAAACCTAAACATGCCACGTTATGCAGCAGCTATTACCAGCAAGGACCAACGGTTACTTTTACTAACAAAAGTGACAAACAAGCTCAGTGATCATCATGACAATGGAAAACCAAGAATAAAAATCAGCTTGCCAGCTACCCATAGGAAAAAAATATAAAATTGCACTGACTCATAAAATGAACAAAAACCTTTCTTTATTGAATCCTTCCTCAAGAGACACAAATGTATCAGGCAGAGGGAACCCTCCAGTCCTGTTTCATTCTGAATAATTCCCATTGACTAAGTCATCTCATTTAAATCCCGTAAATGCAAGTGAACACTTCAGGTAGGTTTTGGAAGTGTTTTTTCATTTAAAATCGCGTCATTTTCAGCTGTGCAATCGTGCGCAATGTTAAGAGAATATGACCTACTTTGTTGTTATGCAAAGGTTTATATAATGTTCCGATTGTCCGATAAATGTCTTTCACTTACTGAGGAAAGTTTATTCTCTCTGGAATTGGAAAAGAAACATGACAATCAATGCATCATTACTGGGGAAGTTTCAGGAGGGGATGAACTGTAAGTGTGCATGACGCAGATGAGCCTAAGTGAATAATTGAGTGAGTGGCAATCAACATGAGTACTGAGGAGGATATAAGGGAGCGTTGAATTCATCGATGGAGGAATCTACGTGTAAATCCATGGTAGGAAACGAAGTGTTTTTGATATGTGATGACTATGATTCATAGTACAATGACATAGCATCAATAACCATGTCGAATTTTTGCTTCAGAAAACCAGTCTTTCTTAACTATTAATTTGGATATCTTTGGCTTACTATAGCTTAAGTGGTGGCTATGGCGGACAAAGTTTTTTTTCTGTCGCAAGTGATCGTTTTTTAAGGCGAGACACGGCAGGCAAAAACATGGATTTTCCATGCAATGGTCAAATTTGAGATTTTGGGCTAGTTTACTCCTTGAATATGTATTCTGTCAAACTGCAATGAAGAAAACATAAAGATTATACATTTAGACGTTTATTTTATTACATTTTGTCTTCTTGCGGCAGTGAGTTTCTTCCGAATTTACCAAAAAGTTAGCATTCCAACGCAACGAACAGTACTTCGCCTCTTCACTGAAGTCTGTCATGTTCGGTATCGTTGAAAAGCTCAGATGCTCCTGCACAACGCTGTGTAATCCAAATAAGGGCATTTCCTTTCTGTCAGTCACGAATTATGAAAGTTCATATGGGGATTTAAAGCTAATGACAAAATCTTGTTGGCTACTGCTGGTTTCTGCTAACGTGATTCGCTCAGTTGCCTCACGTGGTGTGCTCCGACACTTCCGTCTTTAGCTGGCCGCGGAACCATGGCTGCGTTCGAATAGTTAAATAATCGCGTCCTATCGTCTAATTCCGAACCACTTTTCTTTAACCTCTGTGTAAAACGTCATGAGATAAAGGAAAGGTGTAAAGGGGCCTCTTTTACAGCTTAGGGTGAGAATCGCGCTCATAAGAGAATCCGAATGCACTTACACTGGGCACAGTGATCACCCGCCGCCTGCGCGTCATGTTTGTTTGTTTGAGATTAGGTGGCATGCTTGCGTTCCCATGCCGTGGTCAGCAATTAGTCAATCAACGCAATGCATGTGTTCCACGATCGTTCAAGTTGTTTAAATCAAATTGGACAATTTGAAACGTTTTTATGCAATTCTATTGCTTTCAACCCATGGGTAAAGAAAAGCGTGAAAAGTCTGGAGTCATGATTATTTCCATGTCACTAGTGGTGAAATCCACCAAAACGCATGTGAAACTGATAAACCTCCATGCACTTCAATTCCGCTTGAGAGTCTCTTACAAACGCGCTGGTTGAATGGTGCTGACATACGGGACGGGAACTTGAATATGAAACTTAAACAGCGAATGCGTGAAAGTTGACAGCCTTTTGTCCTAATTGTGCTGCGCAGGGTCAATAAACATTGATACAGAAAATCATGGGTTCTGCAGCAGTGTATAGCTCGTGTGCAGTAATTGCAAAAGGGACACTCGTGCAGACGAAGCGTCTTTACATCTACACCAGTGGTTTTCAGCGTTGTTCTGGGGACCCACTGTGCATGCTGGCTTTGGTTCTAACCACAGCTGTAATCGCAGGATTTTAACAAGCTGTTCATTAGTCTTAATGAAGTGTATTTAATGCTTAGAGCAGTTATTTGCCCTTTTAATTCACAAGATAAGAGAAATATCCGTGTTCGCCATCCAGAATAAAAAAATGCCATACCCACATTGCTATGCATTGGAAATAATAACATAAAATGAGAGAAAACAATGTAACTAATCAAATTAAAGATGTACTTGGCTCCTACTTGGTGAAAACTAATTGGCACATCAAGACAAATTTATTTGACAAGCGAATGGTAAAGAGTCAAACCAGCTCTGTGTTAATTTAATTAATTCACCTGAAGTTTTTTGAAATTACTTGAACTTGAAACAGTTGTGTCCCTCAGCCCAATTTGGGGTTTACTGAGTTCTTCAGTGTCTAATTTGATCAGTTTCAAATGTTACAATGCTGGAAATTTCTTGCAGTATAGAAATAAAACCACAATCTTCAAGGATATTTTATTCTTCATAGCATGTATAGATGCTTCTATAAAACATTTGGTTAAAAATAGTAAGTACCAACGCTAAATATGAAAAACAACTAATTAAGACATTAACAACTTGTTAAAATCTTGTGATAACAATTGTGGTTGGAACAAAAATCAGCATACACAGTGGGTCCCTAGGAGCGACGTTGAAGACCACTGATCTACATAATTGTAGAGTGAGAGTAGAAGTGATGTTGCATTTGACGTGAGTTTTATCTGCAAGTTTGTGCAGTGTAGGCCAATATGTTTATTAGTTGAATAACTATAGCTGTAGGCCTTAGATGCCTGTTATGTTATTAAATTATCAATTTTCATGAGCGTAAAATATACCACATTATTATTTTTAAGGGCCTGAACATTTATTCTGTTTGTGAGCAATTGTTTCCAACAGAAATGCATTAAATTCCCCTAGGTCAGAGGTGGGCAGCGATGGCCGTATCTGTCCCTGGTTTTCACACCAACGTCTGGTCTTTAATTAGTTGATTATCTCAATTAGCCAAACCATTTATGAAATCTGACGTTTCATGCGCATTTCTTTAAATTATCATGAAACTAAAAAGACTAGTCTTGTCTCCCTTCATAAAACATTTTCCTTTGATCGAATCATTTCGAAAATCTATATTTGTGCATGCTATCAATTAACTCAATTAACTAAAAAAAAATTGATTGGCTGGTGGTCTCTCTAACCTGGTGTCCTGGGTCTAAATCACTCTGATTGGTGGAGAGGACTGAGCAGAGCCAGTCCCCACTGGTGAGATCTGAGCTTCTTAATCCAGTTTATTAACCATCAATAATGGAAACTTTTCTCATGACCATCTCTGTGCGCATTGTGTAATCTTCTGTCGAACGAGCTATTGCGTCTGAACAGAGGACTTTATGACAGTTAGAAACCTCATAAGTATTGCGGCTCGCTATATTTCTTTAATATGCCATATAAAACTCTCCTAATATTGATGTAACCTTGTCGGCTCAGTGGGTTGTGTGTCCTTGGAAGGGCAGGATGTGGGTGAAAGTTGTTTTCCACCTGAACAGGAGAGGTGTGGGTTGGCGGAACATCGTTTGTGTTCAGATTAAAATGGCCGCCCTGAGTAGCAGGGGATGCATGGGGGTGGGTGGGTATATTCGGTTCCCTCATTCATAATGATTAATATTCCTGTTTCCTCCCTGAACATGAACAATGAGGCTCATGCGGGAGGGTCAGGGTAATTGATAGGAATAAAAACCTGCATACACACCGGCCCTCCAGGACCGTGATTGCCCACCCCTGCCCTAGGTAAATCTTTGAATGCCGTTTTCTCAAAACAAGTTTTTTGTCATACTCCAAGTCTAACTTCTCTGCCTCTGTAGTACCGCTGTACACCAAACTTTGCAGTTATACACTTTGCAATATTCTGAAGATATTTACAAAGGGATTTGTTAGTATATCATCCCTAGCCTGATTTATGAGACATTTTATTCCCAAAAATATGGAGAAAATGGATTTTTTGAGGCCATTGACAGCATATTTTGATTTTCTCAGTAATGAAAGCAGATATCCTTAAATCCCTCGGTAATTGTTTTTTCATTTTATATGTTAACAAAATGAAGAAAGAATTTTGCACCTGACTTTATCAGATGTTTAGATTTATCCTCCAAAAATATATGCAAATTGGCGCATATTTAATGAGATAATGCCTGATTTGCATATTTAAACATAAAAATGTCAAAAACTTGTAATACAAATTTTTTTCATACTATTGCAAGTAATCAACTGATAAAGTTTCATGATGATATTTATTATTTAAAAATTTTACCCTTTTCACCTGTTGACTCTCACCTTGACTACTTGACTGATACTCTGGACAAGTATATTGAGCAGTTTGCGTATCATTCTTAGCTGAGAAGTTTAATTCATGCAACTCCTGAAAGACAGGGATTCTACAGAACTCATCCATATTCTAAACCATGTTCGAGCTCAGCTTACTAGTGAGTATTCAATTACTGATCTGGCTGTGCCATCAAGTGATAGAATAGTCTAACTGCATGCATAAATTTACAGCTCCATGTCCGCTTGTGCCTACATCTGCAGAGATGGGTAAATGAAATAATAATTGCATGAAATCCGTCTTTTGTGTAGTTAGTGCCTAAAGTATAATATCTTCTGCATGCAGAAGAGTCTCGTGGCTTGGAATTTATATTCCTGCTTTCCATTTCATTTATAGCAACCTTCCGCCACATTGTAAAGTAATTAAGCAGAATTGGTTTAATAAAAATATCCTCCTATACAGAAAAGTTCATTTGGAAAATATGATCGTCTAAATTGCTCTTGATAAGCACAATTGCTGACTATACTGACAGCCTATTCTACACAGCTCCTTGTACAGAATGCGGTCATCTCCCTTCAATACAACTGCAATTTGATAGGTCCACCATCCTGGGCCATTTAACCCCTGTGGCTAATCCAGAATGCAGCTACCAGACTCAGCTTCAACATTTCCAAGTGACTCCACTACTGAGATCCCTTCACAAAGGTTAGATGTAAAGTCTTGACTCAGCCTCAATATTTCCACGTTACAGTGGAAATAGGTTTTGCTACTGCTACTGGGTGGCATGGTGGCTGCTGCCTCACAGCAAGAAGGTTGTGGGTTTGAATCTGGCCTGGGGCATTTCTCTGTGGAGTTTGCATGTTCTGCCCGTGTTTGCGTCCGGGTACTCCGGTTTCCCCCAACCACAAAAGGAACACTCCTCTAAGGCTGAGTGCGAATGTTTGGTGGTGGTCGGAGGGGCCGTAGGCGCATACTGGCAGCCACGCTTCCGTTAGTCTGCTACAAAAACGCAGTTACCACCATCAGAGCGTGAATGTGTGAGTGAACGAATAATGTGAAGCGTCTTTGGGTGCCCAGAAAAGCGCTATATAAAAAGAATGCATTATCATAATTATTATTACTGAGATCCCCCAGCTCACATTTAGTGTCCTGACTCTGGCCTGCACAGAAGTTAACAGAATGGCCCCTTCATACCCACAGGAAGTAATTGCTCATTACAGGCCTACTCTGCCCCTCAGCTCTGCTGCAGCAGGTCGGCTACATCTTCCTTTCCTCAGGCTGAATGGCGGCTTCACAATCCCAACCCCAGAGACTTTCCAGCCTATTTCCACAGTGATGGGATGAACTACTCATGTCCCAAAGACCTGCACAGTCTCAGAAGATCTACTGTCTTTTTCTGAAGACGTGTCACTTCAGGCGTAAATCCTCTCAATCACATGGTAACTTTCTGTTCCTCCAAAGGTTTGGTACTTGTTACAATTAATGTATCACTTGCACTTGCACTGATCGCTCTTTTTCATTAAAAATTAAGCTGAGAGGTAGAATGCATATTTTGAATGTGCGATGTGATGTTATTCCAGATTGAAAAATTGAATTTTCATTTTTGTTTAATTCAAATAATCATGGTTGGGTCACCTGCATTGCAGATGTGCTAAAAAGGTATCCTGAAAATTCCGTCTTTCTACCTTTTTTGATAATTAGTACTTTGCGAGGAAAGTACTTTTCTGAACTGAATGTAGCCTATTATGTCATCACCCTGACATCACATTAAGAAAGAAGCTTTGTATTGTTTAATTGCCAGTGGATTATTGTTATAATTGGGAAATGATTTAGATCAGGTCTGGAATTATATTGGTTTTAAAAAGTTTCATGAATGTGTGCCAAAATTACCCATTTTAAAGATTATAAAATTTTATCTTGCAAATTCAGTTGTCAAAGATCATAAAAACAAGTTGCAGTGCGTATATTTTTTTCATCATCATTATTATCATAATAATAATTATTATCATTATTTAATGCCCCTTTATTGGAAATTTCAGTTCAATTGAATCATTGGTTCTTGATGCACACATTCATGTCCCTTATCATGTTCATTAATATATTGCCAGACTTGCGTTTTTACAGCATGAATGGGTTTGCAGCTGCAGTCCTCATGTCATTCTTCCATCTGCAGGTTGCCAGATTGGCAGAGATGTCGTAAATGTATGCGCTTGCTGTCCCTCGCAGCAGCAGATTGTGTACATTACAGTGCAGCTGCTGTGCGTTCTCCAGGAGAGTGTGTTTCAGCGTGATAACGCCGCGCGTTTGTGTGAATCACCTGTGGCTCCAGGAATTCAGCTGCGAATGCAATTTTAATTTGTTAGCTCTTTTCCTCCAAAGTTCATCGTGTGTTTTCTTGCTGGAAACAGGTAATAAAAAGGTGTTTATTGCCCCCTTGCCTTCATGGAATAGACAGTTTGGATCCTCCTTGTCAAGGCCACCTGCCAAACAGTTTATGGCGTACGTTCACAATCACAGAAGGTTTCCTGGCCTTTCCAGAATTCGGATGCACCTGATGCACACCTGATAAACAGGAACTACTGAGTATTTAGAGCAGGAAGTGGAGTGTTGAGAAACAGAAATTATTTTGAGCAGGAGGTGAAGTGTTGGTAAATGAAAGACACGTTATTAGAAGCAAGCAGTTCTGATAAACAGGAAACGTACTGTTAAAAACAACAATGGGGTGCAGCTGAACAGGAAACTTGGTATTAGGAGCAGGAAGTGGAGTACTGATAAACAGGAAGTGCAGGTTATTTGGAGCAGGAAATACATACCAATAAATAGCAATGTGCAGGTAAGCAGCAAAAGTTTATTCAAATGAAAATCTTGTACTGATGACGAAGAAGTCACATTATAAAGTGCAGGGAATGGAGTCCAGATAGATCACATTGTAAATCTGAAACTCCAAAAAATGTAGATATGATGGCAAAATAAAAATATCCTGTGCAAACCTTCAACAGATGAAGTACTTTGAGATATTGAAAGCCCCTAAACCCACAGCTCTCTCTCCTCTCCTGGTTGATGATTGAGTTGTTGGCCGGAGCCACATCACATGACACTCTGAGCCCTTCCAGCGTCAATAGAGAAAGCAGTAGATGGAAATTAATGTTGAAGCAAAACTAAAGATGATCCTCCTCAAGTGAGTAAGGGCTGTGAGGTATTAAAAAACGAAGGTTGATATCAAATAATCATAATCTAACAAGAAAACGCCTCCCACAGACCTTCATGAGAAGCACTTAATTCACTTTGGTAAACGGCCATATACTCTAATGAGCAAAGTAATGTGAACCTGATGGTCTGATTTCTCTTAAAGTCTAGAGATGGCTTTTGAGCATTTTATTCAAGTAATCCCACTCCTATCAAACTGTGTCTTCCTGGAGGTCAGTCATCCATGTGATTTATGTAAATCCATGTTGGATGGATGTACTATTTTACTGTTAATGTAAATTACATGCACACACTCATACACGTGCACACACACACAGACAGAGTACTGGCCAAGTGAAATTGCTCGATTTTTCTCAAATTATATAAGATAGTTATGAACAAAATAAATAGTTTGCATGTACTCAGTCTGGTTTGACTCAGTCAAAGGCAAAGGTTTAATAACGCAATGATATCTCCTTTCACTTTTACTCCAATTCTGAAATCTGTCCTCCGATTTTGTAGCACTAAATAGGGCAGGTTAGTCTGGAGTCAGAGAGTAAGAGTCTGCAACTGTTTCTTCCACCAAGACACCAATAAACTGATTTTATTAGTATGTTGTTCCTCCAGGCTGAAGAAATTATGCAGATTAGCTCATTAAATTAATCAGGAACATTTTGGGGAGGACATTCATCTCATGAATTTGCACTGCCCACCTCTGCCATGGTATTTTCCATCTGAAAAAAAAAATTGATTGGCTGGTGGTCTCTCTAACCTGGTGTCCTGGGTCTAAATCACTCTGATTGGTGGAGAGGACTGAGCAGAGCCAGTCCCCACTGGTGAGATCTGAGCTTCTTAATCCAGTTAATTAACCATCAATAATGGAAACTTTTCTCATGAGCATCTCTGTGCGCATTGTGTGATCTTCTGTCGAACGAGCTATTGCGTGTGAACAGAGGACTTTATGACAGTTAGAAACCTCATAAGTATTGCGGCTCACTATATTTCTTTAATATGCCATATAAAACTCTCCTGATATTGATGTAACCTTGTCGGCTCAGTGGGTTGTGTGTCCTTGGAAGGGCAGGATGTGGGTGAAAGTTGTTTTCCACCTGAACAGGAGAGGTGTGGGTTGGCGGAACATCGTTTGTGTTCAGATTAAAATGGCCGCCCTGAGTAGCAGGGGATGCATGGGGGTGGGTGGGTATATCCGGTTCCCTCATTCATAATGATTAATATTCCTGTTCCCTCCCTGAACATGAACAATGAGGCTCATGCGGGATCAGCGAGGCATGATCATGTGATGCTGAGACCGGCGATTAATGAAGACACTCCCTCCCCACATAGATATCTTACCTCACAGACTCACTAGAGCAACAGGAAAAGAACAGCTCTTGAAGGCAGTGTAAGAAGGACGCCCTTGCTGTACAGTACACAGACTAGTATCATATACACACGAGACCCTCGCTGTACAGTACACGGACCAGTATCATATACACATGAGACCCTCGCTGTACAGTACACAGACCAGTATCATATACACATGAGGCCCTCGCTGTACAGTACACAGACCAGTATCATATACGCATGAGACCCTCACTGTACAGTACACAGACCAGTATCATATACACATGAGGCCCTCGCTGTACAGTACACAGACCAGTATCATATACACATGAGGCCCTCGCTGTACAGTACACAGACCAGTATCATATACGCATGAGACCCTCACTGTACAGTACACAGACCAGTATCATATACACATGAGGCCCTCGCTGTGCAGTCGAGGACCAGTATCATATACACATGAGGCCCTCGCTGTACAGTACACAGACCAGTATCATATACACAAGGCCCTCGCTGTACAGTACACAGACCAGTATCACATACACGAGGCCCTCGCTGTACAGTACACAGACCAGTATCATATACACATGAGACCCTCGCTGTACAGTACACAGACCAGTATCATATACACATGAGGCCCTCGCTGTACAGTACACAGACCAGTATCATATACACACGAGACCCTTGCTGTACAGTACACAGACCAGTATCATATACACATGAGGCCCTCGCTGTACAGTACACAGACCAGTATCATATACACATGAGGCCCTCGCTGTACAGTCGAGGACCAGTATCATATACGCATGAGGCCCTCGCTGTACAGTACACAGACCAGTATCATATACACATGAGGCCCTCGCTGTACAGTACACAGACCAGTATCATATACACGAGGCCCTCGCTGTACAGTACACAGACCAGTATCATATACACGAGGCCCTCGCTGTACAGTACACAGACCAGTATCATATACACATGAGGCCCTCGCTGTACAGTACACAGACCAGTATCATATACACATGAGGCCCTCGCTGTACAGTACACAGACCAGTATCATATACACGAGACCCTCGCTGTACAGTACACAGACCAGTATCATATACACATGAGACCCTCGCTGTACAGTACACAGACCAGTATCATATACACGAGACCCTCGCTGTACAGTACACAGACCAGTATCATATACACATGAGACCCTCGCTGTACAGTACACAGACCAGTATCATATACACGAGACCCTCGCTGTACTGTACACTGACCAGTATCATATACACACGAGACCCTTGCTGTACAGTACACAGACCAGTATCATATACACATGAGGCCCTCGCTGTACAGTACACAGACCAGTATCATATACACATGAGGCCCTCGCTGTACAGATCACAGACCAGTATCATATACACATGAGGCCCTCGCTGTACAGTACACAGACCAGTATCATATACACATGAGGCCCTCGCTGTACAGTACACAGACCAGTATCATATACACATGAGGCCCTCGCTGTACAGTACACAGACCAGTATCATATACACATGAGACCCTCGCTGTACAGTACACAGACCAGTATCATATACACATGAGACCCTCGCTGTACAGTACACAGACCAGTATCATATACACACGAGACCCTTGCTGTACAGTACACAGACCAGTATCATATACACATGAGACCCTCGCTGTACAGTGCACAGACCAGTATCATATACACACGAGACCCTTGCTGTACAGTACACAGACCAGTATCATATACACATGAGGCCCTCGCTGTACAGTACACAGACCAGTATCATATACACATGAGACCCTCGCTGTACAGTACACAGACCAGTATCATATACACACGAGACCCTTGCTGTACAGTACACAGACCAGTATCATATACACATGAGGCCCTCGCAGTACAGTACACAGACCAGCATCATAGACACATGAGACCCTCGCTGTATAGTACACCGCCGTCTCCTTAAAAAAATTTGATGCTCTAGTGGAACATCTTTATTACAGTTAAGCTTTGTTAACAGGATAAGCTGAGAACCTTCTGAGGCTGCTACAGCATGAATTTTCATAAACCAGGATTGGTGAGATTTCAAACTGAATTTGACAGAACAGAGGTTATTATCATCTTACCATTTTTATGTGACAGGGGAACACTTCTGCATTTTGAAAATTCGGTTTCTGACTTTAGAGAGAATAGGAGAAGACAGTCAGCTCACAGAGAGAACAATCCTTAATTCACCTGAAGATGACAGTTATTTTCATTCTAAATAGGGCTGCAGCCATTTTTATTACGATTATTCTGATTATATTTGCCTCTGCAGTAGGATGTCTGTTCTGTCTACAAACGGCTAACGAGGAAATGAGAGCAGGACGGTGGGGAAGTGAGGAGGAGAGATGGAGAAATAATTATTCAGGAGCTGGGGAATTCGGCTTTAATCTGTTTTTGTAGAGACATAAATGAATGAACAGAGGCGAGTGAGCGCAGGAGGGAACAGAGATAAAGGGGGAGTGGGGAGAGGGACAGGTGTAGAATAATGACCTAACCGCTCTGCCTTCATTTCACACGCCACAACTCAAACCACACTGTTCCGTTACACGAAAATGCACAAACCACAGACAAATGCTCAAATCACAGTTTCGTCTACAAACAAATGCTTAAACCACACTGATCTTTTTACACACAAATTCTCAAACCACGCTGTTTCTTTTACAAACAAATGCTCAAACCACACTGTTCTTTTTATATGCAAATGCTCAACCCACACTGATCCTTTTACACAAAGGCTCAAACCACACCATTACTTTTGCACACTTTTGTTCAAACCACATTTGGTTTTACACACTAATGCTCAAACCACAGTTTCTTTCCCATGTACATGCTCAAATCACACTGTTCCTTTTAAACACTAAACACTTATCTTACACCTTGAATATGCAAAGCTGAATTTGACGCGCCCCATATCAAATTTACGGCTGAATTGTGCCACAATTCCTTCTTGACAAACAGGCAGACAAACACTAGATGCTCATTACAGTTCTATCTCAGGCTTGAGTTGGAATAAGAGCAGAGATGAGTGATAGAGGTGGAAATTCTGCAGCTTAAACTTATGGAATATACCTGACAGAAATCAGCAGATTTGCTGCATGCAGCCCATGCTCAATAATAAAGGTTTTTTCATCATCAATGTTCTGAACAGTTCTACTGAAACTCTCTCACAGAGATCACTCATTTTTTGAGACGCTGCACCATTATTACGGCCAGACCAAAGAAAAAGACCAGGATGAGAGGGCGAGAGAGAGAGGCTCCTCTTTTCAGTGCAGGTCCTCTATTGTAATTGAACATAAATTATCAGATCACACAAAAAAATAGCAAAAATCTCCTGAAAAACCTCATGAAAAATTTTTTTTGGTAATCACAGATTACTTAAAGCCACCAAAAAACTTTCACTTTTTAATTTGCTTTTTGTCCTCAGAGAATTAATTCCTACTTACAACCTTTATTTATGCATGTACAGATGTACTGTTACATTCGCGCGTGCGCACACACACTCACACACACACACTCACACACACACACACACACACACTCACACACACACACACACACTCACACACTCACACACTCACACACACACGCACACACACACACACAGGAAAATTCACATGCGCACACAAGTCAGTTTTATGTTGTAATGTAATATCAAGCTGACTCCTTTATTACCAGTCATACATCAAAAGAGGAATGTAGAAACAGCAGCAATCAATCACACATTTATTACAATAATAAACAGGCTTCAACTAATAAAAAATCATTTTAAAAAGCAGTAAAAAGGTAGATTTAACTCTGGCCTTCAGACTGTGTGTTCAGTAAGGATTGCAGGGGCAGGAGACCAGATGATGATCAGAGATTCTGATTATTTGATCCTGGTGAAATATTTCAAACTTCACTCAGCGAATCTGGACTGTAAAGGTCACCTTTGACACAAAACTGTCAGTTTATTACAGTGAAGGTGAAAAGTGTTATAAAAACCAGGACTGAGGTTTTTATGCCTCCTGGGTATCATACTGGGAGGGAATGGAACCGGAGAACCGGGCTGAGCCTTGGATGAGACCAGTTTGAGATTTCAATGATACCAATTTAAGGTTGGGATAAGAACAGGTTAATATGGACATGCAACAAGCTTAAAGGCCTTTTCACACTGTTATGGCCCCAATTTGTTATTACATTTATGACAGCAAGGGATGACAGACACAATTTTAAAACTTAAACACATTTAATTAAACAAAGACTTTTAACTAATCTACTATCTACTCTGCTGACCAAGATTGATATATACAAGAAAAAAAATACTCACAGTCCCTTTGGTTGGGATGCTTGGTGATGTTCCGGGTGAGGAAAATGCTCCATCACAGGCAAAAATCCACAAAAAGCTTCACAGGTCTTGAAAAGAGTGACAAGTCTGGTCACATGTATCCTTCTGCTTGCAATTTCTCCTACTACTTTACTCTCTCAATTTTCCTCCTTATATACTCTTTTGCAGACCCCCCCCACCTTTTAGACTTTTTTTTTCTGGGACTTTCTCCTCTCAGACATGCCCAGGAAATCCCCCAATCCCCTTTACTAGACTTACTATATGAGGCAAATTTGAAGTCTGTGTACGTAATTGTTCCAGAGATATGGTTAAAAAAATTATTTCTTCAACGTATAGCGCCACCGAGGAGTGCATACTTGCCCAAAATCTAATCAGTTCATCCTCTCTACCATATCTATCCATATGCTAAAAATGAGCAGCCGATGTAAAGTATTTTGTGAGTTATCGCGCTAATGGCTGAAATCTGCAGACGCGGCGTCGGCGGCGGGTGGGGCGAAACCATGATATCCCCGAAACTCGTATTTCAGGGATATGAATAGTGTGGGAAAAGATCTCACATGTGTGTCACACCCGCTCCCGGCAGCCCCGTGACCACGCCCTCCTCGTTTCAGCCCACGTGACCTCATCAACCTTCCCCTGAGTACTACTGTCTTTCACCTGTAGTTGTGCAGGATAAACCCCTGTCTTTGTCCAGCCCCTTACTGGGCGTCGTCTTGCTACAACGAATCTGTGTCACTTGATTTCCTCGTCTTGATAAAGCTCCTACGTTCCTTGTTCCTTCCGTAATTGCGTATCTTAGAAATCCAGTGCATTTCCTAGTATTTTCACTCCATTAGGAGTTTTGTTTATACTTCAGTACTTCTGTCTTTTGCTACCTCTGACTATTTTTGCAGCGCTGGTCGCTCTTTAAGTTTTTGTATTTCCATTTCTGACGCCCTCTCTTTCTGTCCACGAACCTTTTTATCAATCTTGTTGCCTCTTTGACTTTTGCCATTTTTTCTGCAGAACGCGATTTTTGGGTCCAGCATCTCCTTTGAAACTTAGTTTTGTTCTTTTGCTACTAATCTCTTTATTTTGCTTGTATTCGCGTCTTTGCACTGACTTTGAATGTAATCTGTCCCGCGAAAAATTTGTTTTGCGTCCCATGTGAATGCAGCTTTATGGTGCATTTCTGTTGTGCAAACCCACGTTCATAATAATCATATTTAGGTAAAAGCTGTACATTCATGTCCTCTTGTTACATCACCCCTGAAAGTAAAAGTACCCAAATAAACTCTACTCCCTCATTGTCTCTATTCCTGAGTATCTCCTGACAATGTCTGTCCTTTTGACAAGCAAACAAATCTGTACTCAAATTCAGTGTAATTGTCAGTATTTGAATCTCTCTAGTTATATTGTATGTATATTTGTTTTATTATTTCTCATGTCTCATTGTTAATTTACGCACTCACTTATATAAGTCCATGCATTTGGATTCATCTGTCTCTTGCCATGTTTTCAATTTTCACTCTTGCACCAGCACTGCCCTTCATTCATTGGGTTATTGTTCCCTGATCTGCAGCCACACCTCCCTGCGTGTACCTCAGCTCAACACAGCTGCACTCAATGTAATCAGGCCCTTAGCTTTCGTTAAAGTCGCCCATTACTGTGCATTTCCTCTTGAGTTTGTCAGCCAGTTTCATCTGCGTCTCACTTTTGAGCAAAATCCTGATTCGCTCATCCCTGGTCATGGTTTGGCACAGTCCTGTCCCTAGTGTGTGTGTTCGATTACCCGTGCGTCACTTCTGTCAGGTTTTTATTTACTTTCTTGTATTGGAATTGGCCTTCTTTTTGCCATTTGCCATTGGTGTACTTACTTCCTGGTTTTTGACTTCTAGATTGAACTTTGATTACAGCTGTGGATTCACCCCTCTGTAGTGCATTCTCAATGCGTTACTCACCTGACCTTCACGACCTTGAGGTCTGATGAAACCTGCAAAATGAATAATCATCTGTGTCCGAGTTCTGCACCTGACTAGTGTCAAATGAGGAAAATGCAGTTCCTTCTGAGGTCACGTCTGTGTGACATCAGGCGAATTAACCCCACCGCTGTTTTGAATCTCAACTGTTTTCCCTCCATGAGAATCACAGACTCTTTCCTGCCTCTACTTATTGGACAGGAAATTTTAGGCAAGGGTTAGGTTTGGGTCTAGGTTTAGGGTTAGGGGTTAGAATTAAGGCCGGGGATGGGGAAACAACAGACGACTTGCTTTAGCCAAAGCTGTTTAACAGAAATGAAATGATGTCATTTCAGTTTGGTGGATGGAATTAAGTGACGACCCCCAAAAATGCAGCCTTTGAAGGATGCAGCCCCCGCTTTGAGATGCACCCCTTGAATAGCCTTTTCTCAGAGTCAATGGACAATAAACGTTAGTGGCCCGTCAGCAATGATATTGTCCCTTCATGAATAGGGCCCCTGGACTGCAGAAATGTGCATCAGACGCCCTCTGAGCTCTGACTGTCCTGATCAGCAGTGATGCACTGCTCTGTTTACCTGAACACGAAAACACAGAGAGAGCGTATCTCGAAAACAACAGGAATGGGTTAGATCACTCACTTTTATTCAGGGACAAGTTGTCCTTCTAACACCAATCGTATCATTAATTCGATTGACATTATGTAGCACAGTCACTGTATAAATCTTATTTGTTGCAGAATTGAGTTGAGGCCGATGCTTCTATGATTTGAACAGGAGCACTTCAGGAATAATTTATGACTGATGAGTGATGCGCTGTAGATATATACTTGTATTGTAGTATTACCTTGAGACTGGTACCCTTGAAAACAAACAAAATATTTCTAATGACTCATATTTCAAATTCATTTGCAAAGTGGTCCAATTACTGAAAACTCACTTCCAGTGGCCTGACATGGGGAACATTTTTGAGGAGTCAACAAAACCTCTAATCCACGTCATTTGTTTGGGGGGAATGTTACTCATCGCCACTTTAACTGCCAATTTATTGTCACCAGAGCACCCGGTATAATGCACTTTACATTTGATTTTTCATTTGATAATGAATCAAGGAGGCATTTATTCATAGACTCAATCAGGAGATATTGGTGGCTGGACTGAGTTAAGCTACTTTCACACGAGTTTAGCGCATATTCGCGTCTTTGCATTGACTTTGAATGTAATCTATTGTGCAAAAAATTCGTTTCACGTCCGGGGTGAAAGCAGCTTTACAAAGCTGAACGTAGGCTATTCCATTGTGTTGCATATAAAGTTAACATTATAAGATTATAATGTCATCTAGTAAGCAATATAATTATATAATTTATAATTTATGCATTATATTCAGAAATAATCATCTAATCTAAACAATATGGTCTTTTGGATAGCATGCTGTGGGTCATAGACATCATCTTGTTATGGCCCCAATTTGTTATGATATATACAACAGCAAGGGATGACAGACAAAATTTTAAAACTTAAACAGATTTAATTTAACAAAGACCAACACTAACCTACAATTTATACTACTGACCAAGATTGATAATATTCAAGAAAAAAAATATTTACAGTCCCTTGTGATGGGGTTGCTTGGTGATTTTCTAGGACAGGAAAATGCTCCAACACAGGCAAAAATCCACAAAATCACCTCACAGGTCTTGAAAAGAGTGACAGGTCTGGTCACATGTATCCTTCTCCTTGCAATTTCTCCTACTACTTTACTCTCTCAATTTTTCTCCTTATATACTCTTTTGCAGCCCACTCCCACCTTTTAGACTTTTTTTATTCTCTGGGACTTTCCCCTCTCAGACATGCCCAGAACATGCCCAAACCTAGCTCCAGACTGGGCTTAACAAAAAAAAAGTCAATACTGCCATCTAGTAGCTTTTTTCCACATTGCACCTCCATTCCAAAAGGGAAAAATTTTGACTCAAAAAGAAAAAATTTTTCTTTTCAAGACAAAAATGGATAAGTAGACACTTGTGTGTGTGTGTGTGTGTATATACATATATATAAAATACAATCTGCTAATAAACACATGTACGCGATACAGTACATACACTCACTCAAACACGGGACAAGCAATCAGCAATTAAATTGTCACTTCCCCTCACATACTCAATTTCCAAGTCAAACTCCTGTAAAATCAAACTCCAATTCAACAATCTCCGATTCTTGTTTTTCATCTTACTCAAAAACATTAACGGATTGTGTTCAGTATGCACAATCATTGGCTTTTGCCCTGTACAAACATAAACCTCAAAGTGTTGTAAAGATAGAACCAGAGCCAACAGCTCCTTCTCTATTGTGGAATAGTTCCTTTGGTGGCGATTGAACTTCCCGGAGAAGTATGCCACGGGATGCTCAATGTCATCAGAGTCACTTCTCTGTAGGAGCACAGATCCACAAGCTTGGTCGCTAGCGTCAACCGCGATGGAGAACGGTTTGTTGAAGTCAGGAGATTTGAGCACGGGGAAGTGACACAGCAGAGACTTCAGGCGATCGAAGGCTCTCTGGCATGCTTCATCCCAAGTGAACTTTACACCTTTCTTCAGTTGGTTGGTGAGACTGAGAGCAATCTCAGCAAAGTTCTTGCAGAACTTGCGGTAGTACCCGATCATTCCAAGGAAGCGGTGCAAAGCTTTTTTGTTGTCAGGAACTGGAAAGTCCATGATGGCTTGGACTTTAGCATTTATAGGTGCCACCTTACCCTAGCCTATCACATAGCCAAGATATGTGACAGTAGCACGACCAAAGTCACTATTGTTCAGGCTAACAGTCAGGTTAGCCTGGGTCAAGCGCTGGAACAATGTCTCTACATCTTTCAGATGTTCTTCCCGGGAGTCACTCCATGTGATCTGGTCGTCGATGTACGCACCCATGTGTGGTAATCCGGCGATTGTACACTGTATCCTCCTTTGGAATGTGGCTGGGGCCTTTTTCATGCCAAAGGGTAGGAATTCATACTTTACAACCCAGATAGTGTGGCAAAAGCAGAGATACTCTTGGCCCTCTCAGTTAAAGGTACACATTAATAACGCTTCAATAAATCAATCTTGGTCAGAAATTACTTACTCTATCGATACAATCATCAATCCTAGGTATTGGGAACGCATCAGTTCTAGTTACAGCATTGACTTTGCGATAATCTGTACAGAATCTAGTACTTCCATCAGGTCTTGGAACTAGCACACAGGGTGAACTCCAATCTGAGTTGGAGGGTCTGATAATATCATATACTCAACCTCTTTCTCAGCAATCTTTCTCTTTTGAGGATTCATCCGGTACGGATGCTGTTTTATTGGTTTGGCATCACCAACATCTGCATCATGAGAAGCTATAGAATCTCTCTTTGGAACAGGAAATAGATCTTTATATTTCTTGATCAACCTCTCAAACTGATCTTTCTGCGAGGGTTCTAAGTGCTGGAGTTTTACATCAAGATTTTGCAACGCTTCAGAATTTGACAATTTACATGAAAGAACTTCAGCTTTATTTCTAGGTTCATCATCTTGAAACTCCCCCTCATCTTCACAAGTCTCGGCCATAGGAGGATCTGAAGGGACAGCTGCAACCCTAGCATTCCTATGATAAGGCTTCAACATGTTAATGTGACACAACTGTTTTGGCTTTCTCTTATCTTCACAATGTAATTGAGATCATTGAGTTTTGTCAGAATTACAGTTGGGTCTAACTGGTGTTTTCCAACTACCTGACAAGTGTGACAGGTTTTGCAAAAGTTGGAAAAATCTTTCCGAAGCCTAGGCCAGAAAAATTGTTTCATGATCTTGTCAACAGTCTTATTAACACCAAGATGACCTCCTAAAGGTAAACTATGAGCCATTGTTAAGACATCATTCCTGTAGACCTTCGGAACAACAATTTGCCTGACCACTGCCCGATCTGCATTGGCAGGGATATCAGGAGGGCGCCACTTCCGCATCAACACACCATCCTTGAGATTATACCCAACTGGAACTGCGTCTATTTCTTTATCAGGAAGGGCTCTCCTCTTTAATACACAAATTTCAGGATCATTAGTTTGCTCCTCAATCAACCGCTTTCTGGACAGAGACAAGTCTCCAGACACATCAGAATCACCAGACCCATCTGGCTGGCTGTACAGAGAACTGATCAAAGTATCTGATGAGTCCTCAAATGGAGAAACCATAGTAGGTCGAACAGAGTCATGAAACGAACCACCTGAGTCAGGACTATTTAATATGCTGGACGACACCACATCATCTTCTTCTTTAGCCTTCTTGGCCATAGCACGGGTCACTGCACAGAAAGGATACAGAGATGGGTCTTCATCACCATCTTCAGTGCTCGGCTGTGAAGTAAGATGAACAGGGGGAACTACATTGCCCCCAGCCAGGTCATTGCCTAGCAACAAAGAAACACCCTTGATCGGTAGACTTCACATAAGTTCCACCTTTACCTGTCCTGTAACTAAATCTGACTTCAAGAATACAGAGCGCAGGGGTACAGATACAGTCCTCCCTTCAATACCTTGTACAAGTATGAAATCTCCAGAAGCGGTCTCGTCACGTAACTCCAAGGAGTCCATCAACAAAAGTGACTGAGAAGCTCCGGTATCCCTTAGGATATATATGGGAACAGGAGTAGTATGCTCATTCAGAGCCACAAATCCCTCTGACACAAATGGAAGAAATTCCACCCTCACAAAGTCAGCAGTATCAGGATTCTTAGCCCCACAAGGAGCAGGCAATTTAGCAGATCGATCATCTACTATAGGGGTTTGTAACAGTGACATGCCGTGGAGGTTAGTTTGGTGAGGCAGAAACCACCCCTTTGCCTGATTAGCAATCATACGATTAACTAGTTTAGTAAGACTATTCGTTTGAATGACGGGCCAGTTTAAGTTTCCGCGGCGTTATTGCTCAGTACATCAAAGCTGAAATGCTCAACAACAGATTTGCGCGTACTTGCTTCCAGGAAGCCGAAGCAATGTCATCAAAAAAATATTAACACAGTTCGACTTATGCAGGTTCAATGCTTAATCAATAGCCAATATAATGTATTCTCTTTCAAATACGCGCTTTTACACCCAAACAAAAAGTGGGCGTTTATTTACAGTCTTCTTTCTTAATCCAATTAACAAAACGTTTAAACGATATACAGAATTACTGAGAGAATTTTTCCTAATTAGCTCGCCGGGATGAATGTCCGGAGAGCTATTGTTGTACCCCTGGCGTCCGCGTCCGCGTCCGTCCGCGTGCAGAAAAAACTTTAACCTTGCCCCCCGGCGAGCTTTGTTGTCCTTCTGACAACTCTTGTTTATTATTCCGATTTCCATCCTTGCAGTCTCGAATTGCAGCGTATACGTGAATGAAGTTATTATCTCCTCTATCAGTATCAGGCTTCCTACATGCTTGGTCTTAATTGTTTTCATTGTTTTCAGGAATAGTACGTGGAAACAGATTCACAAAATCCTGTGATAAATGTTTGGGTCACTGCCTCACCTCACCGTACATCTCTGGCTTCCTGTAAGCATATACTCGCAAAACTGCAGTTTCGTGAGCATTTCAAGTTCGATGTAGTCTACTGAGCAATAACGCCGCGGAAACATAAACTGCCCGTCATTCTGCCGAATAGTCTTACTAAACTAATTAATCGTCTGATTGCTAATCAAGCAAAGGGGAGGTTTCTGCCTCACCAAACTAACCTCCGACTGCACGTCACTGGTTTCTAACCTTGTTTTCACAAAGGCATTTGGTTTGGTATCCTTTTCCTTTTCTTTGTTAGCTTTAAGGAACCAACAGTTAGTTGTAACATGACCAGATTTCTTACGAAAATTGCAAACTAGACCACTTTTTTCACTGTCAGCTTTCACACTTTGATCAGACCTGTGATTGGATGTCTGAGCACCATCACCAGATTTGTCTTTGGTATTGGGTGAGGAATCTTGGGTATCACCATTACATTTCTTCTGAAATTGGAACCATCTATTGTTACTTTTAGGTGTGAGAACATATTCGTCTGCAAATTTGGCAGCTGATTGCAAATTCAGTGCTTGCTTCTCATTAAGGTAGGTCTTAATATCATCCCTAACACAGTTCTTGAATTCTTCAATTAACACCATCTCTTTTAGTGAGTTGAAATCATCCTTGACCTCCATAGAAGTACACCAGCGCTCAAAGCAAACCTTCTTCTCATTAGTAAATTCCACATAAGTCTGATTTTCAGATTTCTTCAGACCTCTGAATTTCTGTCGGTAAGCCTCTGGAACCAACTCATAAGCTCTCAAAATAACCTTTTTGACAACCTCATAATCAGAGGAATCATCTGCAGACAAAGCCGAATAGGCTTGTTGAGCTTTACCCTTGAGGACAGTTTGCAACATCAGAGGCCAGTGTTCCTTTGGCCACTGGCAACTCTTAGCTACCTTCTCAAAGCACTGGAAATACTTAACAATGTCCTCCTCCAACAATGGAGGCACCAGTTTTACCTCCTGTCTAGCACGAAATTTGTTTTCAGATTCTATTTTGATTTTTAGTAGCTCCTCTTGGAGCCTTTCTTCTTTATCTAATTTCTGTAACTCAAAATCTCTGTCTCTCTCTTTCCTGTTTTTCTCTCTCAAATTCTCATTGTTTTTTTCGCTTGCTAATTTTTCAAACTCAAACTGTCTTTGTTTTTCTTTTTCCTCCCTCTCAAATTCTTTGTTTTTCTCTTTTTCTCCATTTCAATCTCTAGCATTTTTTATTTAAGTTCCATTTCTACATTTGTATTTTCCATTGGAAACTGTTCCAGATCTCCTGGTGCAAATACATTTTCATCAATGTAATATTCAACAATCTCTCTCGCCAGTCTTGCTTTTTGCATGGCTGGTTTTACCTCTGTCAGCTATAACTGTCTGCATATTTCCAACAGTTCTGTCTTTTTAAAAGACTTCAAAACCTCTATGGCTGGCGATGCCAAGAAATCATCCATTGCTGTTGATCTGTCAAAATATATCTAGGAAAAATAAAAAAAAAACAAATTCACAATTTGAAATGTTAGATTTTCAATAAATGACTCACCCAATGGTCTATACCGGACTTGAGCCCCTAATTTGTTATGGCCCCAATTTGTTATGAAATTTACGACAGCAAGGGATGACGGACAAAATTTTTAAACTCAAACAGATTTAATTAAACAAAGACCAACACTGACCTACAATTTAGACTACTGACCAAGATTGATAATATTCAAGAAAAAAAATATTTACAGTCCCTTTGGTGGGGTTGCTTGGTGATGTTCCGGGTGAGGAAAATGCTCCAATACAGGCAAAAATCCACAAAAAGCTTGACAGGTCTTGAAAAGAGTGACAGGTCTGGTCACATGTATCCTTCTGCTTGCAATTTCTCCTACTACTTTACTCTCTCAATTTTTCTCCTTATATACTCTTTTGCAGACCCCTCCCACCTTTTAGACTTTTTTTTTCTGGGACTTTCTCCTCTCAGACATGCCCAGGACATGCCCAAACATAGCCCCAGACTGGGCCTAACAAAAAAAAAAGTCAATACTGCCATTTATTGGCTTTTTTCCACATTGCAATCTGATGCACTATATGAAAATATTCAGTAAAAAAGAATGGACAGACCTAATGTCTTGGCAAAACAAAATAGTAGGAAATTTTAGCCACTTTCTTTCGGTAATGTTTATGGACAGTTCTTTCAACTTAAACAACTTAAAATTTTGCTAATTCACCGCGTATCTTCAGCTCAGTTTTTATCTATGCCCCCGTTGATTATATAATGGCCAGCTCAAAATCATGTTAGGTAAGGATACTTCCGTCAATTTCACTATACATTTGCAGAACAAATTCTGCTCCATTTACGGATACCTGCGATCACCCAATACAGAAAAATAAGTCTTTGCAGGCCAACAGTATGTGTTCTGCAGCAGTAACATATTCCTGCGTTCACCCAATACGAACACTTCCAATCTAGTAGATTACAGTAGGCAAAGTTATACTCTCCTTATAGTTTAGCCACTGGCTAACCTAGTTATTTCATTTCAATGACGCTTTGGTTTGATTGCTGAAGCCGAAGGGCGGCTGGCTTCCCTTCGCTTACTTCTGCCACTCTGGCAGTCGGAAGACCTCTGGAAGTGGCATGACCATACCTTTATCTGATTGGATAATCTTTTGCTAAGGGATGCCAACTTCAATTGGCTTCCTCGGGGACAAGGCATTAGTCGACAGAAGGAGCGCCATACAGTTTTTTATCTCAAATTTACCACACAACATTTAGAGGGGCGCTGTCCCTCTGACTGAAAAACACTCCTTGAGAAATGGAGCCAAGAAAGCAGCAGCAACAAGGCACAGAAATACCAGAATGAAAAAAAAAAACTGATATGATTGAAGTGAAGCTACGGTCCTGAAAAAACTGGGGAAGTTTGGCTTCCCTTGGCGTCCGTGAGAAAACCCCACTGCTCACTTCACCTGTGCCGCTGCTTCCACACTCCTCAAATGATCTGCTCCTCAGTCCTCTTGTAGGAGTCCGCCAGACCCCCGAGGCTCTGTAACAGTCAAGGAAATACTTCATACTTCAATGTGATTCACTCATAAACATGGATTTTTACTGTAACTCTCTGTACAGCAAACAGTTTCTGGACGTGTTTCACTCCTGATACAATTTCACTGAATATTTGTCATGTGACTGTTTTTGTCAGTTGATTCAAACATGTCTCCCAGTTTTTAAAATTTTTTTTGTGGATCAGGTCAGCGTAAATTTTTTTTGTAAAATTTTAAATGAGGCAAGTAGAAATATCAAATATATAGAAGTTTATTCATAAGTTTAATCTTAGATTAGATTTTTTTTTTCCCTGATGGTTGCATATATCACGTATGATTCGTTCAATGACCATTAGAAAGTACAAATCCACCAATGGGTTTTTGTTTTTATAGTTTGTGGCTGTCTTAACTGGTGCAATATTGGTGATCTTCAAAGAAAATAAAAAGGGTATATTAAACACGCCAGCGGGGTATCGGGGTCCAGACGGCTAATAGCAGGCTTCAGAACTGCTGTACAAAAAATTATGCATAACTTCTGTTTGACCAGAACACCAGAATGCTTCCTCAAAGCTATTACATAATTTCTGTGGGAATCACATTTCTGGAATGTGTGTTTGGATTGTGCACCTCTTTAAATCTGTTCTTTTACGGTCAGCATCTTTAAAACGCTTTATGGAATTAATTTCATTCCGCTCAAATGAAATAATTTCCCCTCACTCTTAGCCCGGTAAACCTGTCTCATTACTCCAACATCACATTTATGACCAATTTCAGGGAGGCTGGTGTCAGACTCTAATGTGCAGAACGTTCACATAATGCTCCCATCAGGGAAAAATAAGGCATTTTTTATCAGTTCTAAATAGTTTTTTAACTCCAGTCCTGGAGGGGCGCAGTGTTTGCAGGTTTAACTCCAGTCCTGGAGAGCCACAGCGTCTGCAGGTTAAACTCCAGTCATGGAGGGCGACAGTGTCTGCAGGTTTAACTCCAGTCCTGGAGGGCTGCAGTATCTGCAGGTTTCAATCCAGTCCTGGAGGGCCACGGTGTCTGCAGGAGAAACTCCAGTCATGGAGGGCGACAGTGTCTGCAGGTTTAACTCCAGTCCTGGAGGGCTGCAGTATCTGCAGGTTTCAATCCAGTCCTGGAGGGCCACGGTGTCTGCAGGTTTAACTCCAGTCCTGGAGGGACACAGTGTATGCATGTTTAACTCCAGTCCTGGAGGGACACAGTGTATGCATGTTTAATTTAAGTCCCGGAGGGCCACAGTATCTGCAGGTTAAACTCCAGTCCTGGAAGGCCGCAGTATCTGCAGGTTTCACTCTAGTCCCGGAGGGCCACGGTGTCTGCAGGTTTAACTCCAGTCCTGGAGGGACACAGTGTATGCATGTTTAACTCCAGTACTGAAGGGTCACAGTGTCTGCATGTTTAACTCCAGTCCTGGAGGGACACAGTGTATGCATGTTTAATTTAAGTCCCGGAGGGCCACAGTATCTGCAGGTTAAACTCCAGTCCTGGAAGGCCGCAGTATCTGCAGGTTTCACTCTAGTCCAGGAGGGCCACGGTGTCTGCAGGTTTAACTCCAGTCCTGGAGGGACACAGTGTATGCATGTTTAACTCCAGTACTGAAGGGCCACAGTGTCTGCATGTTTAACTCCAGTCCTGGAGGGACACAGTGTATGCATGTTTAACTCCAGTCCTGGAGGGACACAGTGTATGCAGGTTAAACTCCAGTCCCGGAAGGCCGCAGTATCTGCAGGTTTCACTCTAGTCCCCGAGGGCCACAGTGTCTGCAGGTTTAACTCCAGTCCTGGAGGGACACAGTGTATGCATGTTTAACTCCAGTACTGAAGGGCCACAGTGTCTGCATGTTTAACTCCAGTCCTGGAGGGACACAGTGTATGCAGGTTAAACTCCAGTCCCGGAAGGCCGCAGTATCTGCAGGTTTCACTCTAGTCCCCGAGGGCCACAGTGTCTGCAGGTTTAACTCCAGTCCCGGAGGGCCACGGTGTCTGCAGGTTTAACTCCAGTCCTGGAGGGCCGCAGTATCTGCAGGTTTCACTCCAGTCCCGAAGGGCCACAGTGTCTGCAGGTTTAACTCCAGTCCCGGAGGGCCACAGTGTCTGCAGGTTTAACTCAAGTCCTGGAGGGCCACAGTGTCTACAGGCTAAACTCCAGTCCTGGAGGGTCACAGAGTCTGCAGGTTTAACTCCAGTCCTGGAGGGCCACAGTGTCTGCAGGTTTAACTCCAGTCCTGGAGGGACACAGTGTATGCATGTTTAACTCCAGTCCTGGAGGGACACAGTGTATGCATGTTTAACTCCAGTCCTGGAGGGTCGCAGTGTCTGCAGGTTTAACTCCAGTCTCGGAGGGCCACAGTGTCTGCAGGTTTAACTCCAGTCATGGAGGGCCACAGTGTCTGCAGGTTTAACTCCAGTCCTGGAGGGCCACAGTGTCTGCAGGTTTAACTCCAGTCCTGGAGGGCCACAGTGTCTACAGGTTAAACTCCAGTCCTAGAGGGGCACAGTGTCTGCAGGTTTAACTCCAGTCCTGAAGGGCCGCAGTGTCTGCAGGTTTAACTCCAGTCCTGGAGGGCCACAGGGTCTGCAGGTTTAACTCCAGTCCTGGAGGGACACAGTGTATGCATGTTTAACTCCAGTCCGGGAGGGACACAGTGTCTGCAGGTTTAACTCCAGTCCTGGAGGGCCACAGTGTCTGCAGGTTTAACTCCAGTCCTGGGGGGGCACGGTGTCTGCAGGTTTAACTCCAGTCCTGGAGGGCCACAGTGTCTGCAGGTTTAACTCCAGTCCTGGAGGGACACAGTGTCTGCAGGTTTAACTCCAGTCCCGGAGGGCCACAGTGTCTGCAGGTTTAACTCCAGTCCCGGAGGGCCACAGTGTCTGCAGGTTTAACTCCAGTCCTGGAGGGCCGCCTTATCTGCAGGTTTCACTCCAGTCCCAGAGGGCCACAGTGTCCGCAGGTTTAACTCCAGTCCCGGAGGGCCACAGTGTCTGCAGGTGTAACTCCAGTCCCGGAGGGCCACAGTATCCGCAGGTTTCACTCTAGTCCCGGAGGGCCACAGTGTCTGCAGGTTTAACTCCAGTCCCGGAGGGCCACAGTGTCCGCAGGTTTAACTCCAGTCCCCGAGGGCCACAATGTCTGCAGGTGTAACTCCAGTCCTGGAGGGCCACAGTGTCTGCAGGTTTAACTCCAGTCCTGAAGGGCCACAGTGTCTGCAGGTTTAACTCCAGTCCTGGGGGGGCACGGTGTCTGCAGGTTTAACTCCAGTCCTGGAGGGCCACAGTGTCTGCAGGTTTAACTCCAGTCCTGGAGGGACACAGTGTCTGCAGGTTTAACTCCAGTCCTGGAGGGTCACAGTGTCTGCAGGTTTAACTCCAGTCCTGGAGGGACACAGTGTCTGCAGGTTTAACTCCAGTCCTGGAGGGTCACAGTGTCTGCAGATTTAACTCCAGTCCCGGAGGGCCACAGTGTCTGCAGGTTTAACTCCAGTCCCGGAGGGCCGCCGTATCTGCAGGTTTCACTCCAGTCCCAGAGGGCCACAGTGTCCGCAGGTTTAACTCCAGTCCCGAAGGGCCACAGTGTCTGCAGGTGTAACTCCAGTCCTGGAGGGCCACAGTATTCGCAGGTTTCACTCTAGTCCCGGAGGGCCACAGTGTCTGCAGGTTTAACTCCAGTCCCGGAGGGCCACAGTGTCCGCAGGTTTAACTCCAGTCCCCGAGGGCCACAATGTCTGCAGGTGTAACTCCAGTCCTGGAGGGCCACAGTATCTGCAGGTTTCACTCTAGTCCCGGAGGGCCACAGTGTCTGCAGGTTTAATTCCAGTCCTGGAGGGACACAGTGTCTGCAGGTTTAACTCCAGTCCCGGAGGACCACAGTGTCTGCAGGTTAAACTCCAGTCCTAAAGGGCCACAGTGTCTGCAGGTTTAACTCCAGTCCTGGGGGGGCACGGTGTCTGCAGGTTTAACTCCAGTCCTGGAGGGCCACAGTGTCTGCAGGTTTAACTCCAGTCCTGGAGGGACACAGTGTCTGCAGGTTTAACTCCAGTCCTGGAGGGTCACAGTGTCTGCAGGTTTAACTCCAGTCCTGGAGGGACACAGTGTCTGCAGGTTTAACTCCAGTCCTGGAGGGTCACAGTGTCTGCAGATTTAACTCCAGTCCCGGAGGGCCACAGTGTCTGCAGGTTTAACTCCAGTCCCGGAGGGCCGCCGTATCTGCAGGTTTCACTCCAGTCCCAGAGGGCCACAGTGTCCGCAGGTTTAACTCCAGTCCCGAAGGGCCACAGTGTCTGCAGGTGTAACTCCAGTCCTGGAGGGCCACAGTATCCGCAGGTTTCACTCTAGTCCCGGAGGGCCACAGTGTCTGCAGGTTTAACTCCAGTCCCGGAGGGCCACAGTGTCCGCAGGTTTAACTCCAGTCCCCGAGGGCCACAATGTCTGCAGGTGTAACTCCAGTCCTGGAGGGCCACAGTATCTGCAGGTTTCACTCTAGTCCCGGAGGGCCACAGTGTCTGCAGGTTTAATTCCAGTCCTGGAGGGACACAGTGTCTGCAGGTTTAACTCCAGTCTCGGAGGACCACAGTGTCTGCACGTTTAACTCCAGTCCTGGAGGGCCACAGTGTCTGCAGATTTAACTCCAGTCCTGGAGGGCCACAGTGTTTGCAGGTTTAACTCCAGTCATGGAGGGCCACAGTGTCTGCAGGTTTAACTCCAGTCCCGGAGGGCCACAGTGTCTGCACGTTTAACTCCAGGCCTGGAGGGCCACAGTGTCTTCAGGTAAAACTCCAGTCCTGGAGGGCCACAGTGTCTGCAGGTGTAACTCCAGTCATGGAGGGCCACAGTGTCTGCAGGTGTAACTCCAGTCCTGGAGGGACACAGTGTCTGCAGGTTTAACTCCAGTCCTGGAGGGCCACAGTGTCTGCAGGTTTAACTCCAGTCCTGGAGGGCCACAGTGTTTGCAGGTTTAACTCCAGTCCTGGGGGGGCACGGTGTCTGCAGGTTTAACTCCAGTCCTGGAGGGCCACAGTGTCTGCAGGTTTAACTCCAGTCCTGGAGGGACACAGTGTCTGCAGGTTTAACTCCAGTCCTGGAGGGCCACAGTGTCTGCAGGTTTAACTCCAGTCCTGGAGGGACACAGTGTCTGCAGGTTTAACTCCAGTCCTGGAGGGTCACAGTGTCTGCAGATTTAACTCCAGTCCCGGAGGGCCACAGTGTCTGCAGGTTTAACTCCAGTCCCGGAGGGCCACAGTGTCTGCAGGTTTAACTCCAGTCTCGGAGGGCCGCCTTATCTGCAGGTTTCACTCCAGTCCCAGAGGGCCACAGTGTCCGCAGGTTTAACTCCAGTCCCGGAGGGCCACAGTGTCTGCAGGTGTAACTCCAGTCCCGGAGGGCCACAGTATCCGCAGGTTTCACTCTAGTCCCGGAGGGCCACAGTGTCTGCAGGTTTAACTCCAGTCCCGGAGGGCCACAGTGTCCGCAGGTTTAACTCCAGTCCCCGAGGGCCACAATGTCTGCAGGTGTAACTCCAGTCCTGGAGGGCCACAGTGTCTGCAGGTTTAACTCCAGTCCTGAAGGGCCACAGTGTCTGCAGGTTTAACTCCAGTCCTGGGGGGGCACGGTGTCTGCAGGTTTAACTCCAGTCCTGGAGGGCCACAGTGTCTGCAGGTTTAACTCCAGTCCTGGAGGGACACAGTGTCTGCAGGTTTAACTCCAGTCCTGGAGGGTCACAGTGTCTGCAGGTTTAACTCCAGTCCTGGAGGGACACAGTGTCTGCAGGTTTAACTCCAGTCCTGGAGGGTCACAGTGTCTGCAGATTTAACTCCAGTCCCGGAGGGCCACAGTGTCTGCAGGTTTAACTCCAGTCCCGGAGGGCCGCCGTATCTGCAGGTTTCACTCCAGTCCCAGAGGGCCACAGTGTCCGCAGGTTTAACTCCAGTCCCGAAGGGCCACAGTGTCTGCAGGTGTAACTCCAGTCCTGGAGGGCCACAGTATTCGCAGGTTTCACTCTAGTCCCGGAGGGCCACAGTGTCTGCAGGTTTAACTCCAGTCCCGGAGGGCCACAGTGTCCGCAGGTTTAACTCCAGTCCCCGAGGGCCACAATGTCTGCAGGTGTAACTCCAGTCCTGGAGGGCCACAGTATCTGCAGGTTTCACTCTAGTCCCGGAGGGCCACAGTGTCTGCAGGTTTAATTCCAGTCCTGGAGGGACACAGTGTCTGCAGGTTTAACTCCAGTCCCGGAGGACCACAGTGTCTGCAGGTTAAACTCCAGTCCTAAAGGGCCACAGTGTCTGCAGGTTTAACTCCAGTCCTGGGGGGGCACGGTGTCTGCAGGTTTAACTCCAGTCCTGGAGGGCCACAGTGTCTGCAGGTTTAACTCCAGTCCTGGAGGGACACAGTGTCTGCAGGTTTAACTCCAGTCCTGGAGGGTCACAGTGTCTGCAGGTTTAACTCCAGTCCTGGAGGGACACAGTGTCTGCAGGTTTAACTCCAGTCCTGGAGGGTCACAGTGTCTGCAGATTCAACTCCAGTCCCGGAGGGCCACAGTGTCTTCAGGTTTAACTCCAGTCCCGGAGGGCCGCCGTATCTGCAGGTTTCACTCCAGTCCCAGAGGGCCACAGTGTCCGCAGGTTTAACTCCAGTCCCGAAGGGCCACAGTGTCTGCAGGTGTAACTCCAGTCCTGGAGGGCCACAGTATCCGCAGGTTTCACTCTAGTCCCGGAGGGCCACAGTGTCTGCAGGTTTAACTCCAGTCCCGGAGGGCCACAGTGTCCGCAGGTTTAACTCCAGTCCCCGAGGGCCACAATGTCTGCAGGTGTAACTCCAGTCCTGGAGGGCCACAGTATCTGCAGGTTTCACTCTAGTCCCGGAGGGCCACAGTGTCTGCAGGTTTAATTCCAGTCCTGGAGGGACACAGTGTCTGCAGGTTTAACTCCAGTCCCGGAGGACCACAGTGTCTGCACGTTTAACTCCAGTCCTGGAGGGCCACAGTGTCTGCAGATTTAACTCCAGTCCTGGAGGGCCACAGTGTCTGCAGGTTTAACTCCAGTCATGGAGGGCCACAGTGTCTGCAGGTTTAACTCCAGTCCCGGAGGGCCACAGTGTCTGCACGTTTAACTCCAGGCCTGGAGGGCCACAGTGTCTGCAGGTGTAACTCCAGTCCTGGAGGGCCACAGTGTCTGCAGGTTTAACTCCAGTCATGGAGGGCCACAGTGTCTGCAGGTGTAACTCCAGTCCTGGAGGGACACAGTGTATGCATGTTTAACTCCAGTCCTGGAGGGACACAGTGTCTGCAGGTTTAACTCCAGTCCTGAAGGGCCACAGTGTCTGCAGGTTTAACTCCAGTCCTGGGGGGTCCGCAGGTTTAACTCCAGTCCCCGAGGGCCACAATGTCTGCAGGTGTAACTCCAGTCCCGGAGGGTCACAGTGTCTGCAGATTTAACTCCAGTCCCGGGGGGCCACAGTGTCTGCAGGTTTAACTCCAGTCCCGGAGGGCCACAGTGTCTGCAGGTTTAACTCCAGTCTCGGAGGGCCGCCTTATCTGCAGGTTTCACTCCAGTCCCAGAGGGCCACAGTGTCCGCAGGTTTAACTCCAGTCCCGGAGGGCCACAGTGTCTGCAGGTGTAACTCCAGTCCCGGAGGGCCACAGTATCCGCAGGTTTCACTCTAGTCCCGGAGGGCCACAGTGTCTGCAGGTTTAACTCCAGTCCCGGAGGGCCACAGTGTCCGCAGGTTTAACTCCAGTCCCCGAGGGCCACAATGTCTGCAGGTGTAACTCCAGTCCTGGAGGGCCACAGTGTCTGCAGGTTTAACTCCAGTCCTGAAGGGCCACAGTGTCTGCAGGTTTAACTCCAGTCCTGGGGGGGCACGGTGTCTGCAGGTTTAACTCCAGTCCTGGAGGGCCACAGTGTCTGCAGGTTTAACTCCAGTCCTGGAGGGACACAGTGTCTGCAGGTTTAACTCCAGTCCTGGAGGGTCACAGTGTCTGCAGGTTTAACTCCAGTCCTGGAGGGACACAGTGTCTGCAGGTTTAACTCCAGTCCTGGAGGGTCACAGTGTCTGCAGATTTAACTCCAGTCCCGGAGGGCCACAGTGTCTGCAGGTTTAACTCCAGTCCCGGAGGGCCGCCGTATTTGCAGGTTTCACTCCAGTCCCAGAGGGCCACAGTGTCCGCAGGTTTAACTCCAGTCCCGAAGGGCCACAGTGTCTGCAGGTGTAACTCCAGTCCTGGAGGGCCACAGTATTCGCAGGTTTCACTCTAGTCCCGGAGGGCCACAGTGTCTGCAGGTTTAACTCCAGTCCCGGAGGGCCACAGTGTCCGCAGGTTTAACTCCAGTCCCCGAGGGCCACAATGTCTGCAGGTGTAACTCCAGTCCTGGAGGGCCACAGTATCTGCAGGTTTCACTCTAGTCCCGGAGGGCCACAGTGTCTGCAGGTTTAATTCCAGTCCTGGAGGGCCACAGTGTCTGCAGGTTTAACTCCAGTCCCGGAGGACCACAGTGTCTGCAGGTTAAACTCCAGTCCTAAAGGGCCACAGTGTCTGCAGGTTTAACTCCAGTCCTGGGGGGGCACGGTGTCTGCAGGTTTAACTCCAGTCCTGGAGGGCCACAGTGTCTGCAGGTTTAACTCCAGTCCTGGAGGGACACAGTGTCTGCAGGTTTAACTCCAGTCCTGGAGGGTCACAGTGTCTGCAGGTTTAACTCCAGTCCTGGAGGGACACAGTGTCTGCAGGTTTAACTCCAGTCCTGGAGGGTCACAGTGTCTGCAGATTCAACTCCAGTCCCGGAGGGCCACAGTGTCTTCAGGTTTAACTCCAGTCCCGGAGGGCCGCCGTATCTGCAGGTTTCACTCCAGTCCCAGAGGGCCACAGTGTCCGCAGGTTTAACTCCAGTCCCGAAGGGCCACAGTGTCTGCAGGTGTAACTCCAGTCCTGGAGGGCCACAGTATCCGCAGGTTTCACTCTAGTCCCGGAGGGCCACAGTGTCTGCAGGTTTAACTCCCGTCCCGGAGGGCCACAGTGTCCGCAGGTTTAACTCCAGTCCCCGAGGGCCACAATGTCTGCAGGTGTAACTCCAGTCCTGGAGGGCCACAGTATCTGCAGGTTTCACTCTAGTCCCGGAGGGCCACAGTGTCTGCAGGTTTAATTCCAGTCCTGGAGGGACACAGTGTCTGCAGGTTTAACTCCAGTCCCGGAGGACCACAGTGTCTGCACGTTTAACTCCAGTCCTGGAGGGCCACAGTGTCTGCAGATTTAACTCCAGTCCTGGAGGGCCACAGTGTCTGCAGGTTTAACTCCAGTCATGGAGGGCCACAGTGTCTGCAGGTTTAACTCCAGTCCCGGAGGGCCACAGTGTCTGCACGTTTAACTCCAGGCCTGGAGGGCCACAGTGTCTGCAGGTAAAACTCCAGTCCTGGAGGGCCACAGTGTCTGCAGGTGTAACTCCAGTCCTGGAGGGCCACAGTGTCTGCAGGTTTAACTCCAGTCCTGGAGGGACACAGTGTCTGCAGGTTTAACTCCAGTCCTGGAGGGCCACAGTGTCTGCAGGTTTAACTCCAGTCCTGGAGGGCCACAGTGTCTGCAGGTTTAACTCCAGTCCTGGGGGGGCACGGTGTCTGCAGGTTTAACTCCAGTCCTGGAGGGCCACAGTGTCTGCAGGTTTAACTCCAGTCCTGGAGAGACACAGTGTCTGCAGGTTTAACTCCAGTCCTGGAGGGTCACAGTGTCTGCAGGTTTAACTCCAGTCCTGGAGGGACACAGTGTCTGCAGGTTTAACTCCAGTCCTGGAGGGTCACAGTGTCTGCAGATTTAACTCCAGTCCCGGAGGGCCACAGTGTCTGCAGGTTTAACTCCAGTCCCGGAGGGCCACAGTGTCTGCAGGTTTAACTCCAGTCCCAGAGGGCCACAGTGTCCGCAGGTTTAACTCCAGTCCCGGAGGGCCACAGTGTCTGCAGGTGTAACTCCAGTCCCGGAGGGCCACAGTATCCGCAGGTTTCACTCTAGTCCCGGAGGGCCACAGTGTCTGCAGGTTTAACTCCAGTCCCGGAGGGCCACAGTGTCCGCAGGTTTAACTCCAGTCCCCGAGGGCCACAATGTCTGCAGGTGTAACTCCAGTCCTGGAGGGCCACAGTATCTGCAGGTTTCACTCTAGTCCCGGAGGGCCACAGTGTCTGCAGGTTTAATTCCAGTCCTGGAGGGACACAGTGTCTGCAGGTTTAACTCCAGTCCCGGAGGGCCACAGTGTCTGCACGTTTAACTCCAGGCCTGGAGGGCCACAGTGTCTGCAGGTAAAACTCCAGTCCTGGAGGGCCACAGTGTCTGCAGGTGTAACTCCAGTCCTGGAGGGCCACAGTGTCTGCAGGTTTAACTCCAGTCATGGAGGGCCACAGTGTCTGCAGGTGTAACTCCAGTCCTGGAGGGCCACAGTGTCTGCAGGTAACTCCAGCTCTTGAAGACTGCAGTTCATAATTTGTTTATGTTTCCAGCCGCTGTCGATGACCCTGCATGAACTGTCGGTTGAGAAAGACATATGTTCAGAACTGATTTTTCTCTGGCTGTTTGGAAATCTGTCAGAGCTACTCCTCCTCACCCCATTTAGTCTTAGCTTACGTAATTACAGGTGAAATAGGCAATGACTGGTGAGTTACGGAATGACAAGTGAGTTATGTATGACAGGTAAGTCATGTAATGAAGGGTTGATGAGTTGTAGAATGACGGGTGAGTAAGGTCATAACAGGTAAGTTAGGTATTGATGGTTGAGTCACGTAATGACAGGTAAGTTACGGAATGATGGGTGAGTGACAGTAGCTTCAGACGGGGACATTTTACTGTGGCAGGCATGTTAGTGTTTAGTGCAGTTGTTGGTTTACAGTGAGTTTGGTTGCATCAGGAATGTTAGATGTGTCAGATCGGGAGTAAGAAGTCTTCATGCTTACTTTGCACAGCTATCCTACATAAGGAGGCTGTCAGGAGGAAAACATAGTTTCCCAGTTGTGTGATGCGGGAAGAATCTGGATACCCTTCCACAGTGTGGTAGAATAACGCCATTACGGCTCAAAACAGCTCAGTGGCTTTATGAGGAGACCAAGTTGGCTTGTTCAGTGAACAGAAATGGGGTGGTACAAAAGCGGGTTTAATGAGTTTGTGTTTGAGCATTCAGGTGTAAAACTTTTCCCCCTAAAACTACCCGCTTTATTCCTCCTTGCCAGTCGGCGCGTTATATTGTCACAGCATGGAGTCGTGTTCGCCTGTACGTGTGCATCGATCACTTCCTACCACAGGTCCTGGCAGAGACATTCTCAAAATATGTCATAATTGTTTATTGCCACACTGGAGGGGGAAGCGAGACACATTAGCTGAATTGCTTGTAAATCCTGGCCGTCGTCCGGAGACTATTGAGGAGGGCAGAAGTCCATAAAAAGTGCAGTCCTGAGGTGCAGGACAGGCCTTGTTCTGATGAATATTGATCAGTGCCTCAGAGGGGCTGTTCCACAGAGCGAGGAGGTTTGTATTGAGCACAGGGAGGGGTGTATCGCAAATTAATCTCCGCATGTAGAGCAGCGCTGCTTGTGGATTCATTGGCTGAATTTTCAGATTTTATTTTAATATTTAACTCCAACCTTAAAGTAGGGATTCAAAGGAAAAACTGAAATATGGCAATTTCAACATAAATGAAAAGATTAGAACGTAGAGAATGCAATGTGAAGTCATTCCGTCTCATTACCGATACGAGAAAATGGAGACATGCACGAAACGGCAGTACTTTATCGAGCGGAATAATTCTGTGATGCTAGGAAAGAGGCCCGTTTTGGGTGACGTCACGTACTGGTTTTGCGAGCTCTGCTCTGTGAATTTGTGTGCAGTGCACATCTCTCTCTAAGCTTCATATTTTGGTATTTAAAGTTCAAATTGAGTCGTACGCCTACTTTACTTGGGATGATAATAGAGAAACATTTATTGTTTCTTTTTTGTATTTAAACTCATATTTTTCTATCTAATACATTGAAGATTAACATGGACATATAAAGGATCTGATGGAAATCGTGTAAATTCGGGGAAGGCAGGGTTTCCTCCAGGATTTTTGTGAAACTATGGCGGAGGGCTTCAGCGTCGGGTCAAAACTCAGCATTATCAGGTGTGGCCAGTTTACATTAATCAGCACGTTGGTGATTTAATAATTGAAGTCTATGTGCACGGAGGTTTATCAGTTTTACATGCATCGCGGGGGATTTCACATGTAAAATGAAAACTGATTATGACTCCGGACTCTGGAATTGGAATCAAATAATCATGAAAATACAATTAGGTAAAGCAGGATGTGCTCAAACACAGATGTTCACATGGTAGTTTATCGTTTTACAAAGTGAAAAAAATATTTTTTTCTTCAATCGTTGAAGAAAGAACCATTGGAAGAGAGAGCCTACAACAACTGTTTAAAAAAAAAAAAACAATTACAATTGAACTTCAGTGCATGAGGAGTACAGGGGGACAATTCAGGTAGTTTTTGAGGTATTGGGTGGAGATATTTGAGACGTACGATTGTGTTCTAAATGGCCTCGGCCTATCAGACAATCACTGTTATGAGAGTCCACTTGAGCGTGTTCATAAAATATTGTCTTTTTTGTAGCTTTGGCTTATCCAACCTTCCACGGAACGGTAGCATGACTCCAGTAAAAGCATAATTTTCTTTCTAAACTGGACAACTCGTACGTGAATAGCATACAGCAAGCGCGGCGACCGGACTTTTTGCAGGGACGGGACGAACCAAAATAAGCAGCAATATTAATGTGCATCGATGAAAGAGATCACTTTTATGTGACATTAGCTTTAAAAAAAAGATATAACATGGGATTTAAGACTATGAACTACTAGAAGATCTGGAAGAAATCTATTAAGAATTCTGACTGGTCAAGACTTTAAAAACAAAATTGAAAACAATTTTCACAGTGTTCACTGTATTATAACTATGGAGCATCTGGAGTACACAACCCGTGTGTGACGTCACGGAAAAAGAGACTGTCGGCGGAATGGTTACGGTCGAAAAAGGAGCAACATTTGAAAAGCAAATATCAAGTAGCATGAAACTTTTTTTATCGTTATATGATTGGATACCTTCAGCATATCAAGAAATTGCCATAACGGACCAATTTTATTGGTACTTACTTTTTTTTTGAATCCCTACTTTTAAGGTGCGTATTTCTAGAATCAGCCCAATACTGGCAGAAGCAGCCAACTCACCATCACCAAATCTCTTCATACTTCATAATTATTGAGTTATGGCTGGGAATAGGGAAATCAGTCAAGACCTTGGTAATTAACCCCTCCCCTGCAGAGCGGCCACGCCCACTTTTCTCTGCCATATTTAGCTGTAGCAAATTTGACTGCTTCATATTTCAGATGGGCTGATCTTAGCAAAAGGCATTCTTAGAATGCCAAAATGATAACACATCCACGCACACACACACCGACCCACACACACACACACACACACACACAGTGTGATAGGCCTTAGTGACTTCTCTCAACACAAAAACACTGAAGTGCTCTTGTATTCTTAGCCTGCTTTAAATTAAAAATCCCTCTCTCTCTATCGGCATAATCCTAGCTTCTCTCCTCTCTCTCTCTCTCTCTCTCTCTATCTATCTTTCTCTCTCCTCTCCCTTGTAAAATCCCAAGAAGGCAATAACCAAACGACGGATACTGCCTGGGTTGAAGGCCTCACGTGTTCTCTTTGTCTTACTTTAATTAGAACATTCTTCTGGCTGGTGTGAATCACAATATAATGGATATTTTTTTCACCGTCCGAGGACGGGGCATGAAAACGCAATGGTTACGATTTATCTGACTCCATAGAACAAGTAGAATACAAAATTTAGCTATATCCTCGTTAAAAATCTGACTCCAAATTAGAATTAGAATTGATAATTTAGGGAACACCTGCATGGATTTCGAGACAAATCTGCCATCAGATACGGCAGCGCAAACCATCATTGCACAGTAAATGCGTCCCCAGGGTTAATTAAACGCAACTGTCCTGGAATCAATTCGACAATACTTCCATTGGTTAAACAAGACTATCTTGCTAGCGGCATCTATGCATATAAACAGCACGGAGCTCGAAACGTAACAAGAACCCGGGTTTGCAAAAAACTTATTACACAAACCCTAAAGGGGTAGGACCTAATCCCAATCTAACTTAGAAGTATCGTTACCTACACGTCTTGGTAGGAATTTCCCCTTAAGTCCCGGTCGCAACAAGGCTAGAATATACGAGTGTTACAAATCAATGAAAATCACGCAAGCTGAAAAGGGAATAACAATAATTTAATTCACCAGGTAGGCACAACTTGGATTAAACAAATCAACGCTAAGCCAATTACCAGTTACATATAATTTAGAAGAATTTAGAATATTTTCATACCTGGAATAGATGAATGACCACGCGGAGCTAAAGTCGCCCCACGTGGTCGGGGAGAACCCAGATGTTCCCTCGCTCCGCAGAGCAAGGAGCCATTTGACCCCTCCCCAACTCACCTAAGCGTCAGACGTTGACAGAGAAGGGACCAGAAGAGAAGAGAGCGCCCCTCTAGGATCTCGTACCTTTAAAGGCTCCAAACCACACCTCCGAACAAGGTAGAGGAAGGGGTGGCCGAATCAGAGTTTTACTGGCCTAGGTGATATTAATTTGCATAGACAGGTAGTCGCCCGAATGAATCTTACAAACGATGAACCATAATTCCAAGGGAAATGAAACATGTTCCATTCAACTCCTTGGACTCCCCCGAGAATAAAGAGACCAAACATGATAGGAATGTGTGCTAAAATGATGCAGCTGTCATGGAAAAGCCTTAAAATGGAATATTATAGCCCAATAGTGTGATAAATATATATGAGGTTCCTTTTAGGATATTGAACATAAACAAAATATGAATTTGATAGAGGTTTAGGTTGTTTTAAGCCAATTGAAGTAGCTGCGCTTTAACTTCAATGAAACCAGTGAGTTTGAGTTCCAGAGATGCTGGGCCTGCTAGACTTGATGGCTCCCACCCCCCGCCGTGGAGAATAAAGGATGCCACTCTCACCGGCAGGGTGTAGGATTATAAAAGTTAACTGCTCACTCTGGATTATGTCAGATCACCAAAACATTCAGATTTTACCTGCGTAATGGGCATGTGTTCCAACAAAATGATTTTTGAGATATTTTGAGTACAATCAAGCCAAACCAAACTTTCAGGTTCTACACCCTCATTCTCTCTCTGTGTCTCTCTCTCTTATCTTTGGGGGATGATATTACAGTCATATGAAGTGCTTAGCAACCACTCTTACATCAGCCTTCGTACCTTTATTTTTACTATTTTATTTAACCTTTAGTTTACCAGGAGGTGCTTTGAGATACTTTAACAAGAGAGATCTGGCCATGCATAAGCATTTATTGGAATACAACCTTTAAGCGCATTTTTAATAAAATGCCAAATGCTTTTGTATAAATTATTTTAGGCCCATGGTTCACAGTGAAGAGGAATGTGTCAGAGGTTATATCTGTCAAACAATATCCACACACTCATTATAAGCCACATACCCACGCACTCATTATAAGCCACATACCCACACACTCATTGCGACCCGCAATGTCCACAAACTGATTACGAGCTGCAGTTTGAACGCACTCATCGCAAGTCGCTATGTCCAAACAGACATTATGAGCCACAGTGTGCAGACACTCATTACAAGCTGCAGTCTTCATGGTTTGAATCTGGCCACTGACTTTTGTCGCAGGTCTGTCTCACTTCTCATTATTCCCATCTCTCTTCTTTCTCCCGTTGTTAAATAGCACATGAAATAACCCGCAAAACTGTAAAAAGACAAAACACAGCTTTGCCAAAATGTTAACCCTTGGCACAGGATTGACCACGAAACTTGTGACCCCTGTTTGACAGCTGTTCCACGAAATTGAAAGCTAATTAAAAGATAAAATGTATGCAGGAAGCTTACTGAAAATAGATTAACTATATGCAATACAGAATTTCCTACAAAGTGTGGTCCTGTCCAATAACTTATCATGTCTTCAACAATGCAAACATGATTGGGCAGCTAAACTACATTATAAGGGAACCTGATATAAGGCATTTAGGTTTCCTAGCAAGGCAGGAGAAATGCACACACAGTGTTTGCATTTCATGCTGCAGTCTATTTCAGCCACTAAAATGAGGCAAATCTACAGCATTTCCTCCATTCTCAATGGGGCCGACATTTTTTTAAATTAAGTTCTACTTTTTCAATAGGTTTTAAATATGTATATTAAAAGCAGGGTAGGTGAAATAATCAAATATACAGTTTTTCTTATCTTTTAAATAGTCTTTGAACCCCAACAGCAATAAATTATTAAATCTGAAAAAGGACGGAAAAAGCATCTATAGCTGCTGTAATCCTGTATGAACATCAACCAATCACTACCTCTCAGTCTGGTGGGACAGAACCAATGACAGTCCTCCTCACCTCCCTGTGCGTACTTCAGCCTTGCCGTCTACGAGATTGAACTCGTCATTGCTGCTGGAGGAAAGTTGTTCTGCTATCAAATCAAAAGAAGAAGAGATTGCTGGAACTGTGCCGAAAAAAGGTTGTGGCTAGAGTGCATCACTAATGAGGCGACGATCAGGTGCCCTAAGTTAGGCCAGCCCAAAAACTTTTGATTGACTAGAGATTCTCCTCCGTGAATCACTACCTTATCGTGGTTGTGGAGTTTGCGTGCCCCTGCGATCTCAGGAGCTGTGTTGTCTGGAGCTTTTCTCCTGGTAGGGTTTCCCATAGCAAATGGGTCCCAGGCGAGCGGCCAGACGAAACACAATTTGTTAGTCTCCTGTGACAAGCTTCTCAATAAAAATGAGAACCTAGCCCAGATTAGGGACACCGGGGCCCCCTCCTGGAGCCAGGCCTCGGAGAGGAGCTTATAGGAAAGCACCCAGGTCCCGCTCAGGCTCAGCCCAAAGAGGCCACCACCCACGGGAAGAGGAGCAGGGGTCGGGTGCACTGTAGGCCAGTTGGCAATCAGGGGCGAGGGCCCTTCCTTTCTGGGACCCAGTGATGGAATCTGGCTCTTGGGACGTGGAATGTCACCACACTGGGGGGTTGAGTGGTACCGGTGAGAAAGAGGCGGACTCACCTCTACGCACATCTCTGCCTCTGAAACCTAGCTTCTTGATCAGGGTTGGACACTCCCCTTTTCTGGAGTTGCTGAAGGTGAGAAGCGGCGAGCAGGCGTGGGGATACTTGTGACCCATCGGCTGAGTGCCGTCATGTTGGAGTCCATCCTCGCCTGCGCGGTGTGTTCTTCGGCAAAACATTTCACTCCCACACTGCCTCAGTCCACCCAGGTGTATAAATGGGTACCAGCAAACTGTCAGGGAAACTTGACTAAGAGCTGGGGGAGAACCTGCGATGGACCGGTATCCCATCCAGGCAGGGCCGGCCCTTGCCTATACAATTGCTTAGGCAAAAATCCATCCCTTTATTGGCAACAATTCGTCCTGGCTTGTACTTAAAAGTTCTCCTTTATTAACACGCTTTCCAATTTAAGAATAATCAAGTGGCAATTGAAGACACGGCTTCTCTCCCCCTATGCGATCTAACAGCGACAAATGGGCTACATTCAGTTCAGAAAAATAATTATAATTTGGTCTATGCACTGGCTCTCAGCGACGTAACTTTTTTAACCTGCGAGAGCGGCATTTCAGAAATCTGCAGGTAATTCTGGTGACAAGTCCGTGGTTTCGTCCGTTTACATTTTCCAATCAGACAGCTGTCTATTTTTGACAGCAAGTTGCGTGACCGTGCAGCAAAAATAGGTGTGCGCACTTGTCGCCAAAATTACCTTCTTTCGCAAGGGAGTTCTGAAATGCTGCTCTCGCTGGGAAAAAATTACCGTTGCTCTGTGCCAGTGCATTGACTTATTTATAATTCAATTATTTTTCTGCACTGACTGTAGCCCATTATTTTGTCGCTGTTAGATCGCATGGGGGAGAGAAGCCGTGTCTTCAATTGCCACTTAGTTAATCTTGAATTGGAAAACGTGTTTATAAGGAAAACCATCTAGAATTAGCCAGGACTAATTGTAGTCAATAAAGGGTAGGATATTTTACCCCAAATTTAGCGGTCCAGCGCCGGCCCTGCATCCAGGGGGAGTAGTAATACTCCTAATCGCTTCATGGAAAAAATATTGCGGTTAAGCACTGCCCTGATGGGCCACTAGGCCCAGAACACACTTACTTCTTGGGGATTCCATAGTTCTGCTGGGAGATCTCAACGCTCATGTGGGCAACAACAGAGAAACTTGGAGGGGAGTGATTGGGAGGAACGACCTCCATAATCTGAACCAGAGCGATGCTTTGTTATTTGATATCTGTGCTAGTCATGGGTTATCCATAACAAACACCACGTTCGAGCATAAGTTAATCAATCATTTACCTTTGGCTAAGGATGTTCTGGTACTAAGTACACTTATGAACATCCTTAGCCAAAGGTTAATGATTGATTTTGTAATTGTATCATCAGATCTGCGACCATATGTTTTGGAAATTTGGGTGAAGAAAAGGGCAGAGCTGTCAACTGATCACCACCTGGTAGTGAGTTAGATCAGATGTTGGGAAAGACTGCCGATCATTCCTGGGAAGCGTGTTGTGAGGGTCAACTGGGAATGATTGGTAAATGACCCTGTCCAGACTTTTTTCGACTCACACCTCCGGAAGAGCTTTTCCTGCATCCCGGGGTAGGCTGGGGATGTGGAGTCTGAGTGGACCCTGTTCAAAGTCTCCATTATGGAAGCACCTGCCGTGAGCTGTGGTCTGAAGGTTGTCAGTGCCAGTCATAATGGCAACCCAAGGACCCGTGAGTGGATCCCAGCGATGAGGGAGGCCATGAAGCCAAAGAAGGCGGCCTTTCGGGCTTGGTTGGCCCAGAGGACCCCCAACTCAGCAGAGTGGTACTGGCAGGCTAGAAGGACTGCAGCCCCAGCAGTTTCTGAAGCAAAAACACGGGTTTGGGAGGAGTTTTAGGGAGGCCATGGAGAAGGACTTTTGGGTGACCTCAAATAGTTTACTGGTAAACCTTCAGACAACTCAGGAAGGGGAGGCAGGGCTTCGCTCACGCTGTTTTCAGTAGGGGTAGGAAACTGCTGATCTCCACTGAGGACATTGTCTGGCAGTGGAAAACAGACTCGCCCTCCATTGGGGAGGCAGGGATGGAGGACTAAGGCGAGTCGTTGCCCATTTCCCTGGTGGAAGTCACTGAGGTGGTAAAAAAGCTCTGCAGTGGTAAGTCACCAGGGATTGACGAGATTCGTCCTGAGATGCTGAAGGCCCTGGATGTTGTCGGGCTGTCATGGTTGACATGCCTGTTCAACATCGTGTGGATGTCCGATACAGTATCTGTGGACTGGCAGACTGGGGTGGTGTTTCTCACGTCAAGAGGAGTCAGTTGAGGTGGTTCAGGCATCATGCCATATTTTATCCAGTGTGATCACGATTGTCTCTGTTCTGCCTGTCAGTGCATCACATACCCTGTTATTACATTAGTAGATTTGAATTATGTCTGAAGTAATTAAGCAGCTTAATTGTTAGTTACCTCGTTCTTTTATTATTTATTCTATATGATTCACCAGGTCAGTTGATTTATTTATCCATCGGAGCTTGTCTTTGTAACTCTAGGTTTCAGCAAAAATATTCAAAGCCACTGCAGCATGAATTATTTATCATGGTTATACAGCCATATCCAGTGTGCTGTGATCTTATTGTCTGTGGCTGTACCCTTTATTTGCATCTTAACATGGGAGATCGTGAAAAAAGAAGAAATGATGTCTAGTATTAGGCTTGGGTTATCTCAGTTCAGTGGAATGACTCAGCAGTACATACTGTATAGATGCATATCTAAGGACAGTGTAGTGTGTCTGTATTTGAAGTGCAGCACTATATTAAAATTAGTCTTGATCTAAAAAAATCATGTATTATATTTTTTGTTCGTATATCCAGTAGAGAGTGGGGTAAAAAATAAAAATGTCAAAAGTACGTATGAGGACACCTGCTTCTCTCAAATCTCATTGTAAAATGGCAGGTATTAATACAGTCCATCTTTGCTGCAACAGCAGTCCCTCCTTGAGTCTGACTGTTGTCGGCTCGGTGTTGGGACAATGACTACGTTTACATGCACACCATATTCCAATTATGGTCCATGTTCAGGTTACGGTAATATTCCGAATAAGCTGTTTAGACGCGCTGAGCTATGGGAATATTCCCGTTTACATGTTAATTGGCATATCCACCACTTGGCCCAATCAGGTTTTTAGCAAATATAGCGCTCGAAAGTTATCATCATGGCTTTGGTTGCCTTCGGTTTGAGCTTCAAAGCCGTCATTGACTCCACTCTCTTGGCTATCTGCCATCGCCAGCGGTCTCCGTCCCAGGGTTTCTTCCATGGCTGCAAAATAAATGAAACTGGCCGGATTAGAGCCGCTAGTATTGTTTTGTTTATTCGCTTTGGAACATGCTGCCCTCACAGTTTTCCAGCGATGTTTAACTAAGTCTGCAGTTCTCACAAAACCAGCCTCTCTCTACTTTTCACAAACTGTTTTAAAGATATTGTTGTTTTGGTGCTTTCACCCATCAGTAGCCTATATTCCATTATGTGCATGTCTTTCATTATCTGAATGCACACAGTTGTCTCCTCTTCCCTCCAAATATGCAAACTCCTCACAAATTGAACAGGCTCAGATGTAATTGAATATTCTGTTCAGGGGCATTTACAGATTTAGGTGTATACATGACCCAATACTCCGATTAAAACAGGCATATGCCAGGAGTCTTAGTCGGAGTATTTTGATTCGGAAAATGCTTTAATCGGGTTATTGCATGTGTTTACATTACTGGCACGCAATCGGAATATACTCATATCATGATTAATACAGGAGTAATGGTTTGCATGTAAATGCAGTCATTGCTGCAGTCTGTCTCCTGTACCATTGGAGAGGCTTTTGTGAAACAAGGTGGTCATTTTGGGCAACTGAATCAGACTGGCTGTCATCTTTATAGTTCGTACCAGTGCTATTTTCCTGAAGGCTCAGTACCTGGGTTTGGTTGCTTCTGTGTGCAGTGAGGCCCTGTGCTCTCACATCACTGAATCCTTCAGTACAACACAGAGAGATGAACTTTCCATCTCTACAATGGGCTCCTCTCTTCTCCTCTCTCCCCCTCTACTCTTCCTCTCTCACACCTGTTTATATTAATTAAAGATTAAGATTTAACGACCTTCAATGATTCAAATGAGCCAGGTCCCTGCTCATTTGATTGAGAATGATTAATATCTGAACAAGCAGGATTCATCTCTTGATGACTCTGTCATGAGTGAGTATTTGTGTTAATTCACATTCTGCTCTGCCGCTGCAATGATTCTCTGTTTGGCACTATAATATTTTGCCTTGTCCTGTTTCAGGCAGTGAGAGAAAACGAATGCTCAATTTGTGTTTTTAAGACTTAATAATTATTGAAGCAAATAACAAAACTTTATACGCTTCCAAGAGCTGCAAATTGACTTGAATCAAAGTTATACTGCAAAACTTATAAAAATTATGCTGCCAAAAGAAGACAATCACAATAATATCCATAAAAAGTGCATTAAATTTATTGATAGTCAATAATTTTGGTCAAATAAAATGTGAAATGGTTGGTTTCTTCTTGATAGGCCTGTGTACCCCGTAGACTGAGATCACACATTTTTTAGCTGCAAGATGTTTAAACACCAAAAAAAACAGTGGAAGATTAAAGCAGAGAAAGTATGATGGATGAGTAGTAAGAAGGCTGTATGCGGGGCATTAATGTGTACACCTGTGCACGTGCTACATGAGAATGTTAATACTGTGTGCATGTGTGGGTTTGTGTTTCTGCTTGTTTATATCTGTGTCACTGTGTACGCATGTCCATGTGAACATTTGTGAGGTTGTGGGTCTGCATATATGTGTGATTTTCAGACACACCATTCTATGTCCCATAGCGCATTCCGATGCAAACTGTAGAGTCACCAAATTCACCCTGGAGCTACAGTTTTTCTGTTCCCTCTGCCTGTGGGGGTGTGATTCCCTGTTCCCTCTGCCTGTGGGGGTGTGATTCCCTGTTCCCTCTGCCTGTGGGATGTGGGTCCCTGTTCCCTCTGCCTGTGGGGGTGGGGTACCCTGTTCCCTCTGCCTGTGGGGGTGGGGTACCCTGTTCCCTCTGCCTGTGGGGGTGGGGTACCCTGTTCCCTCTGCCTGCGGGGGTGTGGCACCCTGTTCCCTCTGCCTGTGGGGGTGGGGTACCCTGTTCCCTCTGCCTGTGGGGGTGGGGTACCCTGTTCCCTCTGCCTGTGGGGGTGTGGCACCCTGTTCCCTCTGCCTGTGGGGGTGGGGTACCCTGTTCCCTCTGCCTGTGGGGGTGTGGCACCCTGTTCCCTCTGCCTGTGGGGGGGTGGCACCCTGTTCCCTCTGCCTGGGGGGGTGGGGGACCCTGGTGCCTCTGCCTGTGGGGGTGGGGTACCCTGTTCCCTCTGCCTGTGGGGGTGGGGTACCCTGTTCCCTCTGCCTGTGGGGGTGTGGCACCCTGTTCCCTCTGCCTGTGGGGGTGGGGTACCCTGTTCCCTCTGCCTGTGGGATGTGGTTCCCTGTTCCCTCTGCCTGTGGGGGTGGGGTACCCTGTTCCCTCTGCCTGTGGGGGTGTGATTCCCTGTTCCCTCTGCCTGTGGGGGTGTGATTCCCTGTTCCCTCTGCCTGTGGGATGTGGTTCCCTGTTCCCTCTGCCTGTGGGATGTGGTTCCCTGTTCCCTCTGCCTGTACAGGCGTGGCGCCTTGATCCATCTGGCTGTGTTGCATGTTCTCATCCTGACATGTCACATAGTAGCGCTACCTAACCAAGCCTCAATATACGACAAAAAACAAGGCTTTTGGTGTCTTTATTTGATGTTTGTGGTGAGGGTTTGGGTTAAGGATTGGAGGATAGGGTTCATTTTAAACTGGTGTGAAATAAGGACGCAAAAATCCTCCTTTTTTGTTGAATATTGAGGCTTGGGCAGGTAGCATCACTAAATGAAGAGTCAGGATGAGACTGGGCTTGCCTGTGCAGATGTGGTACCCTGCTCATGTGACTTTAGCGTTTCCTTCCTGTGAACTCACCAGAAGCACTTAGCACTGTTACCCTAATTAATTCCCCTTTATCTCGTTTTTTCTGGCAGATGCTTTCATTCATAGGAATGTCCAGTTAGCACATGCTGTAGGTCATTGGCTCAGCCTGGGTCAGATAAGGCAAAATCCTTATTCACAGCCATGAAACACAAGTCTTGTTCACAGCGTACCCACAGAATTTGAAGTTATGACATGTCGTAAATTGTAAGTGAGGTATGATGGCACAGTATGTTATTAAGTGCCACAGCAGAGATGCTTTATTTCATTATTACCCATAATGCAGTAATAATAAAAGCAGGGCTGCTCACAGGGAATGGGGGATATTTTTCCTCAGTGTTATTACCATGAGTAATATGGCTAATGTTAGCATTCAGTGCATCTCCTGGGTATGTTTTCAGTTGGAGATGCCATGTAGTGTGACTCGAGGTTGAAGCAGTGGCTTCTGGGAACTTGTGGATGCGAAATATGCCTTATAGGGGGAAAAAAGGTGAATCTTTTGCTTAATGTAGGGCTTCTCCACTTCGGAGGGGCTCTGGGGACGTGAGGGCTGAAAGGGGGGCGTCAACAATCACCACAACTTAGCTTGTGCAGTGTTCATTATTTGAATGTAATGAATGTATTCTTTGAATGTTTTTTTTTTTTAAATCTTGTTTTTAAACGTTTCAAGTGCAAATAACTTAAGAGCCTATCTACATGGTTTCCCAACTCCTCTATGAAGCTACCGTCATGATCTTCATAGTAACGCCCATTAACAAATCCACCGCAGCCAGGAGCGCGGCCCTTTCCGAAACTTCCTCCTCCAACTACTACGTTTCACTGGTTTGTGGGTCTGTATGCAAAACAAGGGGATGTTAGTAGGGATAGGGCGAAGTAACAACAGCATCGAAGCCCCAGAGCGGCTTTTGATGGCTCTCATCTCGAACTCGCATACCGCATATTCAGTAACGTCATTGGCATTTTAATCATTCATTTTTAAACATTCTTGACCGTCATTCGGCAGACTATGCAGAAAAAGTACTTTCATTTGCATTAATATGAAAGGCATTGACTCTGTCTTTAAAGTCATTTGCGACAATCATTAAACATTATATTGCATGTAACATTTTTATCACACCGTTTGACTTTCAGTAACATTTCTGTTCCATGTTAGTGCGGATAACAAATATTCACGCAATTGTACCAACAACTGAACGTTCAATTCACAAAAATCTTTTTTTCAATTGAACAGTTAAGACGGTGTTAATGCCTTTCATACTAACGAAAATGAAAGTATTTTCTCTCTATTGTGTGCCTAATAACAATAAAGATAGTCCAAAAATGAATGATTAGCCCTATAAAGCCTGACACAAAGCCGTTTGTGTATCATATATGACGGCTTTATAGGGTTAAAATGCCAATAACGTTACTGAATCTGCGGTACGCATAAGTGTTCGATTTTGGCGCAGATGAATGTTTCTTGGTGAAATTGGTCGCCATTTCTCACAAATGAATGCGTATTTTCTTGTAATGAACAGAAAAGGGTGTCATACTAATATAACAATAATATAGGGGAGAGCCGCCACAATTGCAACTTTTCCCACTTTTCAATCTATAACCAAGAGATCGTTTTACGTACATATGTAATATTTTCAGGCAAAGCACTAACACGTCTGCTGTCATAAACCATTTAAAGTTTTTCCATTGATAAAATAGGTTGAGTAATATAACTGAAAGCGGACTCTGTCCGATGTTACAACTGAAGCGCGTTTGAGTCTTAATTGTAACCGCAGGAGTTACAATTATAACACTGCTAAAAAGTAGCATTAAACTAATCGTTTTCAGGTGAAATCAATTATATTTCATTCAGGCCACTGTTTAACGTTTCTTTAACACCAATAATGTGATCAGAATGTCCTATCAAAACTATTGTATATTATTAAAACTTGCCAGATATACCAGTTGGAGCGTTTGTGTGAGTTCCTTGATAGGAAAATGAATTGATTGTGCCTACAAAGCTAGCGACTTGACTGATGGAGTTGTAAAAATGTTATACAACCATAATTTTAGCTGACTGACAGCTGACTGAACACAGAATATTTGTAAATATGACACGAGTTTTATAAAAGTCCCATCAGGCGCAGAGCCAGTGTCACATTGCAGAGGGGGCGGGGACTTGTAATAGGCCCTAATAGCCTATTGGCTATTTCACTTGTTAACAATTCACATTACGGATCTGGGCCGGTATTCACAAAGCATCTTATCTTACTGCTTGGAGTACTCCTTAGTCGCACTAAAACATTTAATGTGGGAGTAAAATCTTATAAGTTTTTCACAAAGCCTCTGAGAGCAACTTTTAGTTAAGAAAACTGGTAACTCCTAGAATAGGAGTAGCTCTGAGACAGGTGGGAGTAAATTTCCGTTGCTATGGGTGATGTCAATTCTCATGCACAAGTCTTGAGACACTGAGCACGGTGATTGGTTGTTTGGTGACAGGGCGGCCCATTGAAAAAATATCCTGCATACAATCCATGGAGGAAAAAATGAGGAAATAGTCCAAGCGGCTGGTTTGTCCCATAAAATAATAACATGTTGAGCGCTGCTAAAAAAACACTATGCGCAGTCCCCACATATCACGCCCTAGGCGAATAAACAAACATAGGAAAGAGATCGTTGTAAAAACGGCAATAGCATAAAACGAGTTAATAATAAAATGCAACATTTTCCCCAATAATTATACCCAATGAAAATATGTTGCGATCATTTAAATGTCGAACTTGCCGTTCCGAGTTTGTTTGCCCTAAACTGTCATGGATGAAAGTTCAGGAAAGATGCGAAAGCCCAACTGGAGCTACGACCAGTTACTGCTGCTGGCCCAGTTAGGGCTGGAGCGAAAGCATGTAGCCTAATCAAAGGGAAATTTGGAACGGGGGCGAACAGCAAATCCAAGCGGGATGTGTGGGATATTATCAGCCTACAGATAAATGCTGCGTTTCCCTTGATGTCTCGGACGGCAGAGTGCAAGAAGCCGGGGTATGGGCTGCAATCGCAGTGGAGGTCCGAGATTACAGGAAGGCATACTAAGCTTGGTTTGTAGGGGAGAGCTGGTGCGAAAGTTACATTTTTCACATGGACTTCATTTTAAAAGATAACGTTACAAACCGAAAAAAAAATTTGGAGCGATTTACTACTTTTGTTTGAGCTCTGTCAATATCAGGGGCTAAAACATCGCCATAAAAATTGACTTCGGCATAGTTTGACGTCAAATGGAAGTTGCCGGTTGCTTCTTTCAACCCATCCAGCCGGGATGAAAGTAATGCACGGGCAGGGCAAAAGTAACGTGATCAAATTTACTGGAATCTTTTTACATTTATGTCGTTAAAACAGAAGCGAAAACAGCCGGACATTCGTTTTTAATATTTTAATTGGCTTGAAATGTTCCAAAAGTGAACGTGAAAATGTATGATGTGTAAGGTCTATTTATAAAAATTATCCCAGATAGCAGGCACCTCCACTTCGGATCTGCCCCGGATCCACCCCGGCTCCAGCTGATCCTGCTCAGAGCCGGAGCCGATCCGGAGCGGAGGAGCTTGCTATCTGGGATTTTTATAATTAGAATGTGTCCGCTAAGCCTCGTTTTCTTTGGGAGTTGTGCAGAGGACTGTTTTCTCTGGCCCCTCTGCCGACTCTCCTCCCCCAAAGCAGCTTTCGCTGTGGTGTCGGTCAGTATTGCTGTTGACCTGCAACATTCAATGAGATTATGGTCAGAATCAGCTTGTTTTTATACAGGCAAGAGAATCAAGACGAGTTAAAAATGACACTCTGCTCACCTCTTTCAGCCTCTCCTTTTATTTCCTTTCCTCGAGCCAGCCTTTGGTTATCGGCGAACCTTTTCTGGGCTGAACCCCCTTACGGGCGTGCCACTAGATGTTCCTGGAACCACTAGCATACCAGGACAGATAAAATGGAAAAAAAAATGCTTGACAAGGCTCAACATGCACATTTAAAGACACACACACACACACATACAAACTCTCACCACCTACAGGACTGGCTGACTCGCGGGGATGCAGCTCCAATGGGCTCGGGCTTGGTTAGTGTCTCAAGGGAGCAGGCGCTGGGGATGAAGCTGGTGATGAAGGTGGCGCTGGAGATGGAGCCGGCGCTGGCACTGGGGATGGAGCTGGGGCTGGTGTTGGACGGTCGGTCACAAAAGCCGGAGTAAAGTCTGCCTCACTGAAAATATCAAGGACCAGATACCGGTACACTCGAACCCAGATGAAATGTTGCTTGGTGTCGCAGCTTGAGGCAGAGCTTTAGCCACAAGACTTGGGATGTTGCAGATGGTCAAAGTTCTTCCAGGGTTCATTCGCATCCCATTGTCTGCTGCTCTGTTAATGTAGTGCTTTGGAGGACCAAAAACGCTTCTGTCGAGCGGCTGAAGACGGTGGGAGCAGTGGGGTGGAAAAAACAGGAGTACAATGCCATGTGACTTGCAAAAGTCAATAGCTACCACAGAGCGGCCTGATGCATGATTGTCTAAGAGTAACAGCAACTTTAACTCCGGGGTCATGAGGGTGTGTCTTGCAAAATGCTATAAAAAGGCCAAAAAATCTGTCTCCTCTATCCACCCCGATCCATTGGCATAATCAGTGCAGCCAGGGGGACCGTCCCGGATGAAGTGGTCATGGAACTTCTTCCTTGGGAAGATAAAGTAAGGGGGAACACAGTTGCCTTGTGCGTTGGCAGCAAAGGCTACAGTCACCAATGTCCCTCTATCGTCAGAGGTCACAGCACCGACCTGGCGCTGCCCCTTGGTGGCAATGACTTTGTCTGGCACTTGAACCATTGTGGTACCTGAAATAATAAATGAAATGAATTAGTGCTGGTGCAAATCACTGCTGCTTTTAAATGTATCTAAATATAAATTTTTTACCTGTTTCATCCATGTTCCAGATGTCATTTGCCTCAAAATTATAGCGGGTGAGGGCAGTCTTTAGGTTGTTAAAAAACGCGGTCACGTTGGTCTTGTTGGAGCTGGCGGAACAGGACATGCTGGTGGCTTGAGGTCGACGGATGGACAGGGTTTTGTTGCACTTGAGGAAGGAGGTGAGCCAATCCTTCCTTGCCATCTGGTTTTTCTTCCGTGAACATGGAGGTTTGAGGCCAATATTTTTGGCCAGCTCATATGCAAACTTTCGCACCTGAAAAAAAGCATAAAAAAAGAGGTTCATTCCCAGATAGCAAACACCTCCGCTCCGGATCTGCCCCGGCTCCAGCTGATCCGGCTCAGAGCCGTGGCAGATCCGGAGATGCTTGCGATATGGCGGTAGTAGTGTAGCTCTGTCTGCGGTGTTACTCCCACCTCTTTAAGACTCGGGCAAAAATATATATCAGCTGCTCTCTTTATATATGCCTGCAGTCTCTTCTCCTGTTCTTCTGTGAAGACTCTGTTGTGAGCCCTGTACCCCGGGGCCCTGGTCTGCTGCAGTCTCTTCTCCTGTTCTTCTGTGAAGACTCTGTTGTGAGCCCTGTACCCCGGGGCCCTGGTCTGCTGCAGTCTCTTCTCCTGTTCTTCTGTGAAGACTCTGTTGTGAGCCCTGTACCCCGGGGCCCTGGTCTGCTGCAGTCTCTTCTCCTGTTCTTCTGTGAAGACTCTGTTGTGAGCCCTGTACCCCGGGGCCCTGGTCTGCTGCAGTCTCTTCTCCTGGTCTTCTGTGAAGACTCTGTTGTGAGCCCTGTACCCCGGGGCCCTGGTCTGCGGCAGTCTCTTCTCCTGTTCTTCTGTGAAGACTCTGTTGTGAGCCCTGTACCCCGGGGCCCTGGTCTGCTGCAGTCTCTTCTCCTGTTCTTCTGTGAAGACTCTGTTGTGAGCCCTGTACCCCGGGGCCCTGGTCTGCTGCAGTCTCTTCTCCTGTTCTTCTGTGAAGACTCTGTTGTGAGCCCTGTACCCCGGGGCCCTGGTCTGCTGCAGTCTCTTCTCCTGTTCTTCTGTGAAGACTCTGTTGTGAGCCCTGTACCCCGGGGCCCTGGTCTGCTGCAGTCTCTTCTCCTGTTCTTCTGTGAAGACTCTGTTGTGAGGCCTGTACCCCGGGGCTCTGGTCTGCTGCAGTCTCTTCTCCTGTTCCTCTGTGAAGACTCTGTTGTGAGCCCTGTACCCCGGGGCCCTGGTCTGCTGCAGTCTCTTCTCCTGTTCCTCTGTGAAGACTCTGTTGTGAGCCCTGTACCCCGGGGCCCTGGTCTGCTGCAGTCTCTTCTCCTGTTCTTCTGTGAAGACTCTGTTGTGAGCCCTGTACCCCGGGGCCCTGGTCTGCTGCAGTCTCTTCTCCTGTTCTTCTGTGAAGACTCTGTTGTGAGCCCTGTACCCCGGGGCCCTGATCTGCTGCAGTCTCTTCTCCTGTTCTTCTGTGAAGACTCTGTTGTGAGGCCTGTACCCCGGGGCCCTGGTCTGCTGCAGTCTCTTCTCCTGGTTTTCTGTGAAGACTCTGTTGTGAGCCCTGTACCCCGGGGCCCTGGTCTGCTGCAGTCTCTTCTCCTGGTCTTCTGTGAAGACTCTGTTGTGAGCCCTGTACCCCGGGGCCCTGGTCTGCTGCAGTCTCTTCTCCTGTTCTTCTGTGATGACTCTGTTGTGAGCCCTGTACCCCGGGGCCCTGGTCTGCTGCAGTCTCTTCTCCTGTTCCTCTGTGAAGACTCTGTTGTGAGCCCTGTACCCCAGGGCCCTGGTCTGCTGCAGTCTCTTCTCCTGTTCTTCTGTGAAGACTCTGTTGTGAGCCCTGTACCCCGGGGCCCTGGTCTGCGGCAGTCTCTTCTCCTGTTCCTCTGTGAAGACTCTGTTGTGAGCCCTGTACCCCGGGGCCCTGGTCTGCTGCAGTCTCTTCTCCTGTTCTTCTGTGAAGACTCTGTTGTGAGCCCTGTACCCCGGGGCCCTGGTCTGCTGCAGTCTCTTCTCCTGTTCTTCTGTGAAGACTCTGTTGTGAGCCCTGTACCCCGGGGCCCTGGTCTGCTGCAGTCTCTTCTCCTGTTCTTCTGTGAAGACTCTGTTGTGAGCCCTGTACCCCGGGGCCCTGGTCTGCTGCAGTCTCTTCTCCTGTTCTTCTGTGAAGACTCTGTTGTGAAGCCCTGTACCCGGGGCCCTGGTCTGCTGCAGTCTCTTCTCCTGTTCTTCTGTGAAGACTCTGTTGTGAGCCCTGTACCCCGGGGCCCTGGTCTGCTGCAGTCTCTTCTCCTGTTCTTCTGTGAAGACTCTTGTTATGGCCCCAATTTGTTATTACATTTATTACACAACAGCAACAGCAAGGGATGACAAACACAGTTTTAACAACTAAAACACATTTAATTTTTAACAAAGACAAAGACTAATAACAACCTACAACTAAAGACCAAGATTGATAAATAAGAAAAAACAGAAATAATTACAGTCCCTTTTTGGTGGGGTGGCTTGGTGATGTCCTGGATGAAGAAAATGCTCAAACACAGGCAAAGAAATCCACAAAAGAAACGTCACAGGTCTTGAACAGAATGGCAGGTCTGGTCATCTTCTTGCAATTTCTCCTACTACTCTACTGTCTCAATTCTTTTCCTTATATACTCTTTTGCAGACCCCACCCACATTTAGACCTCTTTTTTTTAACTTTCTGAGACTTGCCCCAGACATGTCCAGGACATGTCTAAACATGACTCCAGTCTGAGCTTAACAAAAAAAAAAGATAAATACTGCCATCTAGTGGCCTATATTCACATTACACCTCCATTCCAAAAGGGAAAAATTTTGACTCATAAAGGCAAAATTTTTCTTTTCAATACAAAATGGTTAAGTGAACACTTGTCTACATATACATATCATACAATATTCAAACACATGATATATATATACACATTCAAACTCGGGATAAGCAATCAGCAATTACATTGTCTGTACCCTTCACATGCTTAATTTCCAAGTCAAACTCCTGTAAAATCAAACTCCAATTCAACAATCTCCGATTCTTGTTTTTCATCTTACTCAAAAACATTAACGGATTGTGGTCAGTGTACACAATCATTGGCTTTTGTCCTGTACAAACATAAACCTCAAAGTGTTGTAAAGAAAGGACCAGAGCCAACAGTTCCTTCTCTATTGTGGAATAGTTCCTTTGGTGGCGATTGAACTTCCTGGAGAAGTATGCCACGGGATGCTCAATGTCATCAGAGTCACTTCTCTGTAGGAGCACAGATCCACAAGCTTGGTCGCTAGCATCGACCGCGATGGAGAACGGTTTGTTGAAGTCAGGAGATTTGAGCACGGGGAAGTGACACAGCAGAGACTTCAGGCGATCGAAGGCTCTCTGGCATGCATCATCCCAGGTGAACTTTACGCCTTTCTTCAGTTGGTTAGTTAGACTGAGAGCAATCTCAGCAAAGTTCTTGCAGAACTTGCGGTAGTACCCGATCATTCCAAGGAAGCGGCGCAAAGCTTTTTTGTTGTCAGGAACTGGAAAGTCCATGATGGCTTGGACTTTAGCATTTATGGGTGCCACCTTACCCTGGCCTATGACGTAGCCAAGATAGGTAACAGTAGCACAACCAAAGTCACTCTTGTTCAGGTTAACAGTCAGGTTAGCCTGGGTCAGGCGCTGGAACAACGTCTCTACATCTTTTAGATGTTCTTCCCAGGAGTCACTCCATGTGATCAGGTCATCGATGTATGCACCCGTGTGTGGCAATCCGGCGATTGTAGACTGTATCATCCTTTGGAACGTGGCTGGGGCATTTTTCATGCCAAAGGGTAGGACTTCATACTGGTACAATCCAGATGGTGTGGCAAAAGCAGAGATGCTCTTGGCCCTCTCAGTTAAAGGCACACACCAAAAACCCTTCAATAAATCAATCTTGGTCAGAAACTTTGCTTGCCCTACTCTATCAATACAATCATCAATCCTAGGTATTGGAAACACATCAGTTCTAGTTACAGCATTGACTTTGCGATAATCTGTACAGAATCTAGTACTTCCATCAGGTTTTGGAACTATCACACAGGGTGAACTCCAATCGGAGTTGGAGGGTCTGATAATATCATGTTTTAACATGTACTCAACCTCTTTCTCAGCAATCTTTCTCTTTTCAGGATTCATCCGGTATGGATGCTGTTTTATTGGTTTGGCATCACCAACATCTACATCATGAGAGGCTATAGAAACTCTCTTTGGAACATCAGGAAACAGATCCTCATATTTCTTGATCAACCTCTCAAACTGATCTCTCTGTGAGGGTTCTAAGTGCTGGAGTTTTTCATCAAGATTTTGCAACACTTCAGAATTTGACAATTTACATGAAAGAACTTCAGCTTTAATTCTAGAATCATCATCTTGAAACTCCCCCTCATCTTCACACGTTTCGGCCATAGGAGAATCTGAAATGACAGCTGCAACCCTAGCATTTCTGTCATGATAAGGCTTTAGCATGTTAATATGACACAATTGTTTTGGTTTTCTCCTATCTGGAGTCTTCACAATGTAATTGAGATCATTGAGTTTTGTCAGAATTTCATAAGGACCATGAAATCTAGCCTGCAATGGATTGGACTGCAAGGGAAACAACACAAGGACCATTTCTCCTGGTTTAAACTCACGGCTTCTAGCCTTATGATCATACCAAGTTTTCATTTTTCCCTGACTTGATTTCAAGTTCTCTTTGGCAAGGTCACAAGCTGCACGCAATCTTTCCTTGAACTTGCTAACATAGTCTAACAGACTGATTTGCGGCTCTTCCTCTTGCCATTGTTCACTCAATAATAGCAAAGGTCCTCTCACTTCATGACCAAACACTAGCTCAAATGGACTGAATCCAGTAGACTCCTGCACTGCTTCTCTAGCTGCAAACAACAGCAAATGAACCCCTTCATCCCAGTCTTTCTCATGGTCATAACAATAAGTCCTCATCATTGTCTTGAGAGTGGAATGAAACCGCTCTAAGGCACCCTGACTTTCTGGATGATAGGCACTAGAAAGAATCTGCTTTGCACCTAGTTCATACACAACCTGCTGAAACAATCCTGAAGTGAAATTGCTACCTTGGTCTGACTGAATTTCCCTGGGAAGGCCAAACAACGTGAAGAACTTTATCAAAGCCTTCGAGATTGCAGTTGCCTTGATGTTACGTAGAGGTATGGCTTCGGGGAATCTGGTAGATGCACACATGATTGTCAACAAGTACTGATTTCCAGATCTAGTCTTGGGTAATGGACCAACGCAATCAACAATGACCCTAGAGAATGGCTCCCCAAATGCTGGGATAGGCTGCAATGGAGCTACAGGTGGGTCTAACTGGTGTTTTCCAACTACCTGACAAGTGTGACAGGTTTTGCAAAAGTTGGAAAGGTCTTTCCGAAGCCCAGGCCAAAAGAAGTGTTTCATGATCTTATCAACAGTCTTGTTAACACCAAGATGACCTCCTTTTCTTTTTCTCTTTCTTCCCTTTCTTTCTCTTTTTCCTCCCTTTCTTTTTCTCTTTCCTCCCTTTCAATCTCTAGCATTTTTAATTTAAGTTCCATTTCTATATTTGGATTTTCCACTGGAAACTGTTCCAGATCTCCTGGTGCAAACACATTTTCATCAATGTAATATTCAACTATCTCTCTAGCCAGTCTTGCTTTTCGCATGGCTGGTTTTACCTCTGTCAGCTCCAACTGTCTGCAAATTTCTAGCAGTTCTGTCTTTTTAAAAGACTTCAAAACCCCTACGGTTGGTGATGCCAAGAAATCATCCATTGCTGTTGTCAATATATATCTAGGAAAATTCACAAAAACAATTTCACAATTTGGAATGTTAGATTTTCAATAAATTACTCACACAATGGTCTATCCCGGACCTTGAGCCCCCAATTTGTTATGGCCCCAATTTGTTATTACATTTATTACACAACAGCAACAGCAAGGGATGACAAACACAGTTTTAACAACTAAAACACATTTAATTTTTAACAAAGACAAAGACTAATAACAACCTACAACTAAAGACCAAGATTGATAAATAAGAAAAAACAGAAATAATTACAGTCCCTTTTTGGTGGGGTGGCTTGGTGATGTCCTGGATGAAGAAAATGCTCAAACACAGGCAAAGAAATCCACAAAAGAAACGTCACAGGTCTTGAACAGAATGGCAGGTCTGGTCATCTTCTTGCAATTTCTCCTACTACTCTACTGTCTCAATTCTTTTCCTTATATACTCTTTTGCAGACCCCACCCACATTTAGACCTCTTTTTTTTAACTTTCTGAGACTTGCCCCAGACATGTCCAGGACATGTCTAAACATGACTCCAGTCTGAGCTTAACAAAAAAAAAAGATAAATACTGCCATCTAGTGGCCTATATTCACATTACACTCTGTTGTGACCCCTGTACCCCGGGGCCCTGGTCTGCTGCCCTCCTGCCTCTGCCCTCCTCTTGCAGTCCCTGAACAGGGTCACATGACAAACGCCATGCACCGCTGCTGCCTTCCTTATACTCTCGCCTCTTCGGACATCAAAAAAGGCCCTTGCGTAAACCTCGGGGTCAATGGTTCCTCTCTGGGTAGTTCTGACCCTAACTCTTGGCATTTTCTGTCGGTAAAACATGACACACATTTTTACTGAGCTTTTAAACACAAAATGCGGCCGCATTAGCAGAGAGGGAGGAACGTAACTGTTGCTACTTCAGTCCCGACGGCGGCTCCTGACATCTGAACGAGGATTACTTCCAAAGTGGAAAAATTCTGACATTTCAAACTTCACCAACGTTACGGGACTAAATCACCTATAATTTCATCATAAATATGACACATGGAGCGATAAAGACAATCCTTAAATCGAAAAAGTTTAGCATTCGTCTGAATTTACTCACCACTGTGGGAAATGGTCTTCTCGGTCTTGTGCCGCGAGGAAGACTCAACGCCTCAAGAGCGTTCGCGGGTCTGGAGAGGGGCGCGAGCTGCACGTGCTGACCTAGTATGACGCATCGAAGTGCGGATGGCTGTGAGTAAATTGCCGTGTTACTTTCGTCCAGAGTTACTTTCGCACCGGAGCTCCCCTAATTTATAGCTTACAATTTTAATATGCATACAAAATATGACATAGGCTGGTATTATTATGACAATCTATTAAATGTAACACTCGCTCAATAGCGGAATAAAATAATTAATGCATAGCATAGCAGGATGAGGTAAACAGCAACAAAGCCACTGTCCCCGAGCAAGTGGCGTCCCGCTGGCACATAATGCCTGTCAAATAATTGGCATAAGCTGCTCTCCATTAAAATGCGAGAGTCGTGCGTTGATCCTGGTCATTTTGCAACACTGTCCAAAATATTGTATTCGGCATCAAATACTATCTGTGTTGATGGAATGAACTTTTTTCTGTTTACAAATACCTCTTCATCTTGGGTTGGAGAAATGATTAATATGGGTGCCGTCAATAGCACCGATGATACCGGGTTTACCTGAGATGTGCAAGAATTGAAGTGATTCTGTGTTGTTGGTGAGTGTCCATTGGAAACCGGAAAAACTGTTGGATGATATGAGGTTCACAGAGCGCATTTATTGCTTGTTGAATTGATCAACTGACAGATGATTGTGAAATCCCTAAATTGTCCGCTTTGCAAAGTTGCATTTTTTCCAGTGGCCAAGTAACGAAGTGTTGTGAAACATTTTATATCGGGGCTTATTGACATGTCTCTCATGGTTGGAGATGTATGGAGACCGGGGTTACCTTGATTTTGTATTTGGTTCCATAACTCTTTGTTGCTAACACTCTTTGTTGAAAAATATATTTACGGTCTACAGTATGTGTAGTGCAGAATGTCGCCTACAAAAACTTGTATTTATACAATCTCAGTATGTCATATGTTTGTCACAATATTCAATTTTCTACATATCAGAAACATGCCGAAGTGACCCCATACCTGGCGTTACTTCGTCAGATGGGTGGGGTAAAATTGTCATAGTTGGCCATCAGCTGAAGATGAAAAAGACAGTCCAATATTCTCATGACAGAAATGCTGAGAACTGTTTTATTTTTACAAACAACCAACACAAGCTATGATTTGTGCATAATCACCATCAGAGTAGCAGTTATGACATATGTAGGCGAGCCCACTGACATTAGCACAGTCCTCATGTGCCACCCTCTGCATGAGAAGCACTGGACCCCCTCCTCTCCACCTTTGGATGATGAGTCAGGACCGCGGCACCAAAGAGGAGCAGCAAACATTCCCCCTGACAACAGGAATGGAATGAAATGCAGAGGTCCCAGGGCTGCACCTGCCAACCCCAAATACTCTGCCAACACCTCCACTTTAATGGGCCCCACCTGTGGCCCATTAAGGTGGAGGTGAAAGAATGAGAAAGGGGAGGGGCTGCAAGGAGCAAACCCTTACAAACGCATACTTGTGTCCTCCAAACAAGGGCCCTTATAGGTCCTCTATCATAAACATAAAATAAATGCAAATATTAGAATTATTAAGACACTATAAATGTCTGAAAAACAATAAATCAGCTCCTATATTTGACTTTAGGAATATCTTAATATAGGCCTAACAGAGGACCTACAAGCAGGGCAACCTCAGCACCCTGACACACTAACCCCATGCTGCTTGGCCAGTGTAGCCCCGAGCTCCCATTTTGGAAATCAGGCCGCATCTCTTATCTCATGATCGCAGCAGGCCTTTATCTTATGTGTTGTTAATAACTCTAGTTACATACAGTGGAAATCTTTGAAATCTCTGTCTTCAAAGAAGCTAAACGCATTTCTTTCAGAAACTTAAAGTTTACAATTTGGGTCAAAATTCAGTTATTTAGGTAAAAAACACTTGCATGACACCTATAAGTCCTTCTTCTTTCCAAGGGATGACATCGCTGGGATGTCACATAATTAGTACATTTTCGCTTTCCAGTCAGTGCGTTTGCAATGAAAAAAACTGGGGTGACAAACTTAAACCCATGGCTGAAGTAACCCCAATCTCCCCAAATTCTTTCCCTCACCAAGAGGTCAACAACAAATAAAATCCCTCCACAGTCGATTCGATATCTTTTAAAAATCGTGTTGTGTTAGTCTAATTCAGATTATAGAGCAGGGGTGGGCAATCACGGTCCTGGAGGGCCGGTGTGTTTGCAGGTTTTTATTCCTATCAATTACCCTGACTAATTGAGTAAATTGATTGCATGCACAAGTATATATTTTCGCAATGATTCGATCAAAGGAAAATGTGTTATGAAGGGAGACAAGACATTTGTAGTTTCATAATAATTTAAAGAAATGCACATGAAACGTCAGATTTCATAAATGGTTTGGCTAATTGAGACAATCAACTAATTAAAGACCAGACGTTGGTGTGAAAACCAGGGACAGATACGGCCCTCGCTGCCCACCTCTGTTATAGAGCCACAAGTTAGTAAACTAACTGCGGTCAGAAGTGTTTGAATTCAGGGCGTTTTGTGATTGTTAGTCAATTAATTAAGGCCGATGTTATTCGCACTTACACGTGCGGCCAGTGTTTAGTCTTTTTTCTTGGCCACACTTACTCGCTGCGCCAGTTGATGACCATTCCAGTTTTTAGAACGTACCGCTTAAAAGAAGTTTGACCAAGAAAAAAATTTTACTGTCGGACACACTTAAAATAAGTGTGGGCATTGGAGCAATGTGCATTTTGGCCACACGTAGAAGTGCGTCTAACGCGAATTTCTACTAATTTTTGTGCTTGGACGAACTTACATAAGTGCGTATAGTCAGTTCGATTAATTCTCTTTCCCTGCACACGCACACTCACAGCTGTTCTGCCAGCACACACACGCGCGCACACACACACACACACACACACACACACACAGCTGTTGAACATAGCCTGTGTTTTAAGAAAGTAAAATAGGCTTACATATTTTCTAAATATATTCCATTATCTTATGAATATTTTTTAAATGTTTTTTTTTTTCCCCCTGGTTTCTTGTTTTTCTATTTCCCGGGAAACGGGAAATGGTTTGGAGGTCAAGTCTCGGGAATCCCGTTTCCCGGGGTTAAGCCCTAATGGCAACTATGATGTCACATCACCCCCTTAATCTTATTTCGGAAACGCTCTGATCTGCACTGTTTTTCCCCGTTTTTTTACACTTAAGTAGAAGAAGTAAGCCTATTTGAGCCTCGTGGCCCATCGGCCCGATGCTGAAACCCGATTTTTGTGGCATGAAGCGACTAGGAGTATTACTACTCCCCCTGGATGGGATGCCAGTCCACCGCAGGTACTCCCCCAGCTCTTGGTCAGGTTTCCCTGACTATTTTGCTGGTACCCATTTATACACCTGGGTGGAGTGAGGCGTAGAGTGTGGGAGTGAAGTGTTTTGCCCAAGAACACACCGCGAAGGCCGTGGCCAGGGCTTGAACTCAGGACCTTACAATCTCGAGTCAAGCCTACTTGACCACTACACTACCACGTCGCCCTTTCTTGACACTTATATCCTTGCAAATACAGCAGTGGGAGAATTGTTCAAGTTCTGACTTGACGTTTTAGTTTTTTTGCCATCAGTCTGGCGGTGGGCCCCCTCGTAACCGTGGGCCCGGGGCAGTCGCACCCTCTGCCCCCCCGCCAGCTCCGCTACTGAGTCCCATTCATACCCGCACTGGTACCCCTGCAGGGTCGATTATGTAGCCACACCTCAAATCAATTATTTTTTAACAGTCGATGGTAAAGAAAAACAATTTTATTTTAAAGTTTTATTGCAAAAATCCAAAATAGGCTACAATAACATTTGCCTACAGGCAGAACCAAATAGGTTAGCTAATTAAATTTCAAGGTAGGACTAAGCCTACATCTCAGTGCAAAGAACATTATAATATGTGCCGTTCTGCATCTAGTGCATTTTTAAAATGTGCATTTTTGTGGGGCCATTCTGTGAAACAAACGAAAAAGCAAACAGAGAAATTATTCGAGCTGTGCTTGCAAATGTCTGCCGTTATCTCAAATGTAATGTGTTACAACTGCGCCGCTTGGCGCACCATTCATTTGGCGTTGTTTACAGAACAGACCTAACAATCATAATGTGTAAAAATGATGCAAACTAGTAAAGAACATACACATACAGACACCCAAGAGGATTTTAGCTCTGTAACATTTAAGAAAAAATCTGTCGTCAAAAAATACTGCGGGAGTGAATTTTTACTTACTTTGAAGAAAACCAACTTCTCTGGTGATATCTCCGTGCGGCAGGGATGAAAAGATTCGCGACTTCCTGGGCACGTGTATTACAGTACTCGTCACATGCTGACGTGATGACATCACAACCGCATAGACCAATCAAGAGAAAACTTGCATGCTACAATTGTGACACGTTACAATCAAGGCGGCTCTCTCCTACTATTATAAAATATATAGGCTTTCTATTATTATTACAAATATATACTACTATTATTACCATCAGGCCTATTAATTATTACAACCATTTAAATGTTCGTTTTTTTTTTTCTTTCCAGCACATCTCCTATGCTTATAATAAATCTGCTTAAAAGGAACATGGAATTTCAGAAATTGTCCTACTTTACCCATATTCACCCAAAACAAGCACAAGGGCCATTTTAATGTTATTACAGAAGATGTCAGCGGCCTCTGGTTGCCATGATATGGAGCAGAATGTTTCTAATTGACATATTTTTTATGATTTATTCAGATGGTTGATATAAAAAGAAGAAAAAAGGGAACCATTATCACTGTGTTTGTGTGTGTGTGTGTGTGTGTGGTTGGGGGAGGGCAGGGTAGGATCATGGTAAGGTCAGGGGGCGTTCGCTCACAAAAGGTCGAGAACCACTGGCTTAATGGGTTTCCGCAGCAACAAGGAGAGATATCTACTCGGAGGTGTAAAATCCAGCTTCAGAATGAAAAATTCTGTGTCAGAATTCTGTTCCAACTGCCTGAGTTTGTTTATCATGAAAATTATTCTGCCAGGAGGTGGAACAAATCAGTAAAATCAGCTGGTGCAACGCATGGCAGCACTTTTTAATTTCTGGCACCGGACTTCACACCTCTGGGCTGAATACCGGAGGGTGGGGAGGGAGTCTGTGTGTGTGAGTGTGTGTGTGTGTGTGTGTGTGTGTGGGGGGGGGGGGGGGGGGGGTCACGTGGACTCAGACAGCAGTAGCTGGAGGCACATTTCTCAGAAAACAGGTCTCACGTAAAATACAGACTTTGTAGGAGTCTGTTTCATTCACAATAGTTATCCAGGCACTAACTGAGCATTTGGCAGACACAGCATGACTGACGTTGATTAGAAGAGAATCCGGCTTTTAAACAAGGCATTTTTGTTGTCGGAGGAAGCGGAGTATTATGCAGTACTAAGGCGGTGCCGCAGCTTTCAGTAAAATGCGATTGGCAGTGCAGATAATTATGATAATTTCTGAGTTTAAGTTAAAAAGAGCTGCACATACAAGCTGATGAATTAGACTTGTTGCGTTTGTTTCCTGCTCATGTGTGTTTCTAGTGGGAATGTTGATCCACAAAATATGGAGAGGAAAAGAGAAATTGGACGGGTCATCACTTCCCATGAAACTGCAGTGGAGCCCTGTGTGCATTCAGAGGTCCTGCTCTGATCCAAAGATTCTGTACTGAAACAGAGACACTGGGGTAGATAACGATCCTGTATAGCGAGAGAGAGAGAGAGAGAGACACTGGAGTAGATCCAAAGATCCATCATTTAAACAGAGACACTGGATTAAATTCAGAGATCTTCTACTGCATGAGTAGATTCAGAGATCCTGTACTGAAATAGACGGACTGGAGCAGATCCAAAGATTCTGTACTGAAACAGAGACACTGCATGGGGTACATTCAGAGATCTACTGCATGAGTAGATTGAGAGATCCTGTTCTGAAATAGAGACACTGGAGTGGATTCAGAGATCCTGCACTGAAACAGAGATGCTGAAGCAGATAGAGATCCTCAGCTGAAACTAAGACATTTAAATAGATTCACGAATCTTCTTTTAAAGTTGATATTGTAAAGTAGATGCAGAGATCTTAAATTGAAGTACAGACACTGGAGTAAATTCAGTAATCCTGTACTGAAACAAAGACACTAGAGTAGATTCAGAGATCCTGCACTGAACCTGAGACACTGGAGCAGATTTGGAGATCCTATATTGAAAGAGAGATTGCGGAGTAGATTTGGAAATCTTGCACTGAACCTGAGAGACTGGAGTTGATTCAGAGATCTTGTACTGACCTGCACTGACACTCAAGTAGATTTAGATAACTCGTGCTGAAATTGAGACAGTGGCGTAGATTCTCAGATTCTGCACCAAAATAGAGACATTAGAGTTGATTCAGAGATCCTGTGTCGAAACTGAGACATTGGAGTAGATTTAAAGATCCTGTGCTGAAACAGAGACACTGGGGTAGATTGAGATCCTGTACTATGACAGAGACTGGAGTAGATCCATAGATCCATCGCTGAAACAGAGGCACTGGTGTACATTCAGAGATCCTCCACTGCATACATAGATCCAGAAATCTTGTACTGAAATGGAGACACAGGAGCACATTCAGATAACCTGTACAATATTTGAGACGAGAGTAGATTAAGAGATTCTGCACAAAAATAGAGACACTGGAGTTTATTCAGAAATCCTGTCCTGGAACAGAGACACAAGAGTAGATTCAAAGATCCTGTGCTGAAACAGGAAGACTGAAGAAGATTCAGAGATCCTCCACTGAAACTGGGACATTTGAGTATATTCATGAATCTTGTTTTAAAATAGATAAATTAGAGTAGATTCAGGGATCATGAGCTGAAACAGAAAGACTGAAGTAGATTTAATGACGCTGTACTGAAACTGAGGCCCTGGAATAGATTCAAAGATCTTGTAGCGAAACAGAGACATGGATGGACGACTGAAATGGACACTTGAGAAACTTCAAAGGTCACTTGTAGAGAACTTAAGAACAACTGAAGCTGAAAGAGCCTCCTTCAAAGAGTCCTTCTGTCTCTCCTCTTTTGTTCTTTCATCTCCGTCTTTCTCACTCTCATCTCCTCTCCCTCTCCTTTGCCTCCTGTCATTCTATCCCCCCTCTCTCTCCCTCCTCTCTCATTCCCTCCGTATTCAGGTGAGTAAAGAGTTAAAACCCCAGGTTTGTAAGTTGACTTAACTTCTCTCGAATTAAATGACTGTGTTCTATCAGAGCTGACCTCTGCTGTCTGGCTTCTCTGACTGAAGAGTGAAATATTCTTTTACATCTTCAGAAATCTCTGAGAAGCAGCAGTTGTCCTGTCCTTGATGCAGTCTTTAATCTTCACAGTCAGATATAACCCTGTTAAACAGCCAGCGATGGGAGTACGTCCTCATGTGCTGCCAGTCGGAGGTTTCAAAGTGCTCACAATTATCAAGCTGTCAGAGATGGAGAAATGTAAACACCTTTTGTTAATCTTACTGTAATCAAACCCTCAGCCACCTTTTGTGTTATAACTGCTGAGCACAGTCATACCATTTTATTACAAACTCCAACCCCCTTTGGAGGAGAACTTTATTTTGAATAATTCTGACTGGAGAGAGGTTGGTAAAGAGAACAGCTGCCTTAAACATGCTAAGAAGCAGATGCACAGGGGAAGATAACTGTCAAGAGAAAGTTAATTCAGGAGAAAACTGAAAGATAAGCGTAAATAAATGGGCCAGAAGTGAGGTATGCGGGGACAGTACAAGAGAAAAGAAATGATGCGTGAGTGTACAACCCTATTTCCAAAAAAAGTTTAGATGCCGTGTTGAATCTCAAAAACAATGCAATGATTTGCAAATCATTTTAAGCCGATATTTTATTGAAAATAGTGCAAAGACAACATATCAGATATTGACACTGAGAAATTCTATTGTTTTTGAAAAATATCTGCCCATTCTGAATTTGATGCCAGCTACATGCTTCAAAAAAAAATTGGGATGGGGGGGTAACAAAGTAAGTCAGTATTTATGAGCCAGTTTTAAGTAAATAATAAGTTTTATGCTAGAAAAATACTCCTGGTGGAACATCTCACTGGTCATTTGGAAACAGATCAGTCACGTGAACTGGCTGTTCAGTGCACTGAGTAAAGTTTACTTGAAAAATCGTCACGATTACGTATAGGAACCACAAGCGAGCACCAGAGAGTACAAAAAATGGGAGGCTTTATTTCTGAAGGGGGAGATCCCCAACAGAGCAGGCAACGGTACAATGTCCACAATACAAAAATCAGAATCCTAAGGGCGAAATCCAGAACCGTAAACAGGGCACCAATCACAATACTCGTAGTAAGACAAAAATAGGTTCAATACAGGCACAGGTATGTCTGAGAAGCAAAATCCAGTGGGCGTAAACAACTTTGAATACCAGGGCAGCAATCACAAAACTCGTAGTCGGGCAAAAAGGGTTCGTAACAGATGCAGACAATAGCACCAAAGAGCAGAAAAGTCGGACGGTCCGGTCAGAAGAGTAACACTATGAGTACACGGCTAAGAGAGAGCAGCACAGGTAAACAAGAGTAACATTCTGACAAGGAAGTGTTGTGAAAAGACTCCTAATATACACTTACGGGAAGTCACATGCTTAACACAACACAGGTGGAGGAAATCAGACTGATTACAAAGGAGGGAACATGAGGGAGAACCTGATCACATGCAATAGGCAACAGCCAAAATGTGGACAGGGATCACAAGACAATCCTATAGACAGATTTACAGCTCCGGTCAAGGGGTTCTAACGTGCATAGATAATGAGAGAAAGGACAGCGCGAGCAGGTGTGGAGATTCCACAGAAACGCAGCAGAGAAGATTAGGGAGAGACAAGGGGCGGAGACTAGAGCAGGGCGAGTGCTGAGAGCTTGTTAATCAATTAGTAAGTGCAGCTATACAATCCCTTAGTGCTCGTTAGTAAGTTAGTATTATATACAATATTATTTTGTGTTTGTAACTCTAAGAAAAATAACAAACTGTTAGTATGGGTTAGTAATATAAAAAAGCAAGGTGAAAGAAGTAAACGAGATTGGAAGGAATGGATGAAATCCAGAAACCATTAAATCACCCGAAAGAGTGGCACACAATACTGGGGCTGTGAGTAATGAAAAGACAAGAGACCAGACAGGGGGAGACAAAGTGCAATGCATGGCAGAAACAAAAACATGGACCGGAGTGAAACTATGGTAAAATACAAAACATGGAAAAACTAAACTACACAATACATGAGCAAATCTAAGTAACCAAATCACAGTACATAATCCAAGGCGTGGTCAGTCAATACAGACATCAGACAGAACATCAAAACATGGCAAACAGAGCAGAATCATAACAGAAATGGACAGTGCGGGGACTGGCTTCAGGTGCGAGGATGTAATGGGCTTCACGATGCCTTTTCTGGGGCAGAAAAGGGAGAGGCAAAAACAAACAGGAAACGAGGTTCCAGATCCTTCTACAAACAGGCACTGAACTATAACAGAAGTTTCAGCACTTTTGAGAAAAGAAAAACAAACAGGAAGTTTTGTTCCGAATATAACTGATATAGTACGCTGTACATTAACAAGAGAACAAAGGTATCATTAAAGGGCTTTCAGCAATATGAAAATACAAGGCTATAATGTCTACACACGAGTAGCACTGGACAAAAGGCGTACAGGACTTTGCACCGAATGAGTGCAGAGCTTGTGCTTATATACACAGAGTACTAGCACAATGACAATTGAAAACAGATGCGGATGATTGCAGGAGAGCGTGCAACGCGGGCCGGATCTTAGCAGGCCTGATGATTGAGGGCGCTGGTGGCGTGGCAGTCTTTCAGACGGAAAGCCAATGAGTACTTCTACAATCTTTGAAAAACTGCAAATGACAATTTATGAATTGCATTTCTCCATGAATAATTGCAAAGAATTTGTGAAATTCATCATCTGCAGTATGTGATATTATTAAATATCATCATCCTCCTTTATTTCCTTAAGAGTGATTAAATCTCATCGTTTGTTTTTATCTAGATTGATTATGCTGCCTTTTTTTATTTCGTGGAATGTGGTCAATGAGTGTTTGTCAGCATGTGAGGCCCACGGAAACAAATTCCAATCGACATCGTTGATATGGTAATACAGTATTGAATTTAATTAATCTCATAAAAGAGATCCATGAAGGGATCCGGCTCCATGAAGTACAGTAGTGTACAAATACTTATTGGAGTGTTATGGCCCCAATTTGTTATTACATTTATAACACAACAGCAACAGCAAGGGATGACAAACACAGTTTTAACAACTAAAACACATTTAATTTTTAACAAAGACAAAGACTAATAACAACCTACAACTAAAGACCAAGATTGATAAATAAGAAAAAACAGAAATAATTACTGTCCCTTTTTGGTGGGGTGGCTTGGTGATGTCCTGGATGAAGAAAATGCTCAAACACAGGCAAAGAAATCCACAAAAGAAACGTCACAGGTCTTGAACAGAATGGCAGGTCTGGTCATCTTCTTGCAATTTCTCCTACTACTTTACTGTCTCAATTCTTTTCCTTATATACTCTTTTGCAGACCCCACCCACATTTAGACCTCTTTTTTTTAATTTTCTGAGACTTGCCCCAGACATGTCCAGGACATGTCTAAACATGACTGCAGTCTGAGCTTAACAAAAAAAAAGTAAATACTGCCATCTAGTGGCCTATATTCACATTACACCTCCATTCCAAAAGGGAAAAATTTTGACTCATAAAGGCAAAATTTTTCTTTTCAATACAAGATGGTAAAGTGAACACTTGTCTATATATACATATCATACACATTCAAACACGGGATAAGCAATCAGCAATTACATTGTCTGTACCCTTCACATGCTTAATTTCCAAGTCAAACTCCTGTAAAATCAAACTCCAATTCAACAATCTCCGATTCTTGTTTTTCATCTTACTCAAAAACATGAACGGATTGTGGTCAGTGTACACAATCATTGGCTTTTGTCCTGTACAAACATAAACCTCAAAGTGTTGTAAAGAAAGGACCAGAGCCAACAGTTCCTTCTCTATTGTGGAATAGTTCCTTCGGTGGCGATTGAACTTCCTGGAGAAGTATGCCACGGGATGCTCAATGTCATCAGAGTCACTTCTCTGTAGGAGCACAGATCCACAAGCTTGGTCACTAGCATCGACCGCGATGGAGAACGGTTTGTTGAAGTCAGGAGATTTGAGCACGGGGAAGTGACACAGCAGAGACTTCAGGCGATCGAAGGCTCTCTGGCATGCATCATCCCAGGTGAACTTTACGCCTTTCTTCAGTTGGTTAGTTAGACTGAGAGCAATCTCAGCAAAGTTCTTGCAGAACTTGCGGTAGTACCCGATCATTCCAAGGAAGCGGCGCAAAGCTTTTTTGTTGTCAGGAACTGGAAAGTCCATGATGGCTTGGACTTTAGCATTTATGGGTGCCACCTTACCCTGGCCTATGACGTAGCCAAGATAGGTGACAGTAGCACAACCAAAGTCACTCTTGTTGAGGTTAACAGTCAGGTTAGCCTGGGTCAGGCGCTGGAACAACGTCTCTACATCTTTTAAATGTTCTTCCCAGGAGTCACTCCATGTGATCAGGTCATCGATGTATGCACCCGTGTGTGGCAATCCGGCGATTGTAGACTGTATCATCCTTTGGAACGTGGCTGGGGCATTTTTCATGCCAAAGGGTAGGACTTCATACTGGTACAATCCAGATGGTGTGGCAAAAGCAGAGATGCTCTTGGCCCTCTCAGTTAAAGGCACACACCAATAACCCTTCAATAAATCAATCTTGGTCAGAAACTTTGCTTGCCCTACTCTATCAATACAATCATCAATCCTGGGTATTGGAAACACATCAGTTCTAGTTACAGCATTGACTTTGCGATAATCTGTACAGAATCTAGTACTTCCATCAGGTTTTGGAACTAGCACACAGGGTGAACTCCAATCTGAGTTGGAGGGTCTGATAATATCATGTTCTAACATGTACTCAACCTCTTTCTCAGCAATCTTTCTCTTTTCAGGATTCATGGATGCTGTTTTATTGGTTTGGCATCACCAACATCTACATCATGAGAGGCTATAGTAACTCTCTTTAAAACATCAGGAAACAAATCCTCATATTTCTTGATCAACCTTTCAAACTGATCTCTCTGTGAGAGTTCTAAGTGCTGGAGTTTTACATCAAGATTTTTCAACACTTCGGTGTTTGACAATTTACATGAAAGAACTTCAGCTTTAATTCTTGGTTCATCATCTTGAAACTCCCCCTCATCTTCACACGTTTCGACCATTGGAGAATCTGAAGTGACAGCTGCAACCCTAGCATTTCTGTCATGATAAGGCTTTAGCATGTTACTATGACACAATTGTTTTGGTTTTCTCCTATCTGGAGTCTTCACAATGTAATTGAGATCATTGAGTTTTGTCAGAATTTCATAAGGACCATGAAATCTAGCCTGCAATGGATTGGACTGCAAGGGAAACAACACAAGGACCTTGTCTCCTGGTTTAAACTCACGGCTTCTAGCCTTATGATCATACCAAGTTTTAATTTTTCCCTGACTTGATTTCAAGTTCTCTTTGGCAAGGTCACAAGCTGCACGCAATCTTTCCTTGAACTTGCTAACATAGTCTAACAGACTGATATGCGGTTCTTTCTCTTGCCATTGTTCACTCAATAATAGCAAAGGTCCTCTCACTTCATGACCAAACACTAGCTCAAATGGACTGAATCCAGTAGACTCCTGCACTGCTTCTCTAGCTGCAAACAACAGCAAATGAACCCCTTCATCCCAGTCTTTCTCATGGTCATAACAATAAGTCCTCATCATTGTCTTGAGAGTGGAATGAAACCGCTCTAAGGCACCCTGACTTTCTGGATGATAGGCACTAGAAAGAATCTGCTTTGCACCTAGTTCATACACAACCTGCTGAAACAATCCTGAAGTGAAATTGCTACCCTGGTCTGACTGAATTTCCCTGGGAAGGCCAAACAGCGTGAAGAACTTTATCAAAGCCTTCGAGATTGCAGTTGCCTTGATGTTACGTAGAGGTATGGCTTCGGGGAATCTGGTAGATGCACACATGATTGTCAACAAGTACTGATTTCCAGATCTAGTCTTGGGTAATGGACCAACGCAATCAACAATGACCCTAGAGAATGGCTCCCCAAATGCTGGGATAGGCTGCAATGGAGCTACAGGTGGGTCTAACTGGTGTTTTCCAACTACCTGGCAAGTGTGACAGGTTTTGCAAAAGTAGGAAACGTCTTTCCGAAGCCCAGGCCAAAAGAAGTGTTTCATGATCTTATCAACAGTCTTGTCAACACCAAGATGACCTCCTAAAGGTAAACTGTGAGCCATTGTTAAGATCTCATTCCTATAGACCTTCGGAACAACAATTTGCCCGACCACTGCCCAATCTGCATTGGCAGGGATATCAGGAGGGCGCCACTTCCGCATCAACACACCATCCTTGAGATAATACCCAACTGGAACTGCGTCTATTTCTTTATCAGGAAGGGCTCTCCTCTTTAGTACACAAATTTCAGGATCATTAGTTTGCTCCTCAATCAACCGCTTTCTGGACAGAGACAAGTCTCCAGACACATCAGAATCACCAGACCCATCCGGCTGGCTGAATAGAGAACTGATAAAAGTATCTGATAAGTCCTCAAACGGAGAAACCATAGTAGGCCAATCAGAGTCGTGAGGCGAACCACCTGAGTCCTGACCATTCAATGTACTGGACGGCACCACATCATCTTCTTCTTTAGCCTTCTTGGCCATAGCACGAGTCACTGCGCAAGAAGGATACAGAGATGAGTCCTCATCCCCATCTTCAGTGCTCGGCTGTGAAGTAAGATGTACAGGGGGAACTACTTTGCCCCCAGCCAGGTCATTGCCTAGCAACAGAGAAACACCCTTTATAGGTAGACTTGACATAAGTCCCACCTTTACCTGTCCTGTAACTAAATCTGACTTCAAGAATATAAAGCGCAGGGGTACAGATACAGTCCTCCCTTCAATACCTTGTACAAGTATGAAATCCCCTGAAGCGGTCTCATCACGTAACTCCAAGGAGTCCATCAACAAGAGTGACTGAGAAGCTCCGGTATCCCTTAGGATATATATGGGGACAGGAGTAGTATGCTCATTCAGAGCCACAAATCCCTCTGACACAAATGGAAGAAATTCCTCCCTCACGAAGTCAGCTGTATCAGGCTTTTTAGCCCCACAAGAAGCAGGCAATTTAGCAGATTGGTTATCTACTACAGGGGTTTCTAACCTTGTTTTCACAAAGGCATTTGGTTTGGTATCCTTTTCTTTTTCTTTCTTAGCTTTAAGGAACCAACAGTTAGTTGTAACATGACCAGATTTCTTGCAATAACTGCAAACTAGACCACTTTTGTCACTGTAAGCTTTCACACTTTGATCAGACCTGTTACTGGATTTCTGAGCACCATCACCAGATTTGTCTTTGTCTTTGGGTGAGGAATCTTGGGTATCACCATAACCCTTTTTCTGAAATTGGGACCATCTATTATTACTGCTAGACTGAAATTTGGACTTATGAGTGAGAACATATTCATCTGCAAATTTGGCAGCTGATTGCAAATTCAGTGCTTGCTTCTCATTAAGGTAGGTCTTAACATCATCTTTAACACAGTTCTTGAATTCTTCAACTAACACCATCTCTTTCAGTGAGTTGAAATCATCCTTGACCTCCATAGAAGTACACCAGCGCTCAAAGCAAACCTGCTTTTCATTAGCAAATTCAACATAAGTCTGATTTTCAGATTTCTTCAGACCTCTGAATTTCTGTCGGTAAGCCTCTGGAACCAACTCATAAGCTCTCAAAATAACCTTTTTGACAACCTCATAATCAGAGGAATCATCTGCAGACAAAGCCGAATAGGCTTGTTGAGCTTTACCCTTGAGGACAGTTTGCAACATCAGAGCCCAGTGTTCCTTTGGCCACTGGCAACTCTTTGCTACCTTTTCAAAACACTGGAAATAGTTGTCAACATCCTTTTCTGAAAATGGAGGCACCAGTTTTACCTCCTGGCTAGCCCGAAATTTATTTTCTGTTTGAATTTTTATTTTTAGTTGCTCCATTTGGAGTCTTTCTTCTCTATCGAATTTCTCTAATTCAAAATCTCTCTGTCTCTGTCTCTCTCTTTCTGCTCTTTCCTCTTTCTCTCTCTCAAATTCTCTTTCTTTCTTTTTTTCCTCCCTTTCTTTTTCTCTTTCCTCTCTTTCTTTCTCTTTTTCCTCCCTCTCAAATTCTCTTTGTTTTTCTCTTTCCTCCCTTTCAATCTCTAGCAGTTTTAATTTAAGTTCCATTTCTATATTTGGATTTTCCACTGGAAACTGTTCCAGATCTCCGGGTGCAAACACATTTTCTTCAATGTAATATTCAACTATCTCTCTCGCCAGTCTTGCTTTTCGCATGGCTGGTTTTACCTCTGTCAGCTCCAACTGTCTGCAAATTTCTAGCAGTTCTGTCTTTTTAAAAGACTTCAAAACCCCTACGGTTGGTGATGCCAAGAAATCATCCATTGCTGTTGTCAATATATATGTATTCAATAAAAAAAAAAATCAATTTTACAATTTGAAATGTTAGTTTTTTAATAAATGACTCACAAAATGGTCTATCCCGGACCTTGAGCCCCCAATTTGTTATCGCCCCTATTTGTTATTACATTTATTACACAACAGCAACAGCAAGGGATGACAAACACAGTTTTAACAACTAAAACACATTTAATTTTTAACAAAGACAAAGACTAATAACAACCTACAACTAAAGACCAAGATTGATAAATAAGAAAAAACAGAAATAATTACAGTCCCTTTTTGGTGGGGTGGCTTGGTGATGTCCTGGATGAAGAAAATGCTCAAACACAGGCAAAGAAATCCAACAAAGAAACGTCACAGGTCTTGAACAGAATGGCAGGTCTGGTCATCTTCTTGCAATTTCTCCTACTACTTTACTGTCTCAATTCTTTTCCTTATATACTCTTTTGCAGACCCCACCCACATTTAGACCTCTTTTTTTTAATTTTCTGAGACTTGCCCCAGACATGTCCAGGACATGTCTAAACATGACTGCAGTCTGAGCTTAACAAAAAAAAGGTAAATACTGCCATCTAGTGGCCTATATTCACATTACAGGAGCCACTGTAAATCCTTATTTTTTGAAGATTGGTATGAGAGGAATATATGGTCTATAGTTGACTTGATGGACACAAATGGCAATTTCTTAACTTATGAACAATTCTGTATGAAATATACAGTGGCTCCAATAAGTATTTGTACACTACTGTACTTCATGGAGCCGGTTACGGATGGCCTGGGCACAAACATGGCTTCCAGTTGCTTCCTCCACTTTGGTGGCACGACTGGAGGCCGAGGACTGTCTCTCCCTCTGTACCAGCAGGGAGATGTACCGGTCAGTGCACTGGCTGGTCTTCCTGGGACGTCCTTTCCTGGCTGCATTGGCTATGCGTTCAGACTGTTTGTACTTCTTGATGATGTACTGCACGGTCGTGTGGCGTAACGATAGCCGAGTTCCAATTTTTCTGGTGCTTTGGCCTTCTTTATGTAGCTGAATGATTTGCTCCCACATTCGACGGGGTATCTCGCCTGTCTTAGCCATATATCACAGGAATACATTATGAGCATGGTCAGGCCATTTACATAGGCCAGTCTGTGTACAGAGGGAGTGTCCAGTATGGTCACGCTTGACCAAATCAGACCAAGTGAGTCAACCATGTCCTGTAAACATCTTGAGTCAATTTTAGGTGAGTATTACAAGTTTTGTGACTAACAAATGGAACTGTACAGATACTTATTGGGTCAGATAATTGCCTTTCTGACCAAATATGCCATTTTGACATTAAATATTTATTTAAAACATATTGATTATCAAATATTTTAATCATTTTTACACACAATAGCAAGCATTTGCCAAATATACAAAAGCTGTTATGTAGTCGAATTTTCAAGTAGTGTACAAATACTTATTGGAGCCACTGTAAATGCAAGCTTGCGTCACTAAAATATCTGCCCCCGGGTTTTGGCATTATTTCCGCAGCTTAGGTTCGTCTGTAATACCAGAGGATTAGAGGTCAGCCATCACTGCAACAGCATCTTTTGGCTTGAATTACAGGGAATCCAGATCAGTATGCCCATGGATTCCTACAGGGAATTTTAACAACTAACCGACTTTTCGTCCATGGGTTTCCTTAAGGCTAAAATCCCAGAACCGGCTATAAATACACCTTTCATGTAAGTAGATCAAGACTGTCACTCCGACTTAATAAATCCGATTTTCATCCCAAAGCCGCTGAACAGTCAGTCCTTGGTTGAGCATACCCCCTAAGACTATGGCGTAACGTAGCTAGAAAGAATATACAAGGGTTAAGAGCCACTGAGACCATGCAAGTTTACAGAAATAACAATAGTCTATTCACCAGGTAGGCAAGAGCTTAAATCTAACACATCATTATTACCCCAATTACAAGTTACACACAGTTTAGAAAATGAGAAAAAAGTCATACCTGGCGAAAAGGGCTATATACAAATGGTTGTGCAAAACTCCAAATTACGAAACCATTAAGATAGAAATACGCACAGACCAAAGTATGGGAAGTCGGGTACGAGCTTTTCAGACTAGGTCGTCCCTCTTAGATTTAAGGTTAGTGACACCTTTGATCAGGCCGCCCAGATGGCCCAAATCGGAATTAGACTTCCCCGCTCGGAGGAAATAAGAAAACTTTTATTATTCAAAGGAGATAATAAAAGTTCTACGATCAGTGCCAGGACCGTTGGAGACAGATCTCAGGGGGGGTCGCAAAGCACTTCTGCAAAGGGGAGAGATGATTCTAAATACACCTCAAGAGATAACTCTGGTTCGGGACAAATTATTGCTGGGGAACAGAAACTATGTTTTCTTGAAATACAGTGGATATGAAATGCATCTCATTCAACTCCTTGAATTTAGCTGAAGAGATGCATAACAAACACAGTTACATAAAGAATTATGATGTATGATGTAATTGTCATGAAATTCCTTCACAACAGACCCATTCCCCATGAAATTCACATCACTATTACCCCAGGTATAATACAGTAATTCAGTGATGACATGAGGGCAGTAAAAACAGTGTAATAGTGGGGTTTGTTTAAATTAAAGCAATGACTTGGAAGAAAAAAAGCATGAGGGAGAAGATTGGCCCGGACTCTCTCTTTGGTTCACTTCCTCTCTTTGGTTTGCTGGATAGTCCGTTTGCCTTTCCTATGGTAAGCGAACCAAGATCCACATTTTCAGGCGGACCAGCGTTCGTTTGGTCCGCACCAGAGTTGGGATGAGCTTTCACACCTGCCTATAATGAACCGGACTATCTGAGGAAACAAAGTCTGGTCCGTTTAAAGCGGACCAAACAGCTCTGGTGTGAAAGCGACTTATGTGATGAGCAGCTGAAATCCTATGTCAAGTAAGAACAGGAAAACATTTTACTTTCATAACTTCTGAAGTTTGTCCCATAATATAAATATAATGTACTGTTGCACATAAAGTTTGAATAACTTTGTATTCAAACACTTCATCCATCAAGAACAAATCACATTGTCACAATAATTTCATGAGTAGAGGTAAAAAATATTGTATTCCATTTTTGTCACCATTAAGCCCCATCCCAACTTTTTTCAAACATGTTGATGACATCAAACTAATTAAATCAACTGATCTCGGCCTGCACAACTGATTAGTTGTATCAGGTGTGCTTCTGCATTGTTGGAGTGAAAATCTGCAGCCTCTTGGCCCTTTTGCAGGTCAGTTTGGCGACCCTGCACTAGAGCATAACTCAAACAAATATAACTCCTCATAACTCAGCTGTGCTACTCTGAGTCAAGCACCGCATTCTATGCCTAGAGCTTCATTCTGTCTCCGAAGTTTTTCTCAGACTCTGGCATTTTAACACACATTCTTGACACAAAACCAGCGAGAGACAATCTTCTTGTGATTGCGCTTGAATTCTTCTGACAGTTTTCAAAGTCTTTCTTTTCATGCCCATAGATTTCAGACAGTGATCATCCTGGCATGAGGTGACTTTCATCTTCCCAATCCAGCACTTTAGACAATGATTACTTCATTGCTGCTTCAGAACATTGACTGATTCTCTCGATAGCAGAGAAAGAAGTTGATAATTTCAGTGCCTATGGGGTCTTGTGAATTTCAGAATAGTGACAGTCGGCCCAATAAAAGCTCAGCTATATGAGTTTTGACTGCAGCTCCGTTGGATATTCAGCTTTTTTCTGTCCCCCACTTTGGGAATCACAGCTCTGCTTGTCGTAGGTCTTTCGCACCAGTCTGTTTATGTATCAGTTGAGGGGCTGTAAGACATGATGCTCAGCACTCTGTAAACACTTTTCTTTCACACAGACAAAATCATATTTTTGCCAATGTTTATACTGCCAGACCTGCTTTACTTTGAATTTTCAATTAAATGTTTTCCTCATGATCATGATTTTCAGGTACATAGAGATACTGCAAGTGAAATTCGCCCTTATATACACTGCCCTCCATAATTATTGGCACCCCTGGTTAAGAGTGTTGTGATTCTGCTCTTTTGGTTTTGGTAGTTCTGCTATGCCATGATCCCTAGCCTAGTTTAAGTTCTGTGCCTGGCTTTGCCATGATTATTGATTCTTGTGTTTAGTGACCACTGCCTTTGTCTGACCATTCTTAGGATTATGTATTGTGTTTTTGGTATTTTAGATTTCCTTGTTTTATTATTTTTCATGTGTTAGTTTATTAGTAATCATACCATGTTTTCTTTGCCATGCTTTGCACTTTGTCTCCCCTGTCTTGTCATGTGTGTATCTTTGCTCACGGTCCCTTGTCTTGTGTGCCACTCATTCGGGTGATTTATTGGTTTCTGGGTTTCAATCTTCTTTCATTATCTCGTGTTCATCCTTCTTCTCTCTTTTATTGTCTTACTAACACAGACTAACAGTTTATTGTTTTTGCTGCTTACTAACCCACACCAACCTTTTATATTTGGACTAACTTACGAACAAGCACTCGGGATTGTATAGCTGCACTCACTAATTGACTAATGATCTCTCAGCATTCGCTAAATTCTAATCTTCGCCTCCTTGCCTTTCCCTAATTATCTCTGCTGCTATTTTCTGTGGATTCCACATTTACTTTGCTCTTTCCTTTCTTTTTACTATGCGCTTTAGTACTCCGTAACCGGAGCTGTTGTTTTGTACTTAGGTTTGTCTCGTGATCCCTGTCTGTGTTTTGGCTACAGCCAGATTCATGTAATTAGTTTATTCCTCATGTGTCTCTCCCTGATCATTGTCACCATTGATTGCACCTGTTCTCCCTGGTCATGTGTTCACCCCGGATGTGTATATAAGATGTCTGTTTGGTTCACTTTCTTGTCAAATCATTCTTCTGTGTAACCTGTGTTACACTTCTCTTGCCTTGTTTCATTGTGATTTATCTTTCTGACTGGACCGTCCTTGATATCGAGCTTTGCCTATTCCCGGTACTTTTGCCGCATGCTTGTTTTTTGACCTCTTTTTTCTGACTACGATTTTTGTGATTGGTGCCCTGTGTATGACTCTGGATTTCGCCCTTTGGATTCTGATTTTGGATTGCGGACTTTGTACTGTTGCCAGCTCTGTTGGGGGGTTTCCCCCTTCAGAAATAAAGCCTCCTTTTGCATTTTACTGGAGTTTGCTCTTGGTTCATTTTGTAAAAACCTCACAAAGAGGTGTTTTTCAGCTTTTAATAACTTCAGTTTTTTTTTTTCTAAATAATATCGGACCACAATGAAAAGAGGAAAATCTAACCTTTAATTCAAGTGCATTTATTCACTGGGAAAAAATCCCACATTAAGAAATAATTCTTGTTCATCAAATTATGTGTGCCACAATTATTAGCACCCCTGATGTTAATACTTTGTACAACCCCCTTTTGCCAACAAAACAGCACCTAATCTCCTATAATGTTTCACAAAATGGGAGAATACAGAAAGAGGGATCTTCGACCATTCCTCTTTGCACAATCTCTCTAAATCATCCAGCGACCTGGGTCCTCTCCTCTGCACTCTCCTCTTCAGCTCACTCCACAGGTTTTCAAAGGGTTTGAGGTCTGGGGACTTAGATGGCCATGGGAGAAGCTTGATTCTGTGTCTGGTGAACCATTTCTGTGTAGATTTGGCCACATGTTTTGGGTCATTATCTTGCTGAAAGACCCAGAGACGACCCATCTTCAGCTTTCGGGCAGAGGCCACCAGATTCTGATTTAAAATGTTCTGGTATTTCAAAGCGTTCATGATCTCATGCACCCTAACAAGGTTCTCAGGGCCTCTGGAAGAGAAACAGGCCCACAGCATCACCAATCCTCCCCCATACTTCACAGTGGACGAGGTGCTTTTCTGCATACTCATCTTTTGTGTTCTGCCAGACCCACTTAGTGTTTGTTGCCAAAAGCTCTATCTTGGTCTCATCTGACCAAAGCACACGGTCCAAGTTGAAGTCCCAATACTGCTTAGCGAACTTCAGATGTTTGCGTTTATGATTGTGAGTGAGAAATGGTTTTTTTTCCGTGCATGCCTCAGAAACAGCTTGTTGGCATGTAGATAGCGCCTGATGGTTGTTTTGGAGACTTTGTGACCCAAAGATGCTACCATTTGTTGCAATTCTTTAACAGTGAGCTTTGGAGAACTTCATTTTTCTTACCATCCTCTTCACTGCGCGTGGTCGAAAAATAACCTTGTGTCCTCGTCCAGGCTTGTTTACCACTGTTCCAGTTGTTTTCAACTTCTTAATGATTCCTCTGACAGTAGATATGGGCAGGTGCAGGCAAATGGCTATTTTCTTGTAGCCATTGCCTGACTTGTGTTGGTCGACACACATCTGCCTTACTTGAATGGTGTGTTCCTTTGTCTTTCCCATGTTGAAGAGTGGATAAGAGAAATGGCCTCTGTGTCACATATTTATACCCCAGGGAAACAGGATGTGATGTTCCTAGATACTCTGATCCACTTTGTAAACTACTGTAGAAATGACAGAAATACTTCAATTACATTTATTTTCTAGGAATTGTTAGGGGTGCCAATAATTAATGAACAGGTGATTTTATGAAAAATAGTTATTTCTTAGTCAGGGATTTTTTTTCCCCTTAAAATTCACTTGAGTTGAAGGATATGTTTTGTTTTTTTTTTTTTACAATTTTCAGTATGAGAGTATGCTTCTGCAAAATTTTTTTTATTTTAAGGCTTTTAACACATCTTAACCAGGGGTGCCAATAATTATGGAGGGCGCTGTATATATATATATATATATATATATATAAACAAATGAGATAAACACAGTTCGCTTTGTGAAGCATTTACTTGAAAATGTTGGTACAAAAATTCTCAAGTAATTTTGACAATGTGAGTGCATGTTTGTATGTGCACGTATGTACCTGTGCCCATGTACATACATGAGCGTGCACATGCTCAAAATACAACTTGTCATGATCCAGGCCAGGAATTAAGTGCAGCGGCAGAGTACAATCCAATGGTTGATTTTATTGATAGTAACAATAAATTAATGGTAACGTTGGGATAAAACCCAAAAGAGGAAGGTGCAGTGAAGTCCAGACGTCATAGGCAAAATTGAGTGGGCATTACCAATCTTTGGCCAGTTGATGACGGCCGGATGAAGTGAACACTTCATCACAGTTGAACAGTTCCAGGGCAGGAAGGAGTAACTTTTGAGGAATGTGGTTCCACTCCTGATTACCATGGAATGATTGGGAACTTTTTCCTAATAAACTGAACAGAGGAACAGACTTTGGACAGTCTTCAGAAGAATGTGGTCCAAAGCCCAGAAACCTTGAGAAAGGCTTGGGTGCTTGCTCTTATTCTAAGTAACTAAATAAGGACAGTAACTTCCATGTATTTCTGACATTAAAAGTAACATTTTACTTTCAAAAAATGAAGAGTTTAACTTGCAAGTACTGACTGGTTTAAGGTGCACATTGCAACTCGAAACTCAAAGGAGGGGTTATAAATACATGTCATGCTCTCTCTGAGATGAAGCGCAGTTTAGATAGAGTGTCCTGTGGAGAGGGACAGGAGCACAATTCCTCTTTGCCCTCATTCTCCACCTGGAGCTTGATGACAGCCAAGAGACAGCTACCTGGAAGGACTAACATGTTTGCCTGGGATCAAGCCTCTTAGCCATAGAGATACTCCATGTTGCGATGGTCCAGCCAGGCAAGAAAGGGGAGCCTCAACCCCTCAAATCATTGCAGCAACAGTGGAGCATCCTTGAATGGATTGCCAGTAGAAGTTTGCAAACTGGAGGAAACTTTGCAGGTCCTTGCGGGCTTCAGGACCTGGCTAATCCAGCACAGCCTGCACTTTCTGACAATCCATCTCCAAAGTACCCGGCATTTCTAGAAAGCCCAGAAAAGAGATGGTAGTGCAGTGGAATTCATACTTCTTTAGTTTCAGACAGAATTGATTCTTCGGGAGGCTTTGGATGACATGGCGAACATCGCAGGTCTGATCCACCAGAGTTTAAGAGAAGACCAGTATATTATGAAGGTAGAAAAATTGGTAAAAAATGACTTGAAGAACATCGTTTATGAGGTTCTGGAACAGAGCAGGGTCATAAGCGAGCCTGAGCAGTATCGTTAGGTATTCAAAGAAGCCCAAAGGACTTTTGTACGCTCTCTCCTTCCCACATGCGCAGCAGTATATAAGCATTGCGCAGATCCAGCTTGATAAAGAAGCAGCAGAAAGAGGGAGAAAACCTCATCCACCAAAAGTAAAAGGATAATAATTAGTAATGGTAATTGTATTTCATCCCTGATAGTCGATACTGGGATGTAAAGACCCATCTTTCTTGGCCATGAAGAAGAAACTAGCTGAGGCCTGAAACAAAAAAGCCTAGATTATTCCGAAAATCGGAGACTAATTTCTGTACTGATCAGCTACAGCTGATTCCTGGGAGGCGAGGTTCAAGGCTGTAAGTCAATGGCGCAGTCACAGAGTGTATGTGGCAGAAGTGACATTGCTCAAGCTTTGTTGAATGTCAGGTGGAGGTCATACTAGATGGTAGGAACACACTTCAGGTCCAACGGCTCCTCCTGGTGGTCAGTGGAGGGAAGTGCAGTGAGAATAAAAAGCTGCACAAAGAAATAAAAGTTGCACATTACCCTTGTGTGGACTAGCCTTCCAGATCAATACTGAAGAGGAGTATAGATCTGGAAGGCTAGTCCACACGAGGGTTATGATATTCAAGCCAGGACCTCCACAATACCACCAGTGCATGCAGTGACCCCATGTAGTGAGGTGTTTTGGGCAGCTAGAGATCTGGTGAAAGTGTGGAAGACCAGTGAAGATAGAGGTCTGATGAAGGTGTGGTATATCGGTAAAGATGCTGGTCAGATAAAGGTGAGGCAGCGATAGAGGAGAGGTGAAGCTGTGACGGGCAGGTATGGATGGACGTCAGGTGAAAGTCTGGAGGACAGGAAGAGACAGATCAAATGAAGGTGTGGTGGAAAAGAAGAAGTAAAAGTTAGTTGCGATGGACAGATAGCAATAAAGGTGAGGTGAAGGTGTGGTGGACAGGTAGAGAAAGCGTTCAGGTGAAGGTGTGGTGGGCAGGTAGAGATAGAGATCAGATAGAGGTTTAGTGAACAAGTAGAGAGAGGTGAAATGGAGGAGTAGTAGACAGGTAAATATAAATTTCAGGTGAAGGTGCGGTGAACAGGTAGCGATAGAGTTCAGGTGAAGGTGTGCTGGACTGGTCGAGATTAAGAGCAGATGAAGGTCTGATTGACAGGTAGATATATAAGGTCAGATGACAATGTAGTGAACAGGTAAAGTAAGAGATCAGGTGAAGGTGTGGTGGACAGGTAGAGATAGAATTGAAGTCAAGTTGTGATGGACAGGTAGAGATGGAAGTGAAGTGAAGGAATGGTAGACAGGTAAAGTTAGAGGTCAGGTGAGGCTGTGATGGGCAGGAAAAGACAGATGTCAGGTGCAGATGTGGCAGACAGGTAAAAATGGAGGTCGGAGAAGATGTGCATAACAGGTAGAAATAGAGGTCTGGTGAAAATTTGGAGCACGAGAGAGGACAGAGTTCAGCTAAGGTGAGGTGGGCTTCTAGAGGTTGGGAAATTCTGATGTGATTTGTTTTCACATAGATACCTGATCCTACAGATCTCTGACTGACCTCAGAACAGTGATGCCTACAGGGCTCCACTTGAGCCAATTTAGCCATTGAGAATAAATGATCAAAGATTCTGCATCGACTATCCAATGTCAGGCCCTTTGTGGATGGGCCCCATGGTCTGGTATCTGTTAAGACTCTGTTCCAGTGTGTGGATGGGCCCCATGGTCTGGAATCTGTTCAGGCTCTGTTCCAGTGTGTAGATGGGCCCCAGGGTCTAGTATCTGTAAGGCTCTGTTCCAGTGTGTGGATGGGCCCCATAGTCTGGTATCTGTTTAGACTCTGTTCCAGTGTGTGGATGGGCCCCATGGTCCCAAATGTCTTAGAGACTCATTCGTTAAGTTCTCTCTTAACTTAGATGACCTCTCTGTTTCTGCCAGAGCTGTCGTTAAAAACCTTGGTGTGACTCTTGATTCAGAACTCTCTTTCCAGGCTCACATCAACAATATCATCCGAGTGGCTTTTTTCCATCTTCGAAACATATCTAAACTTAGAAAAATGTTGTCTCTTAAAGATGCTGAAAAATTGGTTCACGCATTTGTCTCTTCTCGGCTGGACTATTGCAATGTCTTACTGTCTGGTTGCACTAGCTCAGCCCTGAAACGTCTTCAATTAGTGCAGAATGCTGCAGCTAGGGTTCTGACTAGGACTAAGAAATATGATCATATTAGCCCGGTGCTCAAAAATCTTCATTGGCTGCCTGTAAAATTTAGAATTGAGTACAAAATACTATTACTAACTTACAAAGCCTTAAATGACTTGGCCCCGGAATATCTTTGCAGTCTTCTCATTCCTTACTCCCCACCAA